>JAOQGH010000032.1:61593686-61633604 GCA_025769975.1 Gallinago jamesoni
TGGGAGGTGTCCCTGCCCAGGGCAGGGGGGGTGGAACTCGATGATCTTTAAGGTCCCTTCCAACCCAAACCATTCTACGATTCTTTAATCTGTGTAAATGTATGTTCCCAAATTTCCTGAAAGCTTGATTTATTTTACAGAATGGCCACAAAGTGACTTGATTGGCATTGTTAGTCTGTTCCTTCTTGAATGTGTTCAATTGACATTACTGAAAGTAACTGTCCCTGTCAATCCAAGCAGCAGGTTCTGCCTCCTTGAAGCCAGTTCACCAGAGGTCAAGATAATAGCCTGAGAAACAGTGATAGTGGGAAGGATTTTAAACTATAGCACTACTTAAATTGAAGAAAGGTGAGTGATTTGGGGCAGGAAAGTGAGATAAGGAAACAGAATAGAGTAATGAGCAGAGAGAACAATAAACACTGGTACGAAAGACCGGGGGGGTTGTCTTCCCAAGTAACCACTATGAGTTATGGAGCCCTTCTTTCTTGGAGATGGTTGAACACTCTCCTGCCCATGGGAAGTGGTGAATGAATTCCTTGTTTTGCTTTGCTTCTGTCCATGGCTTTTGCTATACTCGAATAAATTGTCTTCATCTCATCATTATCACTCTTCTGGCTCTTTCCCCCATCCTAACCCATGGGAAGTGTGAGAGAGCAGCTGCATGGTCCCAGTTGCCTGCGGAGGTTAAACCACAACACCTTCCCAGTTCGACAGAACATACACATGATTTTTGTTTTCTGTCTCACAGGTTAAGCCCCAAAATCTATCAAGATCACAACCAACACGTTACAATATCAACTAGATATCATTAAATTCACACACACAAAGACACAAATTGTTTGACCTCCAAGTTAGATAGAATTATTTTTTGCAAAGGTTAAATCTTGGATATATTTAGATTTCAAAGACTAGCATTTCATCAAACCAGTCATAATCACGATGATACTGCATGAAAGTGTTCTGCAAGACATGTTTCTCTTTCTAGTCATAGCAGTTACAGATTAGTAACTGCTTCTTCTGTGCTAAAAAAAAAAAAAGTCTTTTCATGTAGTTATCTTGTTAGGCTCCAGCCACATAAAATAAATTCTGTCACTTTGAACACCTGGCCTTTGCAAATAAAAATTCTTCAAATGCTGCCATATTTAACTGTCTTTTATCTGAGATTCATCCATACACCTTTTAACAGAAGCATACATTGACATATATATATATATATATATATATATATATGCTTAGTTTCTGTTAGCGGACGTGTTCTACAGTAAAATCTATGAGAGGTTTGCGTTACTGTAAGCCTTATGAGGTTAATTTGACATCTCCATCATCTCAGGAGGGCATTACTGTTGCTCTATAAAATGTTCCACATTGCAGCTACAGAAAGGCTGAATCCTGCCTGAAGCACCGTTCTACAAGAAAAGGATGTTCAAACATTTCCTCAACGTTTTCTGTTGGAAAAGCTGGTCACAGCTTTTTGACTGAACAGAACTTAACATTAAATTTTCCAAACGCGTGATGGAGCTTTTTTTTTTTTTTTTTTTTTCACAAACCATTCACTATTGGAAAATGTTTTCTGTGTAGCAGAGAAAAGAGCAAATGGAAATGTCGTTCTGAAATACATTGACAAATTGTGAACACCACGAACGCTTTCATTTCTGCGTGTTCTCAAAGCCAGCATGCTTTGATTAAATTGTGTACCTCAAAGAATAAAGTGAAATAACATATGCTTGGAATTTAAAGCAAGAAAGTCTTAACATTACAGAATAGCAATGACTACTGTGGATTATTTCCTCTAGAATCTGTTTTTCACATTGGCCACATGAAAACCGTAAGATTTCTGAGGTTCTTTATTGGGCACTTCAGTGTCACCTGCTCAACACCCCACTCAGTGCCTCCTCAATAAACCTCCAAAGATTCTGGATCAGTCACAACATGAATAACTGTGAGGTTTGTTCTTTATGTTCAATTCATTGATTCAGAAAGCTTAACAGGATGTTCTACAGACCAACTAGTCTACAATAGGGTTCCAGATGTTCAATGAATTGGCCCCAAATCATGGCTTTTACCCTATGAAACCCCCTTATTATTTTTTGTTGTGCGTCTAGCTTTACTTTTAATCCAATAATTAGCATCTTCATACGTTTAACGTGTTCCCAAGGTCCTGTTCCTATCAGTGATTCGTGTTCAACTCAATGCTTGGACATTTCCTATTTATGTGATCTTGCAATATTACAGGTGCTTTCTGTCAGCTTTTGCTAATCTTGGAGCTCCTTCTCCAATTATGTCTTTGAATACAGTCATTTTCTCCACCTTTACAATCAACTCACTTTTTTTTTTAAAAAAATGGATCATTAAAAAAGCTTTATGCTGCATTTTAAGCAAGTAAACACAGTGTTCTATATGAAAATATTTGCATATATATATTTCTGATGCTGTGAAACAATAATGTCACACTTACAAGACACGCTCAGTTTGAATTACTGGTGTCTGAAGGGTAGAAGAACATCAGCCTTTTTTTCCATCTCTAACACAGTCTGAAATTATTCCCATTATAAAGAAGAAAACAATGGCAGAAGGTCCTAAATTTTATAATTTCTACATGTAGAAGTAATTCATGCTCCAAGGACCTTAGCCCTATCTCAACTGATCCAATAAACATATCATGATTAAAACCCAAGTGTTCAGGGTGGTTCTATTGACTTAGGTTACCTGCTGGTTACAAAAAACCTCAAAACCAGTTTTAAAAAATGTACTTCATAACGTTTTCCATAATATCTGAGCCAGAACTGTGTACTTTTAAACAGGCCATTTGAATAATTCAATAAGCATTAAATCTGAAAATTATGTATGTAACCTCATCAGAAGTCTGTATATGAAAAATATTGCTCTAAGTAGTTCTGCAGCAAGTCAGAATTGTTCCCCAACTTTCTAGATTTTTTTTTGTTTTGACATAAATTATCAGTCTTTCACACATAATAACTTCAATGTTTTTTAGATTGCAAGAGTAACAAGAATCAAAAAGCAATATAAATATAGTTTACACAAGAGCACACAGCACACGTTAGTAACCTAACAAACTCGGCAGTAACAAAAAAATCAATGAAAATTTACTTTACATTTGTAGTTGATTGGTAATGAATAATTTATCTTAATAACTATAATTTGCAAAGAATCTATTTGATTTACTATTCAATTTAAATGATGCAGCTGAGCATAAAATCTTGTTCGGAATTTTGATGAATTTAGCATAAGGTGAGATAAAAAGACTGGCAAACTTTCTCGTTTTTAAAAACATTGCTAGTCTTTGATAGCGCTTTTGGATTTGCGAAACCAAATCCACCACACGCGTACACATTATTTCAGGGTGTATGCACAATATAATAAATTGCTATGGTAGACCATTGGAGATAAAAGAAAGAAAATTACAAACTGACAAAACAGAGAATACAGGATTAGAACTCTATATTTTAAATTTTTTTTTCTGGAAAGCTATAAAAAAACCCAAGCATCTCTTTTAGCCCAGCTATACTTTTTCAAGAGTTTTCACCATTAGAAAGTTCTAACCAATGAATCAATAGCATGGAAGAAAAAAAAAAAAATGAAAAAAAAAAATTAATTGAAGTAAAACTGCTTCATTTTGTTTTCCAGCATTCACTTGATTAGCATAACGACTAGAAACAGAGATCCTTTGAGAAAAAAAGATATTCACTTTCAGGTGTGTGAAGTATTGACATTTAAGCTTACTAACTTTTCAAAACCAGCTAATATACCTTTATGTGTGAGTGATGTTGCAGCTGAAATAATGAGACCACATTTCATCGATTTTAGAACAGATCCCTGAATTACAAAACCTGATGATTCCAAAAGTAAAATAAGCTAACTAGCTACTCTTTTAGATTCTATAACAATCCTGTACTTTGTATTACTCACCCTTTGGGAAGTGTTGCTTTCACTACAGAAATGAGGAATGGTACTTAGAATGGCCTACAAAATATCAACATTTTTCCCAGAAGCAAACTCAATATAAAATTTCTTCAGCTATAAAGACATGTTTTCCATTAGGTCCTTATTTTGCATATGTTAATGTGTTCGTGCATACATCTGTTTGTCCATAGTCACTTTGATTGGCTCACTGTCACCCTGATATGAAAAATTGCAATACTCAGAAAATCTGTAGATATTTTAAGATTACTTCTGGAGTGAATCAGACATCAGGGTCCTGAAATGCAGCCTCCCTGAGGATTTTTCAGGGTAACAAAGTAAACAATATCTCTGCAATTATTGCAGGCACTTTTCTTCCTTTGTGTACATGATGAGAAACCAAATATCCAGACAAAATCAGGAGATGTTCATTAACCTGCACAATAATTTCAACGCATCAAGTAAAAAGACTGCTTGAAGCCTTCCACCCACACTGTGTTTTAAAATGGTATCAGAATAAACTTGATTCTAAGAGCAAATATGCATATGATGAAAAATTCTCTTTTTTAAGAAGTGATCATTAGTAATAATGTTGGGACCTCGGTCTCATTTAGCACTCTCTTCTTCATAATTATGCCTGTGTACATTTTTTGGGCTCTGCAACAATTAGTTCCCATTATGTCAGCTGCAATGATTCAAAAGGGTTATGTTGACTCAGTGATATCATGTTAAGCACTCCAATTTTTGCAAATGCAATTCAGTCCAAAAGCACAATATAATCCAAGCCCCGGATACCCGTATCAATAATGCCCAGGATTCTAAACTACAGCTATGAATTTTTTTTTAAAGTAACAAAAATCATAGAATTGGTTAGAGTTGGAAGGGACCTTAAAGATCATCAAGTTCCAACCTCCCCTGCCCTCCCACCAGACCAGGTTGCTCAAAGCCCCATCCAGCCTGGCCTTGAACATGTCCAGGGGTGGGATATCCACAACTGGGCAACCTGTTCCAGCGTCTCACCACCCTCATAGGAAAGAATTTATTCCTAAAAATACATTTCTTCCTAAAAATACACTTCTTCTACTGAAGGAAGTTAGTACGTTTTTATCAGTAGAGTAACTGATAGAGGAATGATTATTATAAAAGCATGATCTCAGGACTATTTCTCCTATATATGTGGTGTTACCCCAAATCATCGTTCTTGTCCTGGAAGGTGACATTTAGTCTTCTGAATAACATTCTACGGCTTAAGACTTTTAGACTGAAGAAGATAAATTTTATCTCTAATCATATTTGCATTAAAAAAAACCAAAAAACAACCTATTACTTCAGTAATTTATCCAACTGAAGTCAGATAAATGCAGTCTCCATTGTGCAGTGACACATGTTGCCTCTGAAGAGCCTGTTGACTGTAATTGTTTGAATGCCATAATCTGGCTGTTCTGATGAGGAAAGTAGGTTCCTGGGCTTGGAGTTCAAATTCAAGTGAAAAGGATCCACTTTGCTAAGCTGACAATTAAAATAATAAAGCATTATCTGTATTCCACAGATACTGATACTGGTATTGCTCATTTAATGTTAATTTCATTATTCTGGAAATCATCACAGTCAGTACATTGATTTTGAAAGTTCAGCTTCTCTACCAGTGAAGCAGTTTGATACTTACATCTTACTGTGTACCCCTTCCAACATCTGTTGGCTTTTTTTCATGAGGTGGCATCAATCTGAAGTAAGAGGGATCCTAAGAAGAAGGGAAAAAGGCAATTTTTAATATCATTGTGGGTTTCAGCATGAGACTTATAAAAACATCTTAGGGGAGGAAAAGATTGTGTGCATTAGGTTCACATTTCTAGGTGCAAGTTAATGTTGTCCTGTTATTTTCAGTAGACTGAAATGTACATTTCTATTGCATATATAGAAATATATATATTGTGAATATATAGTGAAATATATATATATATAGTGAAATGAAATATAATGAAGAATTTTGTCTTGCACGGTGTTGTTATGTTTCCTTGTAAAGAAGCAGGCATTTTCTCACAAGCTATAAATAAATCACTTTAAAGGAACTATCTTTTCTGTGTCTTTAATGGAAACATGTAATTTTTCAATTTAATAATTTTTAAATGCTATGGCTTTATGAGTGTAATTGCTGCAAGTAATTTACCGATGTAGAGATTGTTGTAATAAAGATTAGTAAAAGTCTGAAGAGTAGAAGCTTACATGGTGAGAAATATTTTGGAATAAAATATAAATTTTTGCTCAACTGCAATAACATAAATCCCAGGAGACAGCTATAAAGATATTTTTAGAATAGGAAGTACAATGTAATTCCTCTTAAAAATGATAGTCTGGTAATACAAGGATCCCAGAAGACAGTGCTCTGTAAGAGTAAAATACACCAGCAGTAAGTAATTTGTGGCACAGCTGCTGAAACTTGGAGAACTCTATTATTCTCTTTCTTTGTGAAATATCTATTAATAAAAAAAAAAAAAAGAAAAAAAAAAAACATTAAATAGTGTGCATCTGTTGAGCTCTGCCAGCAAGATGATTCCTAAGAGTGATATGATGTGGACTCAAACCACACATCAGGAGTCAACTGGCAGAATAACGAGAGGGGGTTTTGTGCCAAGGAGAAACGATCAAGCAGATGTTTATTCTACGACAACCGACTGAGAAATTCCTTGAGCATAAAGACAAGGGAACCACATAATGGTTTTATTGATTTTTTTTTTTTTTTTAAAAGGTGCTTGATAGAATGTGTCCAAAGGATTATTCTGAATCTTGGAGTATTACAGTATCCTACAAAACTAAGAGCTATTGCTCCTAACTCAAACGAGAACCCAAAAAGCACAAAGGTTCACTCACTGATTTTTTTTCTCCTCAGACATTGCCTTTCACCTCATCTAGTCAACCATATTTTACGAGTACATCTGAGAAGATAACCTCAACAGAATTGTCAGGGCTGATCTCTGTTTTCTAGACTCTATTAACCGAATAACTGGAGCTTTTAGAGCCAGCTCATCAAATCCTTGAAGACAGTTTAAAATTTAGGTTTCAGATTAGGAAAAGGCCTGAAAATATCGTCAGAAGAAAATTAATACTTTAGAGGGAGCAGTGAATTTGAAGCAGAAACAGATGAACTGCGCCAAGTAAAAATGACTAAGCATAATAATGGTATAAGAAAAGAAGACTCTCGACTTAATCGACCCAGCAGTAGGGAAGAAATAAGGAGCCTGTAAGATATATAAACCCTGTAAACCCTGTAAGAAACAATCTATAATGTAATACAGAAAAACTAAACTTGTCATGCTCTAGACCTCTGTATATCAATTGAAGAGAGAAAGCATCTCAATAGGCTAAAAACTTAGACACAATATCCATGTTTTGGGACATTAAACCCTGTAGCACCTAAAGAATGCAACGTGCCTGAACCCAGCAGGGTGATTCAAAATCACTTCTTCACACATTTCATAGAGACTCAGAAGCCAAAAGAAGTCTCACGGCAGAAGACACGACAGGGGCTCGAGGTCCTTGTTTTGTCTACCTGGAGAGGATGTGCCACCAATTTTACTATTTTTATGCTATTTTTTCTGCATTTGTATGGGCAGTGGGATATTTTGGACATTGAGAGACGTCCTGCCTAAGAGAATCTAGTTCTGCTGTCTCCCTGATTAAAAGATGTAAACTGAAGCAGAATGTAAGTGGGAAAAAAAGTGAGCATAAACTGAAAGCGAATGGATTTAAGCTATAACTGGGAAAATTTCCTAGGTACCACACAACTATAGTTTCTAAATAATCTTTACAAGTTACCAGCCTCTGAAGGCATGTCTAGAAATGTTAATGGTTTTAAGGAAGAAGCTAGAAAGTTTATAAAAATTAGTCATGTGGTAGTAGTTCGCATCAGTAATAAATGTTCCTTTGTTGCCCCTTTTTCCCTTTTCTGTGTGACTAAATCATTAGAGAAATGATCTGATTTTTACAAACAAAAATATTTCATTACATGTGAAGACAGCATTACTATCAGTATTTAGACATTTCCATGGTATTGTATATTGCTTATATTTTATATATCATGCAAATGATATCATCAAGAAATATTTTCTAATAGAAAATTGCCCAAGCCAGAACTTAGACTATTTTAATTGCATTCTTGCCTTTTACTGCAACTTTATAATCTGTAAAGTGAATTCAATAGTTGTTCCAATGTAACATTAATATACTTACATTTTCCATTTGAGATTAAGATGATATTATTAGTCTTATTTTTGCATTTACTTAATTTATTTTGCTTTTGCAGGACATGCCTAGCAAGACAACTTACAGTAATTGCACAGCATATAGACATAAAGAGAACTGGAGATAAGGTAAATTTTCTATTAAACTGATGAATACTGAGAAATTATAGGGAAAAAAATAATCCAAAATTTATGGCCCTGTGATTAACTGTACATTAAAACAAGATATAACAATGTATTTTATAGTTCTACAGTTAGTGGCAAGATGAATTATTTTTTGAGGTTGGAAAGGGAGAGATAATGAGAGTATGTGAGACAATTTCTTGCATTTATTGTATATGTATTTCTTTGTTTATATCAAATGCAGATATTTTTAAAAGATACGAACTGATCTAGAAAACACAGAATATGAAAAACAAATTTAACAAGGTATCTATTTAGGTCCTATTTTCTACTTTCAGGCTCTATGTATAAAAATAACTATGAACAGTGCCATTTTCTTTGCTGTTTTTATAAACTACTCCACTTACCTGTAAATAAATGAAGAAAATTAAGGAAAATGGACACACGAATAGTTTACACAGTAGAAAGCAGAAGGACGGTGTTTATATTTAAATTAAGCTTGTGGCCCCATAAATACCTTGCATATTGATAAAGCACCAAAAAAGAAATAGTCTGAGCATTAGATAATTATGTTTGTCACTGGGTAAAAGGGAAAAAAAACCAACACCAAACCACACATGACAGGAAAGAACATTTTAGTGTTAAGTTAGGGAAGTTGTGTATCAAAGGGAACCAATATGAAAAAAAATTCATGGAATTTGAAGATGCTCCATCCTGTTTTTTCTGATCAGATCTGTACCAAGACAGAAACTACTGTGTATGTGATATGAATTTGAAAGGATAAAAGACAGAGAATCATCAGTAATTGCAAAACCTTTCAATAGAAGCAGTGTGGTATGTAACAGGATTAAATATATTTTCCTCAAAATTAGCATAAATGTTGTCTTTCCCTACCATTTTGGGTGCAAACAGAGGAACTTGGACAAATATTAACATTCTGGGTAAGCAAACTCTAAAGAAGGATAAGCTTATAAAATGGAGTCAAATAATAACATCAAGCAAGTGCAAGAGAAAGTAGCTTGTTATTTATAATTTGTAAAAAGTGCCATAATTGGTGCTGCTGCAGTAGATGGAGTCTGTGTGTTCAAAAGCAGCAGAATTTTACTTTATAACAATAATAATTTTGAAGTGCTTGGTAGCAAAAAATGGCTTAAAATGCATTTAATGAAGCAGGAAGTTTATTATTGAAAAGGACAAGAGTTTGTTGAAGGCTCCATACAATAATTAGGACACTGTTTCTGAGCATTGAAAGAAAATAAGCTCTCTAGAAAGAATGTGTTTTCTGTATTGTAGCTTCAAAACACAAAAACCTTAAACTTCAGATGTTAGATAAATTTCCAAAGCTTCTATGGAAAATTAGAGGTCTTGCCAACAATGACAGATGACACGAGGCACAACTTACCTTATACATGGAAAGAAAAAATCAGAGAAATGACACAAAAATAGAAAAGGCAGTTTCAGAAAGTATAAAGAAAAGATACAGTTAGCAATATGATGAGAAATCTGAACTATATCATTGTTTTAACACTACTGCAGAAGATAGGAAATACAGAAAAAATGCAGACAAAGCAAAGAAAAAATAAGATGAAATAAAATATCTGTATAGCTTTAAAAAGATTGTACTATACACTTCAAAATTTAAATGTATCTTAAAGAAGAAGAAAATACTCTAATGTATACCAAAATTTCATTTTTCTTAATTTATGTTAGTTCAAAGCTTTTCCCTATAGATGAATGATAATTCTTCATTCTCCTCATTTGAATACCAGTTCAAACATTTTAACATTCTCATTTTTAATGTCTTCTTTTCAGGAGAACTGTGCTTATACAAGCTCAGCAGCTGTTTTGTTTTTTGTTTGGTTTTTTTTGTTTAAATAGAGGGAAAGTTCCAATGAGAACAGAAATTACCATTGCTGCAATCTAAATCTACAAAATCCAGTAAAATAATGCATCATAGGATTTACTTAAATAGAGAATGATATGGGTTGTCTAAGAAAATACAACGTGATTCAATATGGCCTTTAGGAGAATACATCCCAGGAGGCAAAGAGTGAATAGAAATTACTTTGGCACATAACTTTATCAATGTTGCAAAATGGCAGCTTTAAATCAATTTGAGAAATTGCAGAGGTCTCCAGATAGTACAAAAGAGCTTCTGAAAATGACAAATCTTTTGTCATTGAAACTCTTACTCTCGCACCCATTTCTAGAACAAATCTCTTTGGTAATATTTTCTAAACCTGGAAAGGTCTTGTTAGTGCATGTAAGTTTAACTAAGCTTTCTTGCAGTATTTAATGCAGTATTTGTGCAGTACAGTAAGATAAATTAATAATTGATACAGTGGAACATGGCTAACATTTTCTCCAAAGAAATTATATAGAAGAATTGCTGAAAAAAAAACATATTTCATTTTAATTTCATTATTACTGTTAAGACCAGCAATATTGTAATAGTTTTGGATAACAAAAAATGCCAAATACTTCAGTATTTCTACCTGTATTCATTTTAGCTTTGTGTCCCACATTCAAGGAGAGCTTGAAATTTCAATAAAATATTTTATCCATACTCCTACAGTACAAAATTTTTCTATTCAAATTGTGATATTTAAAAAATATTGTGTAAGAAATACAATATATTATTCCCTTTTTTAATCACAGTGGTTTGATATTAACAACAGTCTTTCTAATTCTTATCTATGACTTCAGTGTAAGTGTAGATTTTTATAAGGTACATTTTTCTATATGTGCAGGAGATTTCTATTTCATCTTTTAATTATCTGCCAGGCACCTTGCTATCATTCTGATCTATGCATACCTTTGGTCGCCTGGTGCTTAATTCAAAGGTGATGTTATTTCGATCATCAGAGCCCACCTCGTGGTCAGAGGGTCCTACCTGTATGAAGATGTGCAAAATACAGGGACTTAGGGCCTGTTGTCTTCATGGGAATCTAGTTCCACCACGAAACTTTTGGATTCTGTAAAATAAACATCATATAAAGCATCATTCTGCTTCTGATGTGAAACACTGATGTGTTATGGTCTAGGCAACTGGTCTGTGGGGTGGACAGGATGTGGCCAGGCTGGAGAGGATCCAGAGAAGGGCCACCAAGATGATCCAAGGATGGGGAAGCTGCCATACGAGGAAAGGCTGAGAGAACTGGATTTGTTTGGCCTTGAGAAAAGAAGGCTCAGGGGAGACCTTATCATCATGTTCCAGTACTTCAAGGGTGGCTACAAAGAAGATGGAGACACCCTTTTCACAAGGAGTCACATAGAAAAGATGAGGGGTGATGGGTACAAGTTACTGCTGGGGAGATTCTGATTGGACTCAAGAGGAAATTATTTTTTTCCCAATGAGAACAATCAGCCACTGGAACAATCTCCCCAGGGAACTGATGGATTCCCCAACATTGGACACTTTTAAGTTTCAGTGGGACAGGGTGCTGGGTCATCTTGCCTAGATTCCGCTTGTGCCAAGAAAGGTCGAACCAGATGATCCTGGAGATTCCTTCCAACCTGCTGTTCTATAATTCTATGATTCCGATGTTAGTTTCTATTTTTAAACAGGCAGACTTTGGAAATAATTTTTTTTTTTTATTCAACACGTTCTTATTTAAATAAAAATAATAAATTGTTTCCTAACATTCTTTTAATTCTTTTTTTTTTTTTTTTTGGTTCTTAATTTAGGCATAATTTTGTGTGAATACCTGAGATTTTTACTGCACTTTTGCTGAATATCATAGTATCATGAATGTTTTAATGTTTCCATGATCAGAAAAACCATTAAAAAATAATAAAAAAAATATACTGCAGAGTAGACTTCTGGTAGATATGTTGGGTGAATGAGTCTGGTTACATGGAAATTATCACACTCAAGAGGTTAATTAACACACATTAGAATTTCTCAATATACTGCAAGCTTAAAAGAAGGAATAGTAGATTAGCACTGATAAAGCCCCATGAGCTGAGTTAGGAAATACCTTACATCCACTAATGAATAAAGTCATGAGTGACCAAGCTTTGGTTGCTTAGAGAGTTTTGGTTTCGTCTAATTAACAGCACAAGCTAATAAAAAAAACAAAAAACCACTTGTGCTCTGAAGGGATGTTTTAAACCAGTATTGGGATAATGTTAAAAAACTGTGACCTCTTTCACTTCATACGGGAAGTCATTGTATAGAGCAGTCATTTTACGAATCAGACATAAATTTTTGTTATAAATGCAGAAAAAGATTAGAAGAAATGGTATCCCGTCAGTGTTTCAATATTTTATCCTATGTTTAACAGCTATCTCAGCGGGACGTCACAGTCCTGAATTCAAAGAAATACCAGTGGGAAGGAAGTAAAATTTTAGAAGTCTAAAATTAAACTTTCTTTGTTCTCTATCTCTCCAGCTCATATTGATTTCGACGGGATTTATAGGGAGTCAGGGTGCCTAAAAATTCGGGTGTTTACATTGATGTGCTTAAACATATATTTAGAAGCATAGTGCTATACTTCCATTTATAACTTTTTTGACATATCTAGTTAAAGAAAAAGCACTTCAAGAGAGTCATGTCCCTGCGTACATCTCAAAGAAGCAAAATATTAAATTTTACACCTCTCTTCATTACCTTAAAGGTTATTTTAAGGTCATGTTCCACGTAAATGCATCTGTATGCATATTCACGTGTCAAAGACTGGCAGCTTTGTATTTGTAGTGAGTGCAGAGTGATAGTGATTAATAATCCATAAAAATTATACATTCTCATGAAGTGTGTGGTTAATGAATGAAGTTAGTAAAGCTTTCGTTTCAAGGAAAGACTGGCCTGTGATATCACTCTTCTAAGCACTCCCATCACAGTGATCTCTAAATCCCTGATATAGATCAGATACATATAGATAGATATATAGATAGATACAGATGATATAGAAATAGAGGTGGAGATAGAGTTGAGATAGAGATAGATAGAGATAGATATGGCTATAGATTATAGATATAGATATAACAACAGATACAGATACAAATACAGATATAGATTTAACTGCAACATATGCACCTGTGTCACTCAAGCTGCTAAAACAGACCACTACAAATTTGATCCATAATCTAAATATTGTCTTATTAACTCAAAAAGATATTTTTCCCTTAAAGAGACAATATTCTTACGTAGTTTTCCGGTAAATGTTTAGAAGACTATTATGTTAAATGCAAAAATATATATTAAATTTTAGAGCAAAATAAAATTTGTCAATCGCAAACTTAGTAGACAGACAGCTTTGCTGCAATACTTTCCAGAAAAAAATAATCAGAAGAAGATCCCACAGTCCAATCAGAAATATAAGTTCCCCATATACACTCACATGAAAGGACAACAGTCAGGTATAATCTTCACTTCTATTCTTACAAGCAGTAAGCTTTTTCCTTTGAATGACTGTTAAATAAATAGCATAAATTGAAAAGGTAACAACATTCACTTTCATCAAGTTTGCAGATGACACCAAATTACACAGAACAGTGGATCATTTCTGCATTAGAGCTGCCATCCAGAGGGACCTGGACAGGCTGGAGGAACGAGCTGGCAGGAACCTCCTGAAATTCAGGGAGGACAAATGCCAAGTCTTGCTCCTGGGAAGAAATTTCCTCCCCCCAGGACTCACATGGACTGGGACAACACTGGCTGGGAGCAGATCTGCTGAAAAGGAGCTGAGGGGATACAGGAAGATGCCAAGCTGGGCATGAGCCAGCAGTGTGTCCTGGCAGCAAAGAAGGCCAAGAGTAACCAGAGCAACCAGGGCTGTAGGAACATGGCCAAGAGGTGTAGAGGAATGATTATACTCCTCTCCTCATGGATCATTAGTCTGTTAGTTTTGGGACCCTCCACAGAGGAAAGACATGGATTGACCGGAGTTTGTTCAGGCTGGAGATTGTTCAACTTGGACAAGAGACCCATTTGAGGGAATCTAAAAGCACCATCCCTCGCTGAAGAAAAGATGGGGTCACATCACCACAGTGGTGTGTAACAGGAGGATGAGAGGCGGCGACCCTAAGTTTAAACAAGGGACATCTCATCTGCATGTAGGAAGAACATTTTTCTTCAGGAAGATGGTCTGGTCCTAGAAGAGTTTGCTTCAGAAAGGCTGTGCAGTCTCCATCCTTGGGAGGTTTTGTGCTCTAAGCAACCTTGTTTGATCTCACTGCTGACCCTGATTCGAGCAGGAGGTAGGAGCAGAGTCCTCCTGAGGTCCCTTCTAAGCTGAATTATCCCGGAATCCCACGTTTCTGTGGATGACATCAGATAACCACCAAAAGGCTGAAGACTGATTCCTTATTTAAAAAAAAAAAATAATCCAGAGAAACTGAAACCCAAGTGACTTTGGGACCTTGAGGAAACATTTTAATTTCATTCTATTAGAAGGGAGATGATATCAATGCTAATTACTGTAGGAATAATGAGACCTGGTATCCCCTTTCTAAAAGCTGTCATTATGCAAAGGAACAGTTCATTCTATTGAATATACAGTGCTATTTAGCAAAAATATGTAAACAAGTGCTCTATTATTTTTAAGTCCTTTATTTTGTAAACTTCTGGACTGGCTCTTAGTGACTTATGACAACAGCAACTGAAATGTTATGAGCTTTTAAACAATTTTGGTTAGAAATGCTGTAAGATGTTTTCTTTTTTCTGCAGTTTTTTGTTTCATACAAGGAAAAGCAAGATGTCTTATTATTTTACAATTCTCACTGCAAAAAACTAATTAAAAGTATTAAAAGAAACTGGTTAAAATATGCGTGTCTGCAAATACATATATATTGCCTATATATATACACACATATTTAAATGTATACTTATTCCACCTGAAAAGCACAACAGTCAGGAGATAAGACTGGCTGTCTTAACATTTTACATGGTCTTGTCTGTCTCAGAAGTTCTTTGCTTTTTTTAAATTATGTTTACAAATTATTAATTATTAATTATTAAACACCCACACTCATCCACATAAACAGAATCTCATACCTTCATTCATTCAATATAATTATTGACGACAGCAGCACCATAGTAATGGAAATTGATACTAGTATATTCCACACCCTGTATTTAACAGCAGCAATGTGAACATTTTTTGGTTCCCCATCTCATAAAGGAAATTTCTTTCATTAATTCATGTGTCCATTATGCAATGATTATGCAAAAATTATGAATATTTTATAAACTTCTAATAGGATTAATCTTCATTAGTCTTCATTCATCAGTCTAATTGTTCACATGGTTATGAGTTTGAAAGAATTGTAGAGGACTTACAGAAGAACCTATAGCTAAAAATATTATTATCTGTTTTGATAAAATTCAATCCTTCTGGCACCCAGATTAAGGTTTAGTCAAAAAGCATAGTGGTGTAGTTTTTTTATGAATTCCATATTCATATTAATTATATAACAGTACATTCTGTGATGCAGATATTCATTACAGCTGAATTGCAATATCTCTTTAATTTGTTAATGAAATGCCTTTTAGGGTACTTCATCTAACGTTTTGTAAATATTTACAAAGTCTCCTTTATCAAAAACGTATTTAAAACTCACAAGAGCAGTCTAAGTGTTTGTTTCTCAAAGGGAATAGGAGAGCTGGAATAATATTTTCTTTGTGAATGTCATGTAAGAAAGGTAGCTCAGATGTTAAACAACTTACAACATAAAAGCTATTTTTAAAGATGGCTTCTTATTCAATATGGTGATGAATAAATTAAGTATAAAATTCATTTCAATTAATTATTTTTCAAATTAATCAATTTGAAAGCACGAAAATTAAATTAAATTTAAAGAAATTAATGGAAATACTGTATTCTAAATAGCGCAAGTTAGCCTTTTGTCTGTCCATGCTCCAAAGCTGTTCAAGAAGTATTATTGACATAAGAATAATTTGCTTATTTAACTGATTAGTACAGTTCTCCAGCTTATTCCGAGTGGGTTTCTAATACAGTGTCATTGAGGAAATTCTTAAAAGAATGTGAATGTAAATGAAGCTGTTACCATAGTTCACCAACAAAAAAAGGTAGTTATGCTACTTACAGGAGAAGACCAATTCCTTTGGTCACCACGTTTTCTGGGGCTGGGACAGAAGTTCAGAAGCATCTCTCGTTAGCCAGCAGCGCTATCTGGGTAGTGTTTGTTCCTGAGTAAAATCTCAACAGAATGAGACAAAATTCCATTCACAGTATTTGAAATAAATTTTACATAAACATAAGTCAATTGCCGGGATAATTCTGAATTTACTTTAACCTTTAATATTCCACTTGTGGAAAATTTACATTAAATTAGCATCTAACAGTTATTCCAAAAACATTAGTTTCCTGATCATCTAATTAAGCAAATGTAGCCACCAAAGCCATATTGTCTACAGCATATTTTATACAGTTGGAAATGAAGCAGAGTTACACATCGAAAATTTCTAGATTTTAAAGAAAAAACAAACTCTCATTTTGTCTAGATAGAAAGAAAATCTGAAGTAAGATTTTAAAAAAAAATAAATAATGGAATATTATACTTACAAACTAAACAAAACATCTAAAAACTTGATGGAATGAATATGCAACAGAATCAATCTGGGACTTGCTTTCTAAAGAGCTATGATCAATAGTCACACATTAAAAAATAAGGCCAGCTCTTCTCATCTACACAAATATAAATTAACAGTGATAACCTGTTTTAGAAATCTTACTGTTTTATGCTAAGCAGGTTATTCCAGCTGAAGGCCAGCAAAGACATCTGGTCCAGATTGAGTTCTCATTCACTGATGACAGTAAATTGTCAAAGACAGAGAATATCTGGAAGAGACACAGAAGAGTGATGAAAGTGACCTTCTAATCGTTTGTATAAAATTTTTTATTTTCTCTCAGGTTATGTTTCAACACTGTACAGTGTTCCTTCTTGGCAGCTGCATTTTAGGATATCCATTTTACATTTAACATACACAATGCTGCAAATAATGAAAGGCTTTTCTCTGCTATAGTTTGCAATTTTATTTAGAAAACACACGTACATTCTAAAAGAGGTCACTATTTTAAAAACAATATAATTTCTGTCATTTCTTTTTTCTTTAGGTTCTTTTATCAAATATCCACATCCCAAATCCATTTAGACTTCAACATGTTACCTGAAAAGCACTACTCATGTGTGTGTGTCCTCAGTACGCCTCATATTACCTGAAGGTAAGATGCGCAGAAAATATTTCTCTAGGGAAATTAATCTTATTAAATAATTGCAACTTTATTTTCCTCACTGGTATTAAAAATGACCGGTCACTTAGATCTACTTCTAAGTATACATGTCTCATTTCTGAACTTTCATAGAATATTATTATACTGTTATAGTAGAATATTAATAATTAATACATAATAATATACTACAATAACATAATAATTAATATTTATTGTTAGAATATCTCTTATTCATAAACTTCTGAAAATTCCAGAAACTTATTAGTCTCCAAGAATTTTTAATTCCACCAGAACAGACAGTTTGCCCTCAAAGCCAGAAAACTCACTTCAGTAAAGGATACACTCTGCCTTGTTTAGTTTGTGCAGTAATTAGTTCACAGTCCCTTGGATGATTTGTAGTCACTCATGTGATTGTGGGGAGAGTTTTGGTTGTAATTTGTCTTTTTAATAAACTATCAACCCAATGGATACTTGGTTATTTATGCAAAGTGGAGCCAAAGTAGATGCTGGGAGGGCTGCTCTACAATAGTCAACAGTTCCCTAAGGAGAGCAGAGAAGAAACTAAAGCTCATGGACTGAATCAGGAATAATCACAGTTTGAATTTTTGGGTAATGTACTAATATTACCAGGAGAAATGATCTATCTTTTGCTTTAGCCAAGTGCTCCATTTTACTACTGAGAACTGCAATTTTCTTGAGCCTGTCGTAAAATAACCTGTTTTGCAGAAACATGTAATTTCCAACTAGCTTTTCTAAGAACTTAAATCTTCAGCTTTAATCTGTCATATGGCATTAGTTTTAGCTCAAAACTAACATTCAAGCTTTGCTGAGTGGCTAAGAAGGTCCTAAAACACATTCCATATGGGATAAAGCTATTTTCTCTAATAATGCCTGACCAATAATTCAGGTGTAACAGCAACTGTTCTCACTGCTGAGCCCTTCCTCTCAGCTTTCCTTACTAGATGCTGGAAAAAGGAGGAATATTGTCCACGGGATCATCTATCAGTAAGATTAGTTTTGCTCAATATCAAATAGGATGAGACTAATGGGCAGGCTCATTAATTCCTTATGGGAGTTAATTAAGACAGCATAATCGTTATCATAACTTTATTTTCTCCCATTGCTTGTCGTCTTGTAGTCAATAGTCTATCTAGAAATGTACTGTTTGCCATTCTTTGACAGGGTATAAAATGTACTCACCCTATAAGATGCCTCGGAACCCGGCATGCTGAGAATAATTAACAAAGTATTATATCAATGTAAGTTTCTGCAATTATCTTTTTCCAGAAAAGAGTTCAAAGCAAACCAATGGTTCTTATCGTTCTTTGGTAGTCTTAGCTAGAATTAGGCTTTGACCTTTCTGATTTTGTCACTCAGTGCTTGAGAGGTTTCCATGCTACAATTTCTTGCCTGCTCTTGTTTCCAGTTGTCATGGAAATCCACCAGACCAGCCTGGTTAAAGCCCCATCCAGCCTGGTCTTGAACCCCTCCAGGGATGGGGCAGCCACAGCTTCTCTGGGCAACCTGTTCCAAGGTCTCACCACCCTCACAGGAAACAATTTCTTCTAATATCTCACCTAAATCTCCCCTCTTTCAGTTTAAAACCATTACCCCTCATCGTGTTGCTCCACTCCCTGAAAAAGAGTCCCTCCCCATCTCTCCTGTAGCCCCTGTAGGTACTAGAAGGCTGCTGTAAGACATCCCCAAGAGTCTTCTCTTCTCCAGATGAACAACTCCAACTCTCTCAGCCTGTCTTCATAGGAGAGAAGGTCCTCCCTCTTTTTCTTTCCTATTTAAATAGCCACACACCGATTGCGTGCTCCGTCCCGCCAAGTCTCCGTGACATCAATCACAAAATATCCAGCAACCATGCTTAGGCTTAAACCCTTATCTGGGGATATGAAGCCTTGCTTCCACTGCCAGAAATCACAAGCTTCTGGCTTGCATTCTCCTCATCATCTCTGTTCATGTCTTCTGCTGTTCCTGTTCAACAGTGGACATACCATACTTCACCATTTTCATCATCACCATTTTCATCTTTGACAAGGAGTTACCAAGACCTAGATGGTGGGATCCATCCTTAGGAGTTACATCTGGACAGAAGGCTGAAATACTAGGAATTCATCCTGTGGTGTGTCTTACTGTGATTTGTGGTTATTTTTTCCTTAAAAAAACCCAAACAAACAGGAGTTCTGGGCTTCCAATCTGCTGTTTGAAAACTCCTTTGTGCTTTGCTCCTGGTTTACCGCTTATTCAGAAAACTTCTCCTGCTCCCAGGGGACCAGTCAAATACAAATATGGTCCCCACCTTCAAATAAATTAGGATCCAGCAGGGAAGTTCTCATCCTGACTGTGAAGTTCTGGTCATGGCTCACTTAACCTGTGACTGCTGGGTCTGCTGTACACTGCTTCCTCCCATGCCATAACATGAAAAAAGTGTCTTTCTGTGTCTGTAAATACTATATATGAAATGTAAAATGACATTTATAATTAGTCATGTTCAAGAAATAATATTTCAGGCTTATATTGGCTGTGGAAATACTACACTGCTGACATGAGCATAGTAAAAAAAAAACTATTGAAAATTAAATGGAGGATCGCTGTTACAAAATAGCAAAGAGAATAAATTCTGGCTACAGCTGCTCAAATTCTTGGAGAGTTACAAAATATTTTAAGCGTGTTTTGAAGATTTGAACCATGACATTAAAAGCTGAGATTCCCCGCTCCACTGCAGCTGTGAAAATGTGCTACCACACAAAGGGATTAGTTTTTATCCCAGCAGATTCTATTAAAAAAAAAAAATAAAAATTTCCAGGAGCAGTGTCTCTCAGGTACATCTAGGAACATAGCTCCATGCCTTTGTTATGAAAAGAATATTAAAAAAAAAATGGAGAAAAATATGAACTATTCTATTTTCAACAGCTAAATGCAGATAAGCTTGAAATGCCTCATACTTTATCCAAATATCAGCTGAGAGCCCCTCAGTAACCTGAATTTATTTCCAGATTAAATTCTTTAGAGTATATCTTTTTTTCGTTTTGGGTTCCCAGGGTTATATTTGCTATTCATACCAAAAGCTCAGTGCAGAAGAAAATTTTTTTCAATTTAAGAATCAACAACTGTAAAGAAAATAAGCATTAATTAACATGCTAACCGATCAATTGTCACATTTTATTTGTTTGCATGCTAGCTTTAAAATGTGTTAATAAAATAAGTTCAAGTGACAGTAACTATAAAGCGCATTAGAGGAGTGCTAGGACTACATACTAAACTGTAGACTCGTTAGACCTAGGATTGCAGGTATTTTTCCTCAAATTCCCCAGAAAAGAGAATTCTTGATTAAAAATACGTTTTATCTTATGGAATTTAGAGTACCTGCACGTTTTTATCAGAAAAGAACACCAAATTTACTGCTTAATGGCATGGAAGCTGGCAATTGATGTGCCACCTCCTGCTGAAGTTCCTGAAAATGTAGTATGGACAGAACTATTTCCTTGATTAAAACTAAAGCTAACAGTAATAATAATAACGAAATGGCATTGCTGTATAGCTTCAGTTATTTATAAATGTAATATTATTTCCAGATTTCCCTCCCCTGTTTTAAAATAGGGTGCCATTGAGATCTTTATTTATGTAGTTAGTGAACCTTTTTTTTTTTTCAAATTACTTGTTGGATGCTTATATACTTTTTTTTAAAGATGTTTCATTTTTTTCTCTTTTCTGTTTCTTCCTGCTCTGTTAATTTTATAAATCTTTTTCCTCTTCCCTGCTTTGATGGACTAAGTGGTTTTCTGTTTTCTAATTTAGTCTTCCTTAACTTCCTCATTTCTCACGTGAGTCTTTGAAGTGACCTTTCTTTGAGTATATTTCAATAAGGTGCTTTTTTTTTTTTTCCTTTTTTCTAATTTCAAGTTATTTTGGAGGCAAAATTGGCTATCAGTATTGCACAGTCAGTGTAGTAATAGCAATCCAAGTTTTGCAGGTCATCTGTTCTTTGCTAGAAAACTCTTTTTTTATGGCTTGTTTTTTTTTTATTCATGTACACTGAAGAATTATTAGAATTATATATTAATTACCAGAATTGAATACATTAAAAAAAGATTGAAAAAAAAAATCTTTATAGTTACCAATTTAGTTGCAAATTTAAATACTTTAAATTATTTCAATATTATTTCTATCTTCTGAATATATATCTTATTAAAATTATAACATTATTAGGGAAGTCATAATTACAGAAGTGTATACTAAAGAAACACACATAAGGAAAATAACTGAGTGTTAATATTCTCATGTCTATGAGAATGTTTTAGGATAGGGTATACATAAGAAATGTGATTTGTCTGCTGAGATTTAAAACTCATGTTACTACTTTCCTTGTGACTTCTGGGGTTAGGGGGTGTAGTTTTTTAATGCTACAAACCTTTTATTTCTAATGAAATAATTATTATTTAATTTTTTACCTTATTAACTCAAGTTCTGTCTCTCCTAGGTAAATCTAGTGAGGACTGGGGACTCATTACATTTGAATGTAAAAAACCAAACAAACCAGAAGAATATTATAGTGAAAATGGCTCTAAGAATTGTAAGATCTGAAGTTTTATTGGCAACTTTTCCTTAACATTAATTTTTACTCAGAAAATAATAAATTTCTTCAAGAAAACAAACAAACAATCAAAAGACTTGATGTCTCC
Source organism: Gallinago jamesoni (assembly GCA_025769975.1). Classification (NCBI taxonomy): domain Eukaryota; kingdom Metazoa; phylum Chordata; class Aves; order Charadriiformes; family Scolopacidae; genus Gallinago; species Gallinago jamesoni. The sequence continues at coordinate 61,615,854 of JAOQGH010000032.1, forward strand.
AATGCCTGTTTTGTTGTAAGAAAATGAGCTCTCACACTTCTCAATCTGTTCAAGAAATCAAACAAACAGCTACAAAGATTGAAAAGCAAAATAAACAAGAACTCTATGAGAGGTTAACTTTAAATTTCAGTTAAACTTTAAACTCAGCCAGGTTTAAGGTGAAGTTATCTCACTGGCATTTGGACAGAATTACTCCTTACTTTCTGGGTTGTTTTTTTTTTTTTGTGGGAAGCACAGCAGGCTGTCCCCAAGATTCTTTAAAAGTAAGAGACCACAGTCTCTTCTAGTGAGAGGGAGAGACTATTTTCTGAAGAGGCTCAAACGAAAGCCTCCAAGTTGTTGAATATGGATTTTATGCAATTTTTGTATGTACACATGTTCAATTAGCATGAAGTGCTAAAGCATGTCTGTACTGGTTTTATCATTCGAGGACAATAGACAATATTTCATTGCCTAAGTAAAACAGATTTAATTGCTAAACAAGATTTCAAGGAACCGAACTTCATTTTAATCACAAACAAGCTGCAAGGCAATTTTCAATTACAGCAAGCTTTTTATTTTTATCCAGCTGTGTATCCCTGCTGATTCCTGAAATTACATGTAAATTGTCCCAGATTTTGAAGTACTACACCTACTGAGGTTTTTCTTTTGTCAGCTGATGAAGTATCTGTGATTAGAAACTCACTAAATTGGCATTTTTAAGATTCATTACCCCACCCTGTATATTTTTGGACTGGATGATTGAATATGAAGAAGGTTTTCTTATCCCAAGGGACATTATTCTTCCTAATTAGGCTGTTGGTAGTGCAAACTGCTCACCTATCCTGCAACTTCAAAAGGTAATAGAGAAACTAAGCTTTCGAGAAGAGTCTATGGGGTATTGAGGAATCAGGTCAATAACTCTTGCCTTAGAAAAAGTTTCAGATAAATCCACTCTGGAACAGTTACTGCCTTTAAACTTTTACCATTATACTGTTAATTGTTGATACCTTAGATTTAGGGAAACACATCTGTCTGTATTATATTTTGCTCCATGATTCATATTTATGAGCTATGTATTTCAGTGAAAAGACTGGCTCAATTTACTACAACATTTGCAAATAATTTTGCTCTGTGATTTGTGTCATTACAATATCTTTCCCTGTCAATAACATCCACTGTTACATTTGAACATGCAGGATTGTGGGTTTTTTAAAATCCCCTCCAACACTAACTTTAAAAATGTTGTGTTTTATCCTTCAGCTTATGATTCAAAACATTTTACTACAACAAACCAGAACTCGTAACTATTTTGAAAAAAGTAAAGTGCATTGAAGTTGTACCCTAAAGAGCAAGAACATAATGAAGATTAATTTTTTCACCTTTTGTTTCCAAAATACCTTTTCTTTTCTTTTTTTTTTTTTTAATTTTCTTTTTCATTTTCTTTTGCTTTTTCTTTCTTTCTTTTTTCTTTTTCTCTTTCTTTTTCTCTTTTCGTTCTGTATCGGGTCAAGGTTGCTACTCAAAGAACACTGCAAAATATAGTCACAGATGCTTTTTCAGAAACATTCTTAAATGTTGTGTTTAAATACAAAGTAATTATAAGTGAATTCCCTTTTCCTTTCTGAAGTTAGCCACGTATGATCTACAGATCCACTATTCTCCACTTGTTCATTATTGTGCCTTTTCTTTACATGTGTCAACTGTCACTTCCTTTCAAGTTATTATATTAACAGAAGAATTTAGGCAGGCAAGAAGGCTAATAGCTAAAATGACATCTGTTGGTGAAAAAACATAAATTCAAATTAAATCTGGTAGTTTCTTTCCAGACATGTAATTTTAAAATATTGTCCACTAAGTTCACTAAGCACTTTCAAAAAAGAAAAATTGGGAATAATATAAATTTGTTTCTACTACTAATAAGGATATGCAATTTAACTTTTTGAAGAAAATAGAGAAATACAAAACAAAACAACAAAACACTTTCTGGCCTCACAGAAAGCTCGTTGGGATGGAGAAATACAGTAAAACAGAACACTAGGAACAAAGTATTCCCAATTATAGAAGAAAACTTGCACTGAACAAGAGATTCCATCTGACGAGAGAATTTCTCTTTAGAACTGAAAAATAAATAGGAGAAGGAATATATTAAAGAGTTTCACCACTAAAGCGACAACCATAACATGCCCATAATACACATCCATTTCAAAAGTTGGAAAGTGTAAGAACATCAATTCAAGAGGAAAGAAAAAAGGCAGTAACCCCCCCTAAAACCATTAACACAAATTTCTTTGTACAGCCAGAAAAAAAAGCTGATACCCTAAATTATGGACAAAGGATATAAACCCACCATTTTATTAAAATATCATTTTTGTTAAGTCTTTATATTTATATGGAGATTTTAAAAAAATACTGTGATTGGAAGTGTTTTTTCCCATCTCTTTCCTTAGTTTGAAATATTGAATTCTGAATCCTTATCAAGACAGAGAGTAGGCAAAAAGTGTTACTACCACTAATAACATGATGTTCACTCACGTTATCACCACTGGTTCAGGGGATAGGTCCAGATCCAAGAATAGCACTGCATGGCAACACATTAGTCTATGATACTATTTGAATAGTTATTCATTGGAAGAAATCATAAATTGAAGGTTCTAACAATATCCATGGGAATTTTTATATAATAATATTTAATATTTATATATATATGAGTTTGGGTTCTTTTGTGGTTTGTTTCTTTTTTCCATGTAGGACATAAGATGACTCCATTTGGTTTATTGAGTCCATTTCCATGAAACATGGAACATGTGTATCTTTCTTGTCTGATTAAAGTCTGCCCGTTCTGCCCAACATACTCATTTAACTCTTTGTTTCTCACTAACGTTTGCTTAAGAAGTATCTTGTTTCATCTCAGAAATGCTTACATGAAACTCCCAAATTATTTGTATCGTTATATCTTTATAAATATTCATGAATCAAACACAGAGCAACCTTTCTCTTCTTGATAAAGAGCAACTGATGGACAAACCTGCATAGAACTTATTCACGGATATTTAATTAATATCACATACCTTGGTTAATTTTTCACCATTTTTCACCATTTCTAAAATCCTGATATATTTAATCTAACTCTGACATGGTTGGTGTTAGCAGTTAGCAGGGACTGGAGCAGAAAGACAGAGGGATGATTTGATGACAAATATCTACTGAAGTTTTCAAATGGAAACTGTAGGAGTGTTTGCAGACACCAGGTCCTTTGAATGATTTTCATAAAATAAGAACAGTACCGCACACATTCAGAAAAACTAAGTATAATGCCAAGATTGTAAATTATTGGCTGATATTTTTCCAAAACTATAATTCACAGATTAAAATTATTATGATATTTTTCTATTTTACCAATAGGTCCAGACATATTTTTTCTCAACACCCCTCAATTACTTGACCAAATTATTACCAAGTGATAAAATTGTGCTAAATAACATTGAACTCTTGGGAAATAAATGAGAAAACCAGTATAATCTGTGAATACATAGCTTGTTGTTGTCTTTATAAAATTGATATTCACAGTTTAATTATATACGTCCCCCTAGGTATGTAGGAAAACACTTCTTTTTCTTATCCATACGGAAAAGCACGTATGAAATTCTGTATTTCTGTATCTATTTTTTTCACTTAGAAAATTAATAATCACAGCGGTAGTTGGACTTGTGATTAAAATAATAAAGAACACTTTGTTTATTTCCTCAATGTTTGATCGCACCCTGCAAGTATTGAGTAATCAACAGAACATTTAATGAAATGCAGAGCTGTCTTGTATATTAAAATCTGAAAGTCACGAAAGAAGATGGTTTGTGCAACTGCATAAAATCCACAAGTGATAGAATCATAGAATGGTTTGGGTTGGAAGGGACCTTAAAGATCATCCAGTTCCAACCCCCTGCCCTGGGCAGGGACACCTCTCACCAGACCAGGTTGCTCCAAGCCCCATCCAGCCTGGTCTTGAACCCCTCCAGGGATGGGGCAGCCACAACTTCTCTGGGCAACCTGTTCCAGTGTCTCACCACCCTCACAGCAAAGAATTTCTCCCCAAGATCTACTCTAAATCTCCCCTCTTTCAGCTTAAAACTATTCCTTCTCATCCTGTGGCTCCACTCCTTATCAAGAGTCCCCTCCCTTCTCTCCTGTAGGGCCCCTATAGGGACTGGAAGGGGCTCTAATGTCTCCCTGGAGCCTTCTCTTCTCCAGGTTGAACAACCCCAGCTCTTTCAGCCTGTCAAGTCCTGTTTTTCTTAACTATTTCCACCAGAGCTATTCCCAAAGCTCACCACAGCTGCTTGAATACACCAGACACAAGTTAGCTCCTTGTGAGGGAGGTGGGATGGGCATGAGCATAGGCCTATTAGGCAAACGTGAAGGAAAGAAATGCAGACACGAGGTCCCAAAATACAAGAAATGAGTCAACAAAGACTTTAGACAGCAAGAAACAGAATGCTGGAGTGTTTTGAAAAACATAAAGATTTTTCCTTAGTGCGAATGACCCTCCTGGAGAGAACACAGCTTTAAGAAAGGATTTTTTTTGTTGTTGCTCTTTATTCCATGGTGTAGTTAGACTAAATGTACGACCACGCAAGAGCCTGTAAGCAATTCAGATCTCAATCCCAGTTACCTCTCCGTACCATGAAATTGTAAGGTTATTTCCATATCAGTAAGACTGTAAGGACAGTGGTTTAGATTTCCCATTCTAGTTCATTTGAAAATCTGAACTCTATATTTACCTATATCTTTGTCTACACTGATTATTATACAGAAGAAGTGCAGGGACCAGAATTAATAAAGTGATCATTAAATAAGTTTGTATTGATGTAGAAAAGCAGAATGTTGCTGATGCAGTGTTGAATGTGGGAGCATAAAGCTGGAAGAGGAAACCCCTTCTTAATTTTTAAGCAATGTAAGAAATTCTCATTGGGCTAGAAGCATTTATTTAGGGAACAATAAAGAGACTAAATTACTCTAAACTGAGCTTTGAAAAAGCTGAAACGTATCTTTGCCGGATTTCTAGTCATAAATATAGATGTGTGACTGTATTAACACCTGGAAAGTGCTAACATTTCCCCCTTGCTTGCACTGAACTTTCTTTATTATCAGTGAGACAAAAAAAAAAGAGCTCTTAAGAAGCTAAAGGGCAAAGTTCTGAAGTGGGAAATGTTATCTTTTGCTACTTATCCCGAAATGGCAAACCTGTGGCCTGGCCTTTTGTTGCTTAAGAAGTTCTCTTCCTGCTTTGTCACAATGGATTAAATGACTTTTTGCCCCAAAGCTTGTCCCTTACGCTCAGCTCAATGCATCTAAAAGGAGTTCACTTCTTGCAGAAAACTCTTTTCACAGTAAATCCTGTACTAATTTATTTCCCGACTTTTAGGGTTACAAAATCTTTGCCTTAAGAGAAATTAAGATACATATTCATTTACTGTCACTACAATAGGTTTTAGATTATTTTTTCACTGGTATAACTTACTTTCATGCGCTGTGGTCGCTACATGAATGCTAAGACAATAATAATTTTGATTAATATTGCTATCTGAACCAAAATAATATTGAGGTGGTAGGTTCTAGACTGTGTGAGCCACAAGGACAAAATAAAGATGGCATATAATCTACTTACAGGAAAAGTTCAGTCCATTATCCATAACTTAATGAACTTCTCAGCAGCCTATTCGCATCAACAAATAGAACTGAAAAATTAAAGAAATGGATTTTAGAAACAGGCAAAAAAGAATATTTTCTGTGTATGGGGCTGGGAGTTAAATACAACCCATGAATGACAATATGGAATAAACCTTAGAAAAACCCTCATTGTTTAACACCTAAGGAAAAAAATGGTTAAAGGAAAGTCATTATATAAATTTGGAGGAAAAAATGTTTACGTACTTTGATTAGTTTATTAAAAACATCTTTTGTTCCATGTGGTCTGCCATAAATGTCAAATACCTTGTAATTCAACAATTTTCATTAGCAATGCTCAGTGCAACCCAAATAACATCTGTAATAGCTGCTTACAATAGATGGCCTTTCACAAACAGCAGAAAAACAGGGTAAGGGGAACACACACTCAATATGTTACCCTAGAGTCAAGAAATAAACAAAAAACCTACCACAAATAACAGCAATACATTAACTGGTTTCCAAAATGGAAAGCCAAGGAGCACGAGAGGTCTCTTCCACTGCCAAGGCACTTTGCTAAATGCCCTCTGGAAAGACATTTTCTTCTGAGCTGTATTAGGTCAAAAATGAATGCGGAAGAAAATGAAATAGATTTCAAAGTGCTTCTGATAGTTATTTATTTATTTGTTTGTTTATTTATTTATTTCCTGGCTTTAAGCTGCTGATAGTGTGTAGCTGAATGTGCTTGCCTCAGGCTTGATGATCTGACAGGACAGTTTGCTGGGTCTGCCTGGATTTTGCCAAGCTCTTGGGACACATAAGCTGTTAAAAGCCTTGATAAAAAATAAAATAAAATAAAATACGTATGGTTTAGGTTCCAAAATTCCTGGCTCAGTTAACAGCTTTTATATAAGTGTGCATGCAAAGATTAAAACAATTAAAATGGAGATAAAACATCTTCCTCTGCTACCCACTGTTTTCTAACATATTATCAGTTCACTCAGTCTTTTCCCATGCTTGAGTTTTTTATTAAGCAATTAAGTCAGTTTATTAAGCTCCTCACAGGCTTCAGATCAGATCGTACTTGCTGGCTTTGGTTATTTCCTTTTCATACTTCAGTACTGGCCTCCCTGTTACACTTGAAAATGTGCCCCTTTGTGTATTTCTTTTATCTGAGGAATTTCTGGCTTGATAGCAATTAGAAACATCCTTTGTCCAGAGGGCCAAAACAAGGATACGGGCAAATTTCCCACGATATTCAGAGGGGATGCTTTTTTGCACACACCTCCAAAGTTATTTTAATCAGTCTGTAGGAGTGATAACGCAAAAAAAAAAAAAAAGTAATTATTTTGTCTCAGTTCAGGATGCATCGGAATATATCATCTTGATCCCATTGTTTTCTGAAATCTAAACCCAGACAGACATCTGCACACAGTTTTGGGATGATAGTTCAGCTCAATGATGATACAAAATGACAATGAATCATAAAGGCCACGAAACGGATTGAGAGCATGGTTTCTAACTTGTTCACACTGGAATGCTAACTACTTTGTGTCCAGTTTGACCAGCAACCAAGCTTCTGTTCATTCACACCCACCTGATATTAAATTCCAGATAGATCTCTTCCCTTCTTCTCCATCCTTTCATCCTGAACAAAAATAAAACAAAATAAAATCAGAAATAGAAAACAATCCAATAGACTTCTGAGATCAGTAAAGCTAAATCTCTTGAAAGGTGAAAATAATGAAACATTAACCAATTCACTCCTTTCATACAATAGCAATAGTATCTCCTGTTTACTTTTGAATGATTTCCATGAAACTAAACCATGAAACAAATTTTTTACCTGCACAGATCTTCAAAGTATGACTGAGTTATTCGCCTTGTGTCCTGGTGAAATGATGGGAGGGTGCTGCCTCTGCTGACTTTATGGCTCCAGATGCCTTTCACTTTGAATTCTGGGGGGGGAACATAATACTTTTTGCTGTTTTATACAATCTAGGAATATAGATTCTATTCAGCTTGAATCCCAAAAGAGCCTATTGCCCAGCTGATCTCTCAGCAACTGTCATGTCCAGTAAAATAAGCTGAAGAAATTTCTCAAATGGACGTGCCAGAAATAGGCAGAAACAAAGCAATACTGAATTTGGTGTTATAGTTTTTAATTTAGACAATAAAAGCAGACATATATGTACTCTATTTGTTCCTTATTTTTTTGTGGGTTTGTTTCTCATCTAGGAGGAATATGTGTCACTTTTGCTGTTATTTCACACGGGGGTGTTTTGTATGTATTTTAAATATGTGAGGTCACAGATGAATAATCTTCTAACATCTAACCTTGTCTGGTGGTAAAATTAAAATATGAAGAAAGTTATTAACTTTAAAAAAAAAAAAAAAGACTAGTGACAAGACAGCCAAAAAAAGTAAAGAACCTTTATAATATCCTTAAAAATTTAAGATCTCTAGGATTTTTTCCCAGCTAATTCAGACCATTTTGTTGCTACGTTCTGAAAGAACCAGTTAGGCTCAAATAGACAGTAGCTTGGGCAATTGAGTACCACATCTGGTGTGGTTCCTGCTGAGACCAGGAATTCTTGGCTTGGAGGTGCTGATGTATTAAAGCACATGTTCTGATCAAACTAGTGCATTCTTGCCATCACGGAATCTGTATATGTACAGTCCCAGACCTTCATGTAATCAGAACTAATTAAAGGACTTCAATAGCTATAAAAGGTCATCTACAAGAACTACAGACCTTTCGATCTTCAGTGAAGATCTATCTCAGTCACGAACAGAAAGTAAATGTGCTGTACTTTGGTGGTACAGTGATGCTAGCACTGGAAAAATACAAAGTGACTGGTCAGTTTAGATAAGAAACCAAAAGTTTATGGTTATCATAAATTTATTTGAGTCTAAATTTGAAACTATGAGGGGTTTGTGCTAGATTAATCACCCTTTTAATTTCCTTACCCAGTTTATCTTATACTGACAACTTTTTAAGCAAAATTTCCACAATTTCTTCCCTAAGAAAATGCAAGAAGTACTGAAAGAGTGGCTGTTATAGTTAATCTAACATTGTAGATATCCCCTAATGCCTGATGAAGTTTCTGAGACTGGGTTACAATTGTTTTTTCAGAGATTTTTACACTAGATTACATAGTGGTTTTTTCAATATTAGGCTTTTGTCTTTATTGTCTTCCTTAGATATCTCAGATATCCAGAACAGATATCCCATTATATTCTGATTAACTACTTGTCTAAAAGCTTTAGACATACACTTCAGAGATAATTACTGTTATAACGAAGCCCTACAATGGAATTGGGGGATTACAGTTTAGAAATACACTAAAGAAGATGCCTTTTTCTAAAAAAAAAAAGCCCATAAAATAAGACCAGTAGCAGAGACTGAGAAATGCAGTTGTTGCAATTTTTTTGCCATTCTTGAATAGGTGAAATTATACTGGTGTAAATTGGACGGTTTGGCAAAGTCTGGGAATTTTAGCAATTCAGAAATTAAAACCATGTTTATTTTCTAAAAATTTCCCCATGGACTGGGTATGAAATACAATGTGATATCTGAGGCATACGCAATAATATGTAGGAGGGACAACAACTGAACTGTTTGTGACAGTGGCAGTCCAAAACTGGAAAAGACTGAGAACGGCTTTACATACGGGGAGAAACTGCTGAAAAACTGTATTCAAGTCTGACACATTTATCACTTGAATTGTTTTCTTTCCATTTTGATAAATTCGAATAAATCAAGTAAGACCCTTTTGCTTTCTGCAATAGAGGGGGTTAAGTACTAACAAAGAGCAACCAAAATTTTTCACTTGAAACACTTAACTTCCTACATTGACGACCACCTATTCTGTGTGGTTATCTTATTGACCTGAAATGGCAGGGGTGAGTCAGCCCAAAAGAAAGGCAAATAAATGACAAAGTTTGGAAAATTATTTATTATTATAAATAATATGGGATTTAAAATGGGATTTAAATAATATGGGATTTAAAATAATGGGATTTAAATAATGACGAGATTATGTCTCCTGATTCCTTCAATACTATTTCCCTGTTAATTTCCTAAATTCTACTTGTGTTTCACTGCACCTGGACATTGAGGTGAGGTTTTCAAAGACCTATCTGTAACGATTTAATGATATTTTCTTTGAGAAGAAATACCTTGTTCCATGTTAGCTGCTGTACACGCACAGCAAGGACTATTTTTCTCTTGTGTGCTTTACTTGACAATATTGAATTTAATCTACTATTTCATAGAACAATTAGTTGTTTGTGAATCCTGCTCCAGCTCTACTGTTAGTTTTACCTTTGTAAAGCCCCAAATACGTTCTATTGTTAGCAAAGTTCACTCTTCACACCCATTATAGATAATTTATGAATTTTAGAGCAATCCCAAGTCCATGACAGATTCATAAGAGGTTCCACTGGTGACTATCAACTACTGTGAAGACTGATCCTGATTGTTACCCTTCACTTACTATATTTCACTGCCACTGTAATTCATATTTAAATTCTAGCAGCTTATTATTTCTTATTATATCAAACTATCCTAAAGCTTTTATCTTGCTACTTCTTCAGATTGATTTCTTCTCAAGGTTTTGATGCAGGGATGTTCCTTAGCTTCTCCACTGTATACATTAATACAAAGAAGTAAATTAATTTTTCTGCTATCATCTTGTCTTTTTTCAGTACTACTTTGGCACACAAAGAGACTGCAGTTATCTTTCTCTCCATAGCCAGTTCTCTGGAAAACATTCACTTTGTGATGGTTTGGAAATACTTCTTGTTATTTATCATTATTTATCATTACTTAATATCTTTAACAAACTTTTCCTCAGTATTTTCATCTTTCTGCCTTATTGTGGATAGGTATATAATTTTGGGGTCAAATTAAAAATAAATAAATAGCCATTTAAAAACTGTAAATATTTTACCTACATACAGAGGAGACTTTTCAGTCTACCATGACATAACATAACATTAACCACAATCACTAGATAGCTGCTTTTTTATTTATTTATTCCCTAAGAGGCAACACATTGGCATGAAAAGTAAACTTTTTTCCATGCAAAACTACTACTTCTATGCTAAGCCAATGCAAACACCAATAGAAATTAAGAGGTTTATTGAGATAAAATTTAGTGATTCTAATCACATGCAGGTAAAAGGAAAGTTTCCTTTAAGCCCCTGTTAAGGTTCCTTTAACGACAAAAGATCTGAAGATCATGAAGTAAAATAAAGAGTGTTCCTTTGATAGCAGTGTGTTTGTACTTATAATTACAAGGCCTTCCAAACTGGGACAAATTTTAGTTGCCTGTTTATTTCAGTTTTATGTGCACTTTGTGAGACAAAAGTACATAGGAGACAATCCTCAATGTTAATGGCTACAGCCCTATAAAAGTTAATGGAGTAAAACGTTAAGGCTGTATTTCTTAAATTCCAGAATAGCTGCAAAGGAAGGAGTTTAAGACAAAAGCAAGTCTCTGACAAAAATAAATTATTTCTATTAATCTGAAGTCTACAATTGCCTGAGATAAGTCTTCCTTACGAATGGACTACCATTAGTATAAAAATCCCTTGTACTATTTAGCATAATTACTCGGTTACAATTGGGTTTCTCTGCTTATTAGCTAGAGTTCTGCTTAGGAAAAATATTACTTTATAGTAGAACAGTATAAATAACTGCTTTCAGCTAAAGATGTTGAAAAGAGAAATTAATCAAATACATTAAATATGTTTATGATCAAAAAGTACCAACCTGTTTCCTGATACACATTGTTTTGCAAATAATAATGATCTTGTGACTGCAGAAAGAAAAATAATGGGCTTACAAGTTAGAATTCCTGTAAGTTCTTTCATTACATATTCTGTTTGCTAGCTAATTATGTGTGAAAAATCAGAGGTCACCCTGAAACAATCATTTTAAGGCCAGCTTATTGAACTATGAATCATTAGTATATATATTTTCTTTTTGTTTTCGCTCAACAACAATCAATTTGAAATGCCTGCTGAACTGAAGGTTCAGAATGATGAAACCAGAAATATAAAATATCATTTTCAAAGGCAAACAATATTTGTTGCCAAGTTTTAACTGAAGTAAATCTTATCACACAGTGTTTGTACGACATGGCTTGAAATTCATTACTATCAACAAAGAGACCTAGCCTTAATGAAGGCATTAATCTATACAAATAGCTAAGGAAGGTACCTCTGGCAGACAGGTAGTATGACAAATGAAGAGTTAGAAGGAGAGGAAAAAAAGGGAGAGAAAGGTTTGGAGAAGACAAAATGTATGGAGTAGTATATGTGTCTGGACAGTTACACAGGAAGAGAACCAGATGGGTGAAGGCAGAGAAAAGGAAAAAGGAATAGAAAAATGAACTGTAAGAGACCGAGCAACCACCATATTGATTAAAGTAATAGACAGTTTAGTTATACAGTTTTGTCTTAACAAAACATTAATGTTGATATTTTAATAGATGTGTACATGATGCATATTTAAATATTTGTTGTATGTCTACATATGTGTGTGTATATGATGTGTATGAATACACACGTGCATATATATACATACACCTGGCTCATGGAACCATAGAATCATAGAAGTGGTTGGAAGGGACCTTTCAGATCATTGAGTCCAACCATCAACCCAACACTGAGAAAAACCATCACTAAATCATAAGTCTAATCACGATGTCTTCCACAGATACTTACATGTAACAAAAGTGCATTGGAAAAGAAAACCTGGACGGAAAGTAGTTGTACTGGGTTGGCTGAGCTAGAGTTAAATTTCTTCATAGTAGAATCATAGAATCATTTGGGTTGGAAGGGATCTTAAAGATCGAGTTCCAACCCCCCTTCCCTGGGCAGGGACACGTCCCACCAGACCAGGTTGCTCAAAGCCCCATCCAGCCTGGTCTTGAACCCTTCCAGGGATGGGGCAGCTACAGCTTCTCTGGGCAACCTGTTCCAGTGCCTCACCACCCTCACAGGAAAGAATTCCTTCCTAATATCTAAATTAAATCTCCCCTTTCTATTTAAAACCATTCCCCCTCCTCCTATTGCTGCACTCCCTGATCAAGAGTCCCTCCCTATCTCTCCTGTAGCCCCCTTTAGGTTGGGAAGGCTGCTATAAGGTCTCCCTGGAGTCTTCTCTTCTCCAGGTTGAACAACTGCAACTCTCTCAGACTGTTCCATGCCATACGATGTCATGCTTAGCTTGGAGAAAGAAGGAGGAAGGGGGGACATTCAGAATTATGGTTTCTATTTCAACAAGTAACTATTAGGTGTGACCAAGCCCTGCTTTCCTGGAGGTGGCTGCGCATCTGCCTGCCAATAGGATGCAGTGAATGAATTCCTTATTTTGCTTTGCTTTACCTATTGAAATGTCTTCACCCTAACAAACGAGTTTTCTCATTTTTGCCCTTTCAATTCTTTTCTCATCTCCCTGAGGGGAAGTGTGTGATGTGAGGAGCTGCGTGGGGCTGAGCTGCCCCACCGGGGTTAACCCACAATGGTAGTCAACGTGGAGGTGTTGTTGTGGGAAGACAGAAACAAAGGTAAGTGGTCTAAAACTGATTTTAAAAGATAATATACTGAGAAATAAGGATGCATAAAATGGAAATAATTAAACTGATTTAGATAATGTCATATCAAACTGATGTCTCATGATGCTAAGGCCAGCCTGGATGGGGCTTTGATCAGCCTGGTCTGGTGGGAGGTGTCCCTGCCCAGGGCAGGGGGTTGGAACTCAATGATCTTTAAGGTCCCTTCCAACCCAAACCATTCTATAATTCTATGATTCAATACCTATTCATACATATTTTATACCAGGGAGTCTAAACTCTATCCAGTGTTCATCGTGTGTAGATTATTTGGGTGCTGTTCAGTACTATGAAGACAAGGTAAGACATTCCCTTACAGAAAACAAATTACTGCAAAAGTATTAATTGCATTTTCAGAAATAGAGTAAATTTTCTACAAATTCTCCCTACCTACCACCACCTCCTTAAAATAAACTTCACAGTTTATATAGCCAACTTTCTGTTCTTAGCAGTTTCACAGAGCTGGGGGTGACCTGTAATGGAGCTGATCTCTGTTTCCTGCTGGATATAGACATCACTTGAAATTTGTCTCCGAACTACGAGACTGAGATTCCCAAACTATGAAACCTGAGAGAGCTCACACCGAAATGAAATATGTACCTGATGTTTTGTACCATTTCTCTGCTTCAACGTATCTTGGGGAAGGTAAGAGGTGATAAATCCATTTCCCTTTCTTTCAGTTCCTTCTATGCCTTTTTTTTTTTTTTTTTGCTGTTTCAAACAAAGTGCTTTTCCGAAGGAAAAAAAAAAAACAAAACATGAAAGGGAATAACACACACAGGTTTTTTCCCCAAAATGCTGTCAAGACACAGACATAAAATGTCATAATGAGGGGTTTTCTTCCACAGAAAGTGCCTACACCAGAAGTATGGTAGTTATAATAGAAATATAATGAGAAATGTATTGTTCATCTTGCTTATTTGGAATCCAATTTATGTAGCACCTCTGCATTCCTAGACATCTCACCATAGTTCACTGGTTTAGCATGGATTACTTCCAATAATGATTCATCTAAATTCATAGTTCTGTGACTGCAAGACATAGCATCATTTTTCTCATTTGCATTAACCTAGAATTAAAGCAAATTTCAAAAAAGGGTGAAATTTCAAACATTATATATTTAAGCCCTTCCTTAGGACAAAGAGAAAGTTTTCATTCCTTCCATGGTTTCATAGATTAAGCTAAATCTACTTCCACTATTAATTTATTTTCACTTGGCACTTCTGTCCTCGAATAAACTTGTTTTCCACATCAGCTGTTAATGCCAGCAAAATAGCAACTAAAGCTTTCTTTTAATGTGCTGGCTTTCTTGAGAATTGTATTCAATCAAAGGTTTTAGATTTGTCCTCTTAAAAATTCAACTCTTGTTTCTTGTTCTGGGCCTTTCTCTGCATGGGCAACGTGTGATGCTTTAAAGTTGAGATGGCTCACTGGCCTGGTTTCAGATACAACAGACCCAACTTTCTGCTCAGTAATTCTCAGCTAAGTCTCTCCTAATTCTGAAATCAGCAGCACATTGTGCAGAAAAATGTCCATTCTCAGTGTGATAAGACCTGTTTATTGTTGATGGCAAGGAATGCTAATAGCTCTTGCTTATACTTCTCGCTGTAACAACCAAGGTCAGATAATTTTGCTATTTAGCCCATTTGGGGGGTTGGAAATGGAAAGGCATAGAGGTATCCGACCTGCAGGAAGGAGAGGACAGGACAGGTGACCCAAACCTGACCAACAGGGTTATTCCATCCCATCTACCCCATGTTCAAACTGATGGAGCAAAGTCTTAGCTCTCTGTCTTCCATGGGCGATGTCTGAAGAGGACCCTGTCTGTTCATTTGCCTTTGATGCCAATTCATGCATCCCTGATTCCAGAGCTGTTATCCAGTTCCCATCTGTCACCAAGTACAGTCTGGGAATTCCCCAGTGCCTCCTGGTAATGTCATCCTGGGAGCTTGATACAGTTTTGTATGTATCGTATCTATTTTCATTATTATCTTTTTATTTTATTATTAATTTCTCATTAAAGTAGTCTAATTCCTTCCAATCTTGTAAATCTCTTTATCTCTCCTCTTCCTCTCCTTGGAAGGAGAGGTGGGGTGAGAACATATGTCAACTCGTAATTGTCCAATTTGGCCTAAACCACCACAGCCACAGCGTGGGACAGAGGAAAAGCTGGTAGATAACTGTGTTTCTTGAGCAAAGTGTCAGTTAGGCATTTCTCAACTTGAAATTTGGCAGGGAAACAGCTTTTCCTATCTCTGTGAAAACCTGGCCGGGCTATAAGCTTTGCAGAGTTGCAGTTTCTCCTGATCCTAACTGCAGTTATCACACCTAGACTGAAGATATCTCTGAGCCATTAAGTAGTTTTTCTAGACAGCTGTGACAGCACAACTTTTATGGTAGCAAACATCTAGGGAGAAATTCAAAGGAAGTTTCAGCAATATTAGTGCTTATACTAGACTAATTTAGGTCAAAGTAAGAAAGGTTATTAACACAAAATTAAATCAAAGTATCCACCTGGCAGTCTGCTGAAGAGCATCTAAGGAAGAGACATGACAGTCCTTGACCATGGCGACTTTCATTTGCATCATCTCTGGTTTTATGCCTTTTTTAATTTGTGCTCAGCTAAAAAGGAAAGACTTGGGGAACAAAATCTGTCTCCTGGGAATTTCAGGAATATGAAAATATTGTATTTACATAGAATTTTTGTGACTGGTGCATAAAAAGCAGGCTCCACAATCTGCCCACCTACCTTCAAGTAGTAGGCAATCTTCAGTTACACCAGAAGTGAGGCTTCCAAGATCACTGGCTGCCAAGGTTGGCTCATAAGATGCAGGGTGCACTAATGACCTCTTCAGAGAGATACTTTAAAACACTGTGAAAATATATAAAAACATTGTGAAATAGAAAAAAAAATAATAAATCCAAATACTACTGGTGTTTTTCAGCAGAAATTATTTGTTAAGTAGATGACAAAAAGGTTTTACTTGTCTTTATCAAAAATAAAACAACCACTATCAAATGAGCTGTAAATATTTTTTTTAAAATAAATTGTTTGTGTTTAATGCAAATTGACTTTAGAAGTTTAATTTGTATCAACGCATCCTGTAGTGATTAAAATTAGTTTTATTTAATGAAAACAAATACTGATGAACTACTGAAATCCTCATAAACACAAGATTGTTTTCCCTCCTGAGAAGGTCATCCTTGTTTCCTAGACAACATGACTTAGCAAAGTACAAGGTGAGAGTTCAGTTGGTTGTGTTATGAATCAATGTACTTTCACTTATTTTATTGCAGGCACAACAACTGCTGAAAAGCCTGTTTATTAACTTTACTTACCTATTCATTGTTGTTCATCAGGGGAATATAAATTAAATGGCAAAGCCATGGAACTAAAGCTTTTGCTGAAATATGTAGGACTTACACAATGCAATGGGTAAGCAATTTCCTAAAGAGAGCTGGGATGGGACTCACCGAGATGGAACAAGTAAAGGGAGAATTATAAGAAACAATATAGTGATGTATTGAGTAGTTGAACACGGGGTTTTGTTATGAATGACACATGCATGAAATAAAGTTGAAAAGAAAAGGAATTTACATGCCTAGAGAAAAATTGCTCATAAATTCATCACAAATCACTGAGTAGCACTCTGAAAAAGATGATGTTTTCTAAAGAAGTTTTGAGTACTTTCTGGCTAGCAAGCATTACCTCATATGTGTCTTAGAGGTATCTCATAAATATATAGAAATGGACAGCAAAAGTAAATTAATATAGTCATAAACACCTCTTGGACCCTCCACTGCATCATTCAATTGTAAAAGGAAAAAGAAAAAGGTATGAAACTGGAGAGACAGCATATCATTTTCTTTTGCCAGCGCAAATTGCCATTCATGGACTTATCTCTACACTTTTTATCTCATCTCTGCAATCAAACAGATCTACAGATGTATGTAAATGAGTAAGAATCCAAAGGCCTTTTATAAACCATTATGTAAAACCCTGTTCAACTGCTCTACCAGATGTTTCTTTTGGTCTTCTCCCTTATCTCTACAATGCTAAAGGATCACCCAGTACTGTACATTTTTATTTTACATTTTACTATGGTATACCTCTAAACTGACATTGATTCTATGTTAGATATGTGTTTCTTTCATATATATTCAAATATATATACAGACACACATATACATATATAGTTTTGTCCTATTACATTGTGAAACAATTTTGCTGATGTGTCTGGGGAACACACTGACCAAGATTTTGTTTTTCTTACTCCTGGGAAACATAATATGAATGAAAGAGAGTATAGTTATTTTGGAGGTGTTTGAGAAATGAAGGGTAGAATGCAAATAAAAGAATCTCTTTAAGTTTAAAAATGGGCATAATGTTGCCGGCTCTCAATGATATCATAGAATCACAGAATCACAGAATTGTGGTGGTTGGAAGGGACCTCAGAGATCATCGAGTCCAACCACAAAAAAA
>JAOQGH010000032.1:61633704-61696919 GCA_025769975.1 Gallinago jamesoni
AAGTGCAGGACCCTGCACTTGGCCTTATTGAACCTCATCCCATTGGTCTCAGCCCATCCATCCAGCCTGTCGAGATCATGGTAAGTCATTTCAATCCAAACTAAAATATTTAGTAATATGGCTCCAAGAAAATAATAAAGACACATTCTACATAGATCAACTACAAAAGAATGCCTAAACAAAATTGTAAGATTACATTTTCAATTTTAAACTTATCATATTCCGCTGTATCCTCATTTTTCTTATTGTTACACATGTCTCATTAGTCCTCATTGTTATAATGTCTTAAACGCATAAAATTCAACTGAATATTCTTTCACTTCATTCACATAATTAAGTCAGTGTTAACCTAGCATAGACAATTTTCTTAGCATTTGTCTCTTCTGCTGAAAGCTGACATCTGTTCAACAGCAGATTAAGATACGTTCAATCCTGAGCCTTAATAAGAATCTTATGCACCTGTATTTATTAAACAGTAGGAAAACTTTATTGAAAGTTATTAAGTTTGCAAAGCTGGATAACCAAAAGAAATAATATACCAGGATTAATCTTACATGCCACGCATTGAAACATAGTCTTCTGTATTACATTACCACTAGAAATAAATAATTTCCTAGTGTGTAGAAGACATGGTGCTTACAGAGTAGACAACTTAGTTTCTATTTTGTCATGTTTCTACAATATTCTAAAGCTTTTTCATCAACTTCCAAGAGATTTCAAGTCAGGGTGCTATGGGGGGGGGGTGAACTCAATTCTCCGGGATCTTTAGAAAAGGGAATCCCTCAAATGCAAGTTAAAGGTAGGATAATTATTGCCTGTTTTAGTAGAAAATGAAGGGTAAGGAAGGATGTGTGAAGAATGCTCTTATGCCCCTGCAGGATTTGATTGTATCACGAAAGGTTTTACTTTGATAGCAGTGATACAGGAGACTTGAAATAGCATCATCGATACTAATAGCAGCTGGCAGCTCCCCAAAGGCAAACGGATTTTTGTAGCACCATAATGTAATGAAGGGTAGAATTATTATTTACTTCCTATTAGCATTAATAAAACACAGGTTGCGAACCAAGGCACAGAGATAATAAGGTCAAAAAGAGCCACTAATTTTATGTGCCCGATTTCACATAACCTGGACCCGATTTTTAGAGAACAGAACGGTATATTACATTTTATGTATTCAAAGCACAGCTCTAACTAGTTTATAGTGCAGTTAGGAGTGCCCAGTTGTTTTACAAATAAGACCAGAGGGAATAAAGTCAATTACCCAGAAAATGAAGAATGCACAATCGTTGGCCACTTGTGAAAATGTGCTTTAAGTCCCTTATCCAGAATTCCATGGGAATGGTGAAGAGGAGATCTGGATCCAGATCATTTTCCTGGGTATTTCTCAGTTGCCTTCTCCATGTCTCTGCCTCATTTACTTAATGTCTTCCAATCCTTGCAACAACTGAAGCAGAAGTTCTGCTGGGAGCAGTCTCCCTTCTATTACTGGTTTTAGGTTGGTGTGGTGACAGCTCATCCGCACACCCACGTGTATGTGGATGGTACATACGTGTTCCCTGTGAGTCTGTGTCTATTTGGGACACATTTTCAGGTTTTTCAGGTTGGACAATAGGGGCAAGGAGCTCTAGCAGCCTCACCTATCTCAGGCTGTCAAATCCAGCATGAAACATTTCCCTCTGACAACTGTGATTTATTGGCAAGAATGGTACGTTGTGTAAACTTCATGGATCAGGGAATCTGTGGTATAAATGGTGTGTCATAAGTAAAACAGTAACAGAAGGTGTGCACATAAAGGGGTCTTATTAATGTGCCTAGATGATATTAATCATAGCTTTTCCTAACTTTTAAGGTTTTGGCTTTGAAACCCCTTAATATCCTTTTACTAAGACTCTGCAATGTTTCAACCTAGGGATTTTAGCAAATTCTCCAATATTTAAACAGAAAATGGAATTTTGAAACATGAAAAAAGTCCTGTACTATATAATGAATAAAAAGGACTTCTTATAGGACTTCTATGTGACTTGAGAATGACTTAAAAATGTAATGCATAACATAAAATACAATTATCTATTGGATTTTTTAATATTCTTTATATGGTACAAGCACATAGGGTTCTTTTCTTTTTGTGTCTGGCTGGGTTATGGTCTCTTTCACTCTTGAACAGCAAATGCTAATCCAGTAATCTAAATACTGGATTATTTAGATTGGTTATAACACTGGTTATTTAGAATATACTGGGTTTGAATATATGAAAACAATCTCCTTTTAAAACAGCTAATAAATATAAATCACATCAGACTGCAGATACTGAATTTTCTCCAAAATATTAAATATTTTCAAGCTAGACTTCCTGAGCCTTAATAAATCCCCCATCAGCAAAATAGGAAATTTCAAGTATTAACAACATGGTTTAAAGATCTGTGAAGGAGTAGCAGAAACGGAAAGGAAAACAGACTTTTGCCTTTTTCTGCTTATAGAAGCCAGTATACTGTTTTGGGCTAGAAAAATGTTTCTGTCCTCCTTGTTGGTCAATGTACCACCATTTTAAATTGCATTTGTTTCACCATGGGTTCTGTATTCTGACTGCGGTGTAACCATTAGATTCTAGGTTTATTTGGGTGCTTTGGTGGATGCATTTACTTTTCAATAAGAAATGCTCTATCAGGAAGCATGCTATGAAAATTGCAATATGCTGACCTTACCTTTGCTGGTACTTAAAAACTAATATGGTTGCTTAGTACTATAGACGTAAAGATGATCAGAATTTGTTATTCTTCATTACTGTCTAAGTGAACTATTGGTGTGTCATGGTTTGGGCTGGGCTGGTCACTAAAATGAATGAGAGATGCTCTCTCTCAATTCTCTCCCCTTCAAAGAAGGGAGAGCATCCCCCTTCTGAGGAGAGAAAATGATAGAGAGACTTACGAGTTGAAATTAATGAAATATTAGTAATGGAATAATAATAATATTAATAATAAAATAATGAAGCATATACAGTGTATACAAAAGCAGTATTGAGCTCCCAGTATGATGATCATATTGCATGCAGGCACTGGGAAAGTCCCAGACTGGACTCAGCGATGGATGGGAGCTGAACTCAGGAACTAGATTCTGGAACACATGGATCAGGATCAAAGGCAGACAGACAGACACTATCCATTGAACAAAAAGGTCTGTCCCCTTTGATCCCTCTGCTTTTATACCGAGCATGGAGCAGATGGGATGGAATACCTTGTTGGTCAGTTTAGGGTCACCTCTCCTGTTCCTTCAGGAACACAATCCCAGGAAGAAAAAAGCTGGAAAAAAGTCTGAAGAGAACTGTCTTCCAACTTTCTTCAGGTATTTTCCATTTCTGCAGGCATGCACATACCAAGCAATGTCTTTGATCTCTCAGCAAGGTCAGAAAGACGTTGGGAGATCATGAGGATCAACCAGCCTGATAGCTCTGGGAGCTCCGTGCTGACCGAAGCCCATCAGACCTTTTAGCCAAAAGAGAAAAGCATTCAAGGCAAGTCTCATGTGCTTTAAAAGTTTCAAGCCAAAATAACTGTATATTAGGAAAAAAATTACTCTTAACTCACTAAGAGTGTATTTCTAGGTAAAATATTAATATGTAGAATATTTTATTAAGTTGTTGTACATCCCTGCTACAAGCTGTGTACTTTTCCTAAATTATCAGCTTACTTCTGCTAAATTATCATTCTCAGCATGTGTTATATGTGTCCACTGTAGAGCCACAGGAGCTGTGAGATAGTGACTGACAATAAATTCACCCTGTACTTACTTAGCTTGATTAGGAAATCAGGACATGGGATGCAAACTTGTTAAAGTATCGCGGGGATATTTATTTCCACAGCTTTTACCATCTTGTTATTTGATACACAATTGTTATACCCGTTTTATGAGAGAGGAAAAATTGGAGTTTTTAAAAAAGCCAGCAGCTCTGCATTGTATAGTCTCTTTTCTCTGCAGAAAGTAAGGCACTATCATAGCAGTAAGAGCAAACTATCTATGAAAAGCTGTAAAGAATGCATCTGCATTGAAAGAGATTTAAAGAAAATCACACTAGCAAAGAAAGGAAAAAGTTTCTAGGTGTAGACTCAAAGTTTTTGTGGGGGTATTTCTACCTATTTATTGAAGGTAACCATAGGATGCTGATCTCTTCTCACAGAGGTCACCCCTGCACGTCCCCTACTACCAAAGTCTTGCCATTTATACCCAAAACAGGGCTATTTCACACCATTATCGTAAAAAAGTATCAATGGTAAATACTATTTAAAAGAAAAAAACCAAAACAAACAGACATAAAACAAAGGGAATCAATGTGGAGATGTGGTGATCCTCTATTTAAAATACATCCAGAAAAAATTCACTGCAATTTTGTAATGCAATTAAGGAAAAACTGCTGTTTGCTTGTGTAAGTGAAGCACTTCTTAACATCCTATTTCTATTATTTTGAAATAATTCTAATATTAAGTTCCATAACATCTTACACTATCTGATGTCACATTGCCATTAGGCAATATCAGGATAAAAAAACACAGGACAACAATTCCTGCTCTGACTCTGAAGAACCAATGACTGAAACAATTTCTCAACTATAATTTTTCCTGGTAAAATCCACGTTGAACTTTTCTAAACAAACTGCTACACACCGTTTATCATCTATGTCTTTAAATCCCACAAATATCTTTTACTTTAAAGGAAACGAAAATTAGCTGTTCAATATTCATTGACTTTTTTTTTTAACCGCTATTAAAGTAGATGAGTTAATGAAGGTCATGAATCCCATATTTTTGCCCACATTTTCTTCTCTGTCAGATACCCAGCAATTCTAAAATGCTCGAAATCAGTGTGCTTAGTGCTAATGCGCCATGCAGAGGCACTCTCCATGCAGAATAGGCTGACAGTATTAATGCAGAATTCCTCCAGTCTATCAGACCTAAACTACTTCGTAAAATCTAAACCAGCTCTCACCAGCCCAGAATTTCCCCAGATTTACTGATAATTTGAAGCAACCAAGCCAGCGATATAGCTAAGTGATGCAGAATAAGGGCAGAATCATCAGATTTAGAGAATTTTCCATCCCGGTAAAGCAGGGTTTTTGCAGGGTATCCTCACAACATTGCTCTGGCAGACTCTGAAGCACAAGATACAGTCTGCTAGATCTGGTTTCTCGTAGAAAGTGATTGTCATTAACGTTTAAAATATCCTTCTCTTTAATCTGCCTCTTTCACTCTTGCCTTTTGGCTATTAGTCTGTAATTCTGGAACTCAGAATTCCTCACCCATGCTCTCATATGTTTTAGTTTTTAACTTGAAGACCTAGTAGATAACGTAATAGATTACTATTATTAATATATCCAATAGGTATATATGAATTAGGGATATTTTTTCCTATGTATCTCCCCCTCCTCTTTTTAATTTTTTTTCCCCAAAGAAATAAAACAGCAATCATCAAAATGTATTATCAATTTGGAATAAATTATTTTGATTTGAATAGATTATGTCAATCAGCCAGACCATCTGAAAGAGATGATATTTGAATTTAGGTAGAAAAGTACAGTATCACATATAGGAAAGAGAAAAAGCAGGTATTCTGTCATCCTTGAATAAGGCAGGATTATAGAAGCCAGTGCATCATGTTTTCATATTTTCATATTTCATTAATCTCTTCTACTGTACTAACTAAAAAGCTGTTGAAAAATGTGTTAGAATCTGCTATTACAGAAATGGTACCTACCATGATTCCTTTTTCTATGACACTCTCAAATAGAGTGTGAACTTTTATTGAGTCCCTTCTACTCATCTTTTGTATTTTTAGAGAGTTCTATCTTTATTTTTCCTCCTTTTTTTCACTTAGGTTGTTTTCTAAAAAATTTCTACCGATATTTTTGATACAAGAAATTCTTGCTAGCGGTGATGTATTTCAAATGTAACAAGAAACCTCTTTTAAGATACCAGGATACTGAAAAATAGATTATTAACTCTAGTCTTCTGGCCAAATTCATGTTGGGACAGTTACCTTTTGAACTCTTAAATCCCTCCTGCAGTTTCTGTTGGAGAAGTTATTTGTCTTTATTACTGGCCTAAGGCAGGAGTGATGTGATTTGTTGAACAATTGTTTCATTTCAGCAGTGGTAAATTGATTAGGCTGCCGCAGAACACTTGAAAAGTTTGTGAACACCAAGAGCATTTGAATGAACTGCTCTTTGCTCGCAGATGTGCTTTTTTATATTCGAGTCATAATTACCCTGAATTGTTTTTATGGTCGATGCAAAGGGTTTGTGAGACTGTAGAGATGACTTCCATATTCCAAGAGCAAGTGTGGCAGAGTTTACCTTCAGTTTAATGCTAACAAATACATATATATTTGTCTAGAGTAAGTGTAGGCATAACTTAATTGAGGGAATAAGAGATTCTTGGTTCAACAGCCAAATAACTAGGGGTCTAGAGAAAAATGTACCACAAACTAGGGTTATTTGTGATGTGAAAGAGCCAACAGAGAGGGTCACGGTATACGCTGGAAGATCTACCTACAGTTTTGTATATACAGCTCCCGACTGTAAAGATCCTTCTTGTGTTATTCTGATCTTTCCCTATTCATTCCTCTCCAAAAAGAAAGGCCTCAGCTGGGCGCTGAAAAACGGACCACACATCACAATATAAAGATGAGGATAAAGAAATCGAATGGAATGCCTTTTTGTGGAGTGATAACACACTGTAATCTGAAACACCTCACAATCTGTCCCAGTGGAATACCACAGGCAAAACGAACAAGACTGAGTCGGAAGTTTAAAAGCTCTGGAGCATAAAGGTGGAAGAGAGAGGGAAAAAAAAAATAAAAAAATCTAAGTTAGCTCACTGTTTATCAACAAAATCATTCCTACTTCTACATAGATTTTACATATTCTTGTAAGCTTTCTTATTAGAGATACTAGAGCTTTTGCTATTCTATTTCTACATGCAATTATTATTTCCCTTTTTTGTTTAGAATGCTTTGGTCATTATTTAGAGAAAGAATGTAGGAATAATATAACTTTTAGTTCAGTGTGATAACTGAACCTAAGGAATACGCTTAATAGCACACAAGATAAAGTATCAACTAAATATGATGAAAAATAGTCAGGGTTTTCTGTTTGTTTATTTATGTAATTTTTATAGTGCCAAGCACATTAATGAAACGGGGAATTATGCATGCACACACTGTATGTATGTTACAGGCATTTCAATAGAAATTCAAATTACTGCAAATATAAATAATACTGTAATAACAGAGTACAAATCGGATGTTGGTTGGATAGTTAGGGAAGAAAAGCCGAGTGAAACATTTCAAAGACAACTTGCCAGTGAAACAGAGAAACAAGCTGTGAATTCTGTCAGTCCCAAGCATCAGAATGTCTTCTAAATATTTTCCACCTGGAAATGGTCGCAGTGTTTCAACTTATGGGAAAAAAAAAGTGGAATATGCGTATTTATAGCCAATTTTCTGGAGGCATTTATCATTTCACATATCAGAAATTTACTGATATGGGGAGCAGAGTGTCATCAAAAGCATAGCCCACTAACGCTGCATATGTCTTGCTCTTCAGAAGGGATAAATCTTACTGTCTAAGAGTTTGCTTTAGCCCTAACAGCTTCAATTGTTTTTGGTGGGCAAGCAACACAACATCACACCCTGCTAAAAGTTCTGACACTAATAATTCTGGCCGTGCAAGAGGCACTCTTCAGGTAAAGCCTATACACACAGATATCAAGGCAGTTTAAGAGATCCAAATTCAAGGTGTATTTGACTTTCCCATACTGCTTCTTCTCAAAACACAAATACTAATAAAAATAAGTTGACAATAATAGCTCTACTAAGCCGCTTTGCACTTTATTCTTATCTATCATTCTGAATTAACATAAATTAACAGCTACTTCAAATCTCATCACTTTTTACTTCAAGTAGGAAGAGAATTTCTTTTAAATTGCTTTCTAAATAAAAAAGTCAGTTCCTGACTTCAAAATATTTTCAGAAGGAAGATGTGACTGACCAATAGACCCTTACAAGGAAGAACGATCCTAGGGGATGGACAAGGAAGAGGAGTCCATGGAGCTCAGGGAATAATGCAGGCTGTTTGCCTGATTGCCATAGTAAACAGATACTGTCATGTGCTTTTTTGAAATGATGAAATTAGTTGAGACAGGAACATTTTAATATACTTTTTAAACACTTTAACTGCTTTTTTTAATTTTAAGTTTTCAAAGTTTTTTTTCAGAACTACTTGGGGATACAATAATATTGTCAAACTGTCAATCTTCTGTTTGGAAGTGACTAATTCCTTCTATTTTATTTTTGTTTTTTTAAAGATTAACCATGAATGGAACGATCTACATGAAACTACAAACACCAGATCAATCCAGATCAATGTTATTGATGTTTACTGTTAATGTATACAGAATTTACTATTTTCTCCTGCTTTCTTCTACCTGTCAAGCTATAAAAATAAGCCCTATTATTTCAGCTATTTTAATCTACATTCCTGTTTCTTATTATTGTGAAATACTGATTTTAAGTGATGCTTTCAAACAATTTAAACAAAAAAGGACTCAAACTTGCTGATGTTCTGCTATTGTACTCTAGACAATATGCCACATTATACTAGCATAACATCATACTAACATCAAGCATGGTGCTGAATAACATTATTCATATTGAATTATTCATATTGAATAAAAATGTGAACTATATATCTCGGTTTTCTGTTTGGCCTTTACTAGGTTTTCTTTGGCCTCAGAACAGAGTTGAATCAGAAGAGAATATGTTGAATCAGCACAGGAAGGACATGGGGCTGTTTTAATTGTTCCAGAGGAGGCCATGAAGATGATCAGAGGGCTGGAGAGAGATGGGAATGTTTAGCCTGGAGAAGAGAAGGCTCCAGGGAGACCTTATAGGCCCTTTCTGTCCCTGAAGGGGGCTACAGGGGAGGGACTCTATCAGGGAGTGGAGTCACAGGATGAGAGGGAATAGTTTTAAACTGAAAGAAGGGAGATTTAGATGAGATATTAGGAAGAAATTCTCTGCTGTGAGGGTGGTGAGACACCAGAACAGGTTGCCCAGAGAAGCTGTGGCTGCCCCATCCCTGGAGGGGTTCAAGGCCAGGCTGGATGGGGCTTTGAGCAACCTGGTCTAATGGGAGGAGTCCCCATCCCGGGGGTTGGAATAGGATGATCTTTTAGGCCTCTTCCAACCCATTCTATGACTCTATGAATTAGTTGAGTTTTCCTTGACCTTTGTTTCCTAGTAGTGTATGGTGCTGTCATGATTCAGTCTTTTCCTCCTCTGAATCTATGTCAATCCCACCAACTCTTGCCTGGTGCTGTTCTGACAAGACAATACATAGTCATAAAAAGTGGGGTTCATAGATCAGTGACACCTTATTTTTAACCCTTCCTCTGTTAATTAGCTTCTTAATCGTTTCATTGCCACTGTTCCTCAAATTGTTTTTTTTTTTTTCTCTCCCTCTTCTATTCACTTCTTGCTTTATCTTTTCTCTTTATCCTTCACTTTATCTTTTAATCCAGTTCTTTCTATGTACCAAATACATCGATCGACTTTGAAGTATCAAGAAAAATGCTAAATCGCTTTCAGAAGATTCAGGAGTGCATTATTTTTATTATGTTATTCCCAATTCTTTTCATTTGAAATCTTGATACATTTTATTCTCTCTTGAAGTTAAAACAAAAAAAAAGAAAAAAAAAGGCAAAAAAATTTAAAATTGAACTGGGAGATTGCATCTCATAACAATCCTTTGCGATATGTTTCTTATTCTTCATCGGGTAAACCAAGATCTTGAAATCTATCTGCCTCATCTAGGAACCTAAATAGTTGATTATATAATGTACTTTAAATTTTAAAATATCCAGCAATTTTGAGTTAGTTTAATTCAGTTTAGGGTTTTAGCTGAGTTCAGTCCCACTGATTGCAATAGTAACATTTAAAGCAACAAATAAGGGTTTATAAAATGCTATTACTGGTCTGTGAAGTAGCTTCCTCCATACTGATCTCCTCAGATACAACCCCCTAACTTTGGGTCACAAAATTAATATCATTATTTCTCAAAAATCCATCCACAGTCATTGCTACTGCTTCCTGAGGCTGGTTTTTCCTGTTTTTGTCAAATTGAACTAACTTTTTGAAAGTATTTGACCGTAGTCAATTCGACTATAGCAATACTATCTTAATTACATGCAGTAAATCTCTGACCATAACTCGCTGGATGTTTTGTTAGGAATTTATCTGGATGCAAATACAAAAGACTTATTTTCATCACTACCTTAAAGCTGCAGCTATAAGCTTTAAAAATTACTATAGCATCGGACGACATCAATATCAAATTTTCCTTGAATATTTGTGAATATTTGCTGTGAATGCAGTCCTACCTTCAAATATAGCCCCCGAATTCTTGAATCTAACCTGCTGTAAGAAATGGGAGCAGACACTTGCCACTCTACATTCAAGAACTTGACACAACTCTTGAAACTTGTCACTTCATATCGTTTAGCTCTAGTGAAAAGCAAAGTTTACCAACATTGCTGCTTTAACTCCCACTCAAACTGTATAATTTTATTTTCAGAAAGATTAACTCTCATCTTCTTTCTCTTTGTCCATTGGTAAACACACAGCCCTACAGTACAGCACCGACTAGAACTGTAGTTTGTACTGAAGCTGGAGCTGTCACAAGAGATGTTTGTCGGATTTGCTCTGTCTGAACTTTTCTCAACCTTCCTGTAGCTTTGTTTTCACCTGGTTTAGCTCTAACAGCATTTTCTCTCTAATAGACCAGGTGCACATGGCTAATTTATTTTACTTCTGTTTATCTGTGTGGGGTGGGACACAAGTCTTACACAGATAGCTGTGACAAGTAGTTATTCTAGGCAGAATGAGGTATTTAGAAGACTAACGTGACGATGCAGTGCAGAGAAATACAGGTCTGATACGACAGCAAATGCCTTCAGAAGTGGAGATGAAGGAGGTGGTGTAGAAGAGCGCAGGCATGGGATAAGGAATGGGATGTAGGTCTGGTTGCAGCCCTCAGCACAGAAAGGACATGGACTTGTTGGAATGGGTCCAGCAGAGAGTCATGATGATGATGATCAGGGGGCTGGAGCACCTCTCCTATGAAGACAGGCCAAGAGAGTTGGAGCCTGCAGAAGAGAAGGCTCCTGGGAGACCTTAGAGCCCTTTCCAGTCTCTAAAGGGGGCCTACAGGAGAGATGAAGAAGGACTCTTGATCGGGAGTGGAGCCACAGGATGAGAGGGAAGGGTTTTAAACTGCAAGAGGGGAGACTTAGATTAGACATTAGCAAGAAATTCTCTCCTGTGTGGATTGTGAGGCACTGGCCCAGGTTGCCCAGAGAAGCTGTGGCTGCCCCATCCCTGGAGGGGTTCAAGGCCAGGCTGGATGGGGCTTGGAGCAACCTGATCTGGTGGGAGGTGTCCCTGCCCAGGGAAGGGGGTTGGAACTGGGTGATCTTTAAGTTCCCTTCCAACCCAAACTATTCTATGATAAACAACTCACACGTAGCCAATTAAAGAAATGCAAAATTGGACAGAACTGTCAAAAAGACATAAAAGGCACCATATATGATAAATTTGGAGTAATGTTGAGTTGCAGACTAGTGAAGAAAGAGAAGATGTGTAAAAAGCATGTTAGAAAATGTGTAAAAATTGTTCCAAGTGGACCCTAGAACAAGACAAAACCATCAATGTGAGCATACCCTTGGCAGATGACTGTAGATGCTGACAACTTGCTACAACAGGCTCCCATCACCTTCCCCCAGCCAACAACCCCAGGACACAAGAGAGTACAGTAAACGGGAGCACAAGTTTAGCCATAGTTCTGAAAAATTACTGTTTTACACTTCTTACATTTTCTGCATCTTGAGACCAACAATGTTCAATAGAATTTTTTTTTTTTTTTTACTTGACATGAGTGAAAAAAATCAGCAGCTGGATCACTGAATAAAAATCTAGAATGTCCAGTATTATAGACAGATGCTTTACCTAATTCCTTTTACTGATCTGGAGCGTATTAATAACCTGTTTCTGAAATGAAAGACAAAATATTATCTATTGCTGAGTTCATTTGTGACCCACTTTTGATAATTCTTTGATATGGACGATAAATTATCATTCATGGTATTTTGGTTGAAATAAAGTTGGAAATTAAGGTACCCAAGATGTGTCTTTTTCAAAGGAGCAGTATCTCAAGCCAGAAGTCCCTATCTGGCTTTCCTTACCACACTACTTTAGCTACTGCATGATACTGTTTAGTTTTTCTCAATTATTTTGAGAAATTATTTGGCTTTCCAAGAGTCCCCCAGTTCCAGGCATGGTGTTCTTCCATAGGAGCCCCAGACAACTTCAGTATCTTTTCTTTTATTTGTAGGGCTTTTTTGAAGACTAAAATTAGTTGTTTAACGTTATTGCTGATAATAAAACATAACATTAGCTTACCTGCTGGACAAATTCACAGACATACATGCAAGATAAAGAAATCGCATCCAGAAGTTGTTTATCGCAGATTAAGTCCTGGTGTCCTTATTCAGCTTTGATATCTGTAGAGATTTCGCCTTTGTGAAGTCTGCAGGAAAGAAACTACATAAAATTAGAAAAATGGTGCTATTTTATGTAAGGCTTTAAAAAAAGGGATACATTACTTCCAATGCAGTCACCCTAGATACAGATTTAGAGCAGAAAATCAAATGAAATGGTGCCATTGCTCAGGCTTAATAGGGGAATCGAAGAATTATCATCCATAATATTACCCTTGTTACAATATAGAATTGATGAAGCATCCTATACTGGGTACTAATATTGCATTATGATAGTGATGCAGCTTTCATCTAAGAAACCACAATCACTATAGAGACTACACAGAACATGTGCAGTGCAGTATTTTAAAACCAACCACAGCTTTTTCTCTTTTTACATTTACTTGCAGTGCCAAGAGTGTGCCCCCTATTTTTTTTTTTTTTTTTTGCATGATTTTATGATTACTGTTAGGAGTAACGACCATGTTTTACAACTTTCTGGTCCTTTCTGCTTCAGTCTCCTTTCAGGAAGAAATTTGTTCCTAAGACATCTTCCTGGAGGAAAGAAGTTGGGGATAAAGCAACACATTCTTTATTTCTGGGGATTTCTGCAGAAGAACAGCTAGTGTGCTTTTAAAGATGTATTCATTCACTATAAAGGTAGTTAAGGCTAAACTTTGTCATGGAATTATTTTTTTTTTTTTTGGTTTCTATAGCATTTTAAGCAGAGAGAGAGTTTGGGGGGGGGCTTAATTTTTTTTTAAGAGATAATAACTGGTGTAATGGCTGGAGTGCTGTATATATAAAGTACCCCTCATATCACAGGCTACTTTCCTTAACATTTATCACCTACTGTAAGAAAACTGTCTTATAGTTTAAATTAAACATCTCTTCCATTATTTCACCACTTCTTACTTTTTTCTAAAACTTTCACAAGCTTGTTATTTCTATTCTTTGTGGAAATGCCTAACTTTGAAACATGTCCTCTTCTGGTCAGCTCTAGCTGTCAGCTCCTCATAGATACCATCCTTTGACTCAGGAAAAGACACAATCCTACACCCTCTAATTAGTGGAAAGGCTGACAGTCCCAATATTAACAGGAGGTTTTCTTTCCATAGGGGCAGAATTCAGATTTAGTCGGGCAAACCTCATGAAGTTCAACAAATGCAAGGTCCCACACGTGAGTTGAGACAGTCCCAGGCACAAAGACAAGCTGGGCAGAGACTGGATTGAGAGCAACCCTGCCGTGAAGGACTCAGAGGTGTTGGTTGATGAGAAGCTCAACATGAGCATACCAGAAAGAATGTTTTTGATCACGTTCTGAAGGTTATACTGCCTGATGAACAATTCCTTAAGATTATTTCTTTACTGCATGATTACTTACTTCCCCTTTCTAGAAGTCCCTGAAGTATTTAGAAAAATGCCCGAGGTGCCACAAGAACGTGCAGACACAGCTTGTCAGGCACACATGAATTAAACCTGAGCAGCAGACTTCCATATAAGTTGAATTTCCTTGAAGTTTGCTAGTCCTTCAAAATGAAATTTTTTCATGGTGCTGCCCCAGTGTCTGTCACCAGTCACTACTGTAAGTAGGATCCCAGTGAGCTCAGTACTTTTCCAGCACATTTCTTAATTCATGGCAGTTGACACCACAAGGAATCGTACTCAACTAGAAAACTCGAGAGATAATAAACTGAATGTTCTATTCTTCTTGCTAATACGTGAGTATGACTGCAGTTCTTTTAATTCTAAGTTCCTTTCTGAGAGGCTTTGGGCTTGGGTGGGTTTTTTTTCTGAGTTCCCCTTTAGGTGAGTGTAGGATCCAGCATGTATCTGAAGATTTTTGGTTCCTTTCATCTAGTTTTCTCAAAAAAAGCTGGATTGACTACAGTTTGATGACTCAGTCTTGTGAACTGCATGATGTCCTCAGTGAACATTAAATTCAATGTGCCCCATTACAGCAATGAAACCTTCCTTGTGTAATGACTTGTTGTCATGGTTACAGCTGGGATGGAGTTGGCTTTCTTACTGGTAGGTGGTACAGTGCTGTGTTTTGGATTTGGGACAAGAACGGTGTTGCTAATGAACTAATGTTTTTAGTTGTTTCTAAATAGCCAAGGCCTTTTGTGCTCCTCACACCATCCTACCAGCGAGTAGACTGGGAGTGTCCAAAAAATAGGAGGGGACACAAGCCAGGACAGCTGACCCCAACTGACCAAAGGGATATTCCATGCCATGGGACATCGTGCTCAGCAATAAAACTGGGAGAAGGAAGAAGGAAGGGGGTGATGTTTGGAGTGATGGCATTTGTCTTCCCAAGCAACCATTACATGGGATGCAGCCCTGTGGTCTTGGAGATGGCTGAACACATAC
Organism: Gallinago jamesoni; assembly: GCA_025769975.1. Classification (NCBI taxonomy): domain Eukaryota; kingdom Metazoa; phylum Chordata; class Aves; order Charadriiformes; family Scolopacidae; genus Gallinago; species Gallinago jamesoni. The sequence continues at coordinate 61,648,659 of JAOQGH010000032.1, forward strand.
GTGCCTGCCGATGGGAAGAAATGAATGAATTCCTTGTTTTGCTTTGCTTGTGTGTGTGGCTTTTGCTTTACTTATTTATTTTTTGTTTCAGCCCATGAGTTTTCTAATTCTCTTCCCCATCCCACCAGGGGGACAGCGGCTGAGGGGTCCTAACTGGTGGCTGGGGTTAAACCCTGACACTGGCCTATGCTCATTCCCTAAGAGATGAGCAAAGAACAAATTGTCATTTAGGAAAGATAGATTTCTTTCAGGTCTTTACCCTGCCAGGAATGTTCAAACCCATGGTAGAGCTTGCTCTGCCTGCCCTTTCCTGCTCAGACAGCACTAAACAAATATTTTCCTACAGAGATGGAAATCCCAGTCTGAAATTGGCCAAGAATTTTGGTTTGGAGCTACAGAAAAAAAAAAAATATCCAGGACAAAACTTCAACATTTTAATCCCCACCGGCATGACTGGCCCTTCTGTGGGCTTTTTTGGTGTCCCCATGTTTATTTTTAATTTATAATATGTCAGATTACATATTTAATCTCTAATCTAATGTGTAACTCTCTGACATGTTGAGTATATATATAGGTTCTTCATAATTTCAGAAGTGATTCTGTTAATATGTTTTGAAAGAATGTGTATGTACACATATTAATAATTATAATTATTCTAAAATTAAAACAAATATTTCAGAAGGAACTGCTTCCTAATGCTTCAGTGGAAGTTTGATAGTAAAGTACTTATAGTTTGAAATAAACATTTCTTCCATTATTTCATCATATATATGATTTTTAGTTTCCATAACATGAACTTCTTCAAAAGATATTTTTCACATGTCTGGAGATGGGATGAGAGGAACTTTTTTACTCAAAGATATCAACAGTAAGATTAAGTAAAAGAACATTAAAAAGTAATTTCAAAAATAATTCGGAGTCAAACATATGAATAAATAAATGATCATGTGCTTGAAATTTTCCTCAGGTTTATTGCCAAAAGAGATTTCTCTCTTGTTATTTTCTAGGTTATTCTTCTCATTACCATAGGTTAGTTCTTTAAGTTTGACCTCTCATCCTCATTCACCCCAACCTTCTGCTAAACAATTAGAGATGCTGGAGTACTCACCTTAGAGTTGGACATCAGCTGTGAAAACATTTTGTAGTGGATTTTTCTTGCAAGGTCAGCATTCCCATCTCCATTCTCCACAGCTGCATCCAGAAGAAGAGCATAGCAGTGATGCCAGGATATACTGCATCCTTCAGTTTTCATCAACTAATGGAAAAAAAAGAAGGCTAACAGATAAGAAATGAATTCAGAATCAAGATAAAACATTGCAATGAATGTGGCGATGATGGAAGTGAGTGCTTTGAGATAAACTGAAATGAGATACATGTCCTTCTCAAACTAAGAAAATTGAATTCCTTTAAAACTGAGTAAAGTCAATAAAACCTAACCTGTAGGTCCTTTCACTGTTATATTGATAAACATGGGAGGAATTAGAAATCATTTTAACTCAGCTCAGTCTTCCCTTCAATTACTGTATATAAACCCAGAAAACAAGCTAACAGACAAATAGAAACTGTAGAGGAAAGGCATGTATAATTCAGTTTAAAGTCTCGGGTTCCACGTTTACACTGTCAGATGAAATGTATCTAACTGCTGACACTCAAGAAATAACTGAAGCATTACAAAGACTTACCTCATAATAAATGCCCTGGTTTGAGACAGAACAGAACCAATTTTCTTTAAAGTAATTTCCATTTCTGAACATATATATCTATATATAAATATAGATATAAAAGGGTATCTTTCCTAGCGGTCCAATTATTGCCATCCTTATGTGATTTGACTCTACAGGTTGTGTCAGAAATGAAACACAGTCTTACCACTTGAAACACAGAAATGGAGAAAAATTCATGAAGATAACGAATCTTTCAGAAAACAGATTCTAAAATACACTACAAACAATCCTTGCAGACTGGATACCCTGGTTTCAGCTGGGAAAGACATTCATCTTTCTAGCGATTGCTGTGAAAAGGAATGTCAATAATGCATATGTTTCTAGTTGTTGCTAGGTGATGTTTATACTTTTCAAGGACCCTTTCAGCTTCCCATAGACGCTGAGAAAAAGCATAGGCAGAACAACAGAATTCCCAATGGAATATTCCGTCCCAGTAATGTCATGCTTTGTATATAGGTGTGGGTTGGCCATGGGGAACCATGACACTGGATCACGAACACGTGTGAGAAGTGTTTCTTAGAACAACAAATGTTGGTTTATAAAATAACTTGTTCTGTTCCACATAATACCTGAACGCGTATGAGGTACTATCAATCAATCACCCAGGGAATAAGAAAATGGAAAAGGATAAAAATCTTGAAAAGGTATAAGTTTTGACTCAAAGCCCAAGGAAGGAGGACAGTTTCTTCTCAATTTCTTCACTGGAAACTAAGGAATAAAAATACGGAACAAACAAATAGCTTGGTTATACCATGGATGTCTTTCTGAGATAGGCAAGGCACTAGGTTTTATTTATGTATTCTTTCAAAATGAAAAGTTTTTGATTGATAGTCAGAAATTCCATTTATTACCCATTATGTTTTTCTGTTGTCTTTCAGTGATGAAAATTTCTAAACTGCAGAGCTGAATTACTATGAAAATAACACAAAATACTATTATTTGCTTTTTATTAAATAAAAAATAACTGAATATACTTTGAGTTTCTGATTTTTTGCTGGAACTCTAGAAGTCTAATATTCTTGGGAAATCTTAATCACATAGAGTTGAACAATGTGTTCTTTTCAATAGCTGGATATGGAAATCTATGCCCAAATAAAATTAAGGGCAGCATACAATATAAGTAATCCAAACAATTTCATTTAAAGTTGGAAAATCCACAACGAGAAGTTAATTTACCAAGCAGCTTGCCTCTACGTATACTAGAATTCAGTACAGGGCAGGTCTGATGGATACTGGGATTCCAAGGTGTAGGGGATATGGTGTAGGGGAGAACTTTGTCGAGTGGCATTGATGGTTGGACTCAATAATCCCAAGGGTTTTTTCCAACCTGAATGATTCTATGCTTCTAATAGATTTCCTGGCTTTATCAACAATATCTCCATGAACAAAATTCATTTTTCCACCTTTTTTATTAATGAAACAAATAAATAATATATTCTGAATTTTAAGAGGTAAAGTTAAACCAGCAAATATCAGGTAGAAAATGACTGACAGTTGCTGATCAATCTGCCTTACCTTCCAAGGTGACGGGAACAGAATATTAGGATAAGGACTATCCATGCAACAAAGCCTGAAGTCTTCAATTCTCTTTCCTCATACTATGAACAATTTAAAATATGAGCTTGCATTACGTTTGATATTCCTAATTGTAGTCACAGCTCTAGTAAGGCTACTGGGCTTTTTTAATGTACTACTATCTAGAAACAATGTTGTCTGTAGAACAGCATAACCTGACATACTTAAAACCAATCTACTCTTGATATATATGCCCTATGTAGCATTAAAATCAAGTAGACTAGGTCATAGCACATTTTAGCATTTTCTGAATATTAATCCATTATTATGACAGTCCTTCGGCTTTTCAAAGATTGCTTTAATGGATAAGCCAGATAATGTTGGCAGAGAAAAACAAAACCAGAGATAAATTTGTTTAAGACCACTTCTAAAATCAACATAGAAGTTCAAATACGTACAGGAAAACATAAATCTAGACTACTTTCAGCTGATTTGTGTTAATGAAAACCAGATTTCAGTTGCTATATTATAAATAGATTAATTTGCAGCTACATCTTAAGTGTTGAAAGTTGAAAACTCATTTACAACAGAATACAACACAACCACTACTTCACATAATTGGGTTTGATCCTCTGCATATTGAGAGATAACTGCCTCCGGCAGCAGATTGCAGGATCATTAATATTTCTGTTATTTCAAATTAATGTTCCTCTTTGGACTGAGACCACCTATTACTTCCCTGTGAAAACCACCACGGATAATTCAACTATGTAGTATTTTCGTGTTAGAGAATAGTAGAACGTATTTTGAGAAGGACACATAGAAAAAATAAAGTTAGATATGACAACCACACAGATGCAAGACTGAGACCTTGAACGTGCCTTTTCAGCTGAGGATTAAACCTGGAAATGCCCACACCTTGCAAGTTGTTCATGTTTTAAACTTAAAAAGTACTCTTTGTAACTAAAATTCTGCTGCAAGTATTGCAGGGTTCAGTCTTAGGAAGGAAGCTTGGAGAAGAGAAGGTTCTGGGGGGACCTTATAGGTTGTTCCAGTCCCTGAAGGGGATAGGTAATAGTTTCAAACTGAAAGAGGGGAGATATAGATTAGATATTAGCAAGAAATTCTTTCCTGTGGGGGTGGTAAGGGACCAGAACAGGTTTCCCAGAGAAGCTGTGGATGCTCCATCCCTGGAGGATTTCAAGGGTAAGGCCAGGGCTTTGAGCAACCTGGTGTGGTGGGAGGTGTCCCTGCCCAGGGCAGGGGGGGTGGAACTAGGTGATCTTTAGGGTCCTTTCCCACCCAAACCATTCTGTGATTCTGTGAAAAGACTATGTCATGTCAACTAACTATTTTTACTCCTAAGTACCGATGGGGACAAGTAGGTATGTGTACACCTGTGTTCCTAAGAGCCTGAACTGGATTTTCAACTTGCACACAATGATGACACTGGTGCCACAGACCTGCCCTAAACAATTTCCCTAAAATATTAACTTATTCATGTGTCTACTGCTTTACTTCTCCAGGATGTGGATCACACAAATTCATTTTGTTCTTTAGCACAAGGAAATAAGACGTTATACTCCCTCAAAAACAAAGACAAAACATTTTATCTCTTGCTAATGAGTGGCCTGATCATCAGTCAGTGGAGTCAGACTTTTCTGACAGTCACGACTTTTTTTTTTTCCTGTGTATTTTCAGAAAAGCAAAATTTCCACACCTTAAAACACATTATAGTCCAGCCGCTGCAAAACCCTCAAGGAAGTAATTTAATTTGCATTTAGCAGAAGACAGATTTCAGTCTTGGTATCCCTTTACCTAGCAAATATTTCAACTATCGGGCTGCTGTTAAGATACAGGGGAAGCCCTGATTCTGGCTGTTTTCAAAGTGTGACTCATGCTGTTTGACAGACAGCTCAAACGCTGCTGTAAGAAAGGGTATCTAAAATACCCTGCTTGGAGTAACATGTATATGTATCCCAAAATATATCCTACCTATTCTGGACACCTCTGTGCATGATATCGAAGCTCCTGAGGTTTAAAGGCAAGTTAATGTAACCCACTTGATTTTTTTATTATTATTTTTTTTCCCAGGCATCACAGCATTAACTAATTCCTAATATAGCAATTAAATTGAAATTCAGATACACGTACATATTTTAAGGGGCTCCAGACAACACTGAATTCAGACTTCCAAACTTTTCTTCAGGCTTCTAAAAATTATGAATTCCACTGCCCTGATTTATAGCAATTCACTTTCTTTTTCCACATAGCCAATAGTCTGAAAATATCCCAGTGCATGGCAACAGGGCCAGCGAGAGAGTAAGATACCACCAAATTACTGAGAAAAGTTCAAGAACAGGTATAGAACAGAACTACTTTTAGAATAAAATTAATTTGTGAAGAGAATGCGGATGTCAAAATTATTCCGAAATACTTTTATTGGCTATTTTACCTTGAATAAGTATTTTTTTCAAGACTGATCTTACCCACCTTATTTTTTAAAATCATGTTTATTTCAAAAAGGAATTGGTTTCAACAGAGCAATATCAGGTAATTTTTTATAATTTCTGTAATATCATTTTCAACTGCTACATTTAAAATATGGCATTCTTAACCAGAATACAGGATGTCAAGTTGCTGCTGAACACTACGTAAAATTTAAGGGAAAACTGAGCTCATTTTCGTGCAAGTTGGGCAAGCTGTTCTGTAAATCAACTGATGTACTTGCAGCACCCAAAAATAAAAAAGGAAAGAAAAAAAAAATATTTTACTAACAGTAAGGAATAACAAAGAATATACCTGATCGCAATTATCTCTATATATTTTCACCTCATCCAACTCTTCTCTCCATATAAATGCTCTGATGCAATTTCTGTTCCCTTGATTATATCTCTTTAGGACATCTGCCTCAGTGCGCCGAATACGCTCTGGGAGTTTCTATTATTATTCTTGTCTTTCAGTGTGTGATCTTGGGCTCTACTGATTGCACACCAGCCAAATCCTGAGCTGTTTCGAGAACTATTAATTGCATTTTGGCTTTCCTACGGTACTCTACCAATACCTTAGTGTTTTGCAAACATCACTTGATTTATCTTCATGAGACTACTGTGAAGTTAAGCTCTTATCTACCAGCAGAGGAAATTGTAAGTACTCAACGATTCTACAAATCAAGTCACACAGGTTTTCAAGTTCAGTGTTTAGAAAAAGCAGGATCCAGAGTCAGTGGCAACCTGGGAAACTGTTGTAATATGTGATTTGCTAAGCACCGTACAAGAACAGCATCCAGTTCTCAGGGTATTATTTTACATCCATGAGATCAGTCCACACCCTTGTTCATCATCGAATTCATCATATTCACATCTTAATTCAGCTACAAATCTGGCTTTGTCCATGTAGAAAGCAATCTTTTTGATCACACAATTAAAAACCTGTATGGTTTTCATGTATATTATTTATCTATTTTATGTATATATTTATATGTAAACATATATTTGTATATATTTATCTATGTTATGTATAATACAATTAAAACTGGCAAAAGACCATAAAGACATGCATTTCCAAGCCTTTGATTACGTCTGCATGATCTTAATTTTCTTTTCATTTAATTTTCAATTGTATAACCTCTTTTTGGTCTTGTCCAAATACTGATTATTTAAATATAAAATAATATCTCAAAGTAAAAAATAAGAATTATCTTATGACAGAAATAACGAATGCAGAATAAAAAAGAAATTTTACAGGTATTAACAAACTTTGTCAAAACACAGTAAGTTTTTTTAGAAGGCATCAAAAAGGCGCAGTCGGTGATAATGTAAGTATTTTCATTATTAGTAGTCATTAGTATTGTATTTTTGATCAATTCCCTCAGCTGATTAAAAAGCATCACGTTTTGCAAGACTCATCATTGTTGGTGTGAGCCTCATGTATTTAGGCTGGTAATAACCTCTTCATTTAGTTACACCACCCCTCAGTTTGTACTTATTTATGATTATTATTCAAAGTGAATAGTCATCCCTGCTCCCCGAAGGTGCGTTTTGAAGCTGTGAAATCGAAGAGGCAGAGGAAGGGCTGGATGGAAAGCAAAGACACATCAGAGACAGCAGCACTGATTGATTGGTGCCGCTCCCAGAACCACACGAACCACACAGTGCTCCTCCAAAAAGAGTGCTGCAAAATAATTCTGGTATCATTTATATTTAAATTTGGGACAGCAGTGCAGTAAGAGTAACTGCCCATCTTTTTTCCATTTCCACATCCCATATATACTAGGATCTTCTGTTTAGAAGATGTAATAAACACAGCTTCAGGTGGTACAAATCAACAAACTGATGGCCCACTATTTTTAGAAGGGCAAGGCACGTGAGAAAGTCTTCTCCTTTTATATACGCAGAAGAATGAACTGTAAATTAAAAGTCACTATCTATTTTTCATCATTATTCGTGACTTACCTGCACCAAAAATCGTGCCAGGTCAATGCTAAGTTCATGTTCACCGGGATATTTAAGAAGGTTTTGACCTAATGCTGCTCCTCTAAAGGCAATGAAGCTTTCACTATTAACGTTAGCAGATTTAGGGCAACGCTGAGTGCTTTAGAGATTCCTGCAGGAGAAGCTGCACAAGGAACCAGCCTGGAGGGTTTACAACCTGCTGTAACAAATGATGCAACACCTGGGAGAAAACGGTAGGGTGAATCTGAAAGCAGTCATGAAAGAGAAGTCGAAAGAGGAAAGAGTTACAAAGACATTTAAATGAATTGACAGGCTATCCGGGAAGCTAAGAGACTTCTTTATAACGTAGAACGTTTAAGTCTGGACAGAAAATGTAAAATAAAACTCAGTGGACCGGGAAGCGTGGTGAAAAATGTCAGTGTTAATTGTATACAGGTGAAAAAAATGTATTAGATATTTAGATTGTGCTTTCGTGGATTGCTATAAAAACAGAAAATATTTTTCCTATAGTTGAAACCCTTGTAAATAACTATATTGAAGTGTTTGTAGTTCATTAATGAACTGAATCCTTAATAAGCACTGGCAAAACAAAACCTAGCTGAGAACCTTGGCCTATATTCAGACAACAGAACGCCCCGCGGCGTCTCCACGAGATATGTCATGATTAAAGAAAAAAATAGTCCAGACATTGATTGCTTTGGTTAAAATTATTGAGTGGAACAGGTTCATTACTAATGGATCACTAGAATATGCATGTAGAGATGGATTTTTCTGCTGGGTTTAGTCTCTCTCTCCCAGGGCAGCAGATGCAGCAGGGTGTATGTGTGAAACAAGAGTCCAGCTCTTGCGTGAACAGGTCACAATACAGCGGATGGGAACAGCTGCTGAAAATCATTAAGCATCCTTGGGTGCTTAATTATTAGAAAGTTCTAAATTCCTTACCATCTTTTCTTCCTTCGGTTAATCACAATTTCCTCTGCTTGCTGCATTTTGTTCGCTATCTCAACTAAGAATTTGCTAACTAGCATTTTTTTTTCTTTTCCTGCAATTATCCCTTTCTGCTTTGTTTCCCTGTTTTTCTGGATAATCATTTTCCTCTTCTATAATTAAGGCTTAATTTATAACTATTTCTATTACCCATTTCCTAAAAAGGATTTGGTAATTAATCTTCAGATTATTAATGACTCCAGGTGCACATAACCTTTATTAAAACTTGTAATGTGGCACAGGGAAGGGAACTATCTGAAGAACAGCAAACAGCAAAATTTCAATGAAGCTGAAAAAAGGAGGGTTCTTTCTGAGTAAAAGGGTTCTTTTTAAAGAACCCTTAAAGGGTTGCTTTTCATAGTAAAGTCCTGGACTCTAACTCACATTCTATAAATTTCCAGAAATTATCTTAGTCCGTTTAAATCACTGGCAGCAGAAAGTAAATATAATATTACCATAGCCATATACAAGAGTATAAGTAGAAAGGATCTCCATAAGTTAGTATTCTGTCATATAGTGACCTAAAATGTGACCCTAAGAATTTCACTCTTTCAGTTTACAAAGATATTAAAATTATACATAATACACTGAAGATGTTCTTGTTATCAGAATCAATATTTCAATAATGAAGAATATGATATTCATTGACCGCACCCACTAAATCCATAGTGTATTCATCAAACTTAATATACTTTAGGCTTTTGAAAAAGTTGCTTTTTCCAATAATTTTGTTTGCTTCTCTTTGGAGGTTGCCTTGCACGGGTTTGCCGTATATTGACAATAATTTATAAAGTTTCCATTTTTTTAAAAAATAACAATTTTTACTAAGCTGCTGCTGACACCGTATTGTTAAGTCATGCCTCAGATTTAACTAATGCACTTATATAATTTTATACAAAATTATTTGTGGTCTTCTACATAAGAGACATTACAAAATAAAAATCTATGTATAAAAATCTATGCTGAGCCATATCACTCTCCTACCTTATAGCTTGGCTTTCCACAAACCATTGCTCCATAATGTCACACCACAGCCTTTGCAGCAGCCTCTATCCCAGCAATAGGAGTTTTGTTATTATGTTTCATAGCGCTATATTCTGATATCAGAACAGTATAAATAGAGGATAGAATTAGTAAAAAGAATGACGTTATTTTAGTAAAAACAAGAAACAAATCATATTTTTAAAGCTGGGGCTTTCGTGCACCCATAGTTCAGGAACTTTAACATAATTGTTAAAATAATGAAAAACAAAGAGTATTTCAAACTCTTCCAGGCAGAGACCATGCTCTAATAACATCAGATACTTCAACAGTGTTGCAATTATTGCACAAATATGGCAGAAGTGCTACATTAAAAAAAAAAAAAATCAGTAATTGTACAGAAAATTTAACTCAGAAGGGTAATAATATGATGCCAGTAGTTTAGAACTAAATCACAGACTGTCAGTTTACTGTCTGTTCAAATTGGTGATGAGGCATTTTGCAAACTATAAAGGAATCCCCAAAATTTAAAATCAACATTTGCATATATTTGTCCTTAATTTTAAAACTATCTCAAGAAATAAAAACTTTTGCTGCAATTGAAACAAATGCTGCCTGTAAGAACACAGTAAGTCTTTGGTGCGAGATTTGAAACAATCAAAAAAAAACCAAAACAACCAAGCAACAGGAAAAATTCATGCAATGAAGTTGCAATTCCAGCCTTGGAATTGTAAACAACACCAAGTTGAGATGGAAAGACTTTTCAAGGATATAAGCTTTTATCCAATAGTGTTTATACCGAGGCATTCCAGCTCCATGCGCTGTCAGAGGGATACAAAGAGCAGAAAGAAGTGGAATTAACTCTAATTGCCCTTCTTCATAAAAAGGAATGAAATATCTGCTTTGTTCTAAAAAAGGGTCTTATTTCTTCATTAAATATACATGCAAGGAGCTTTCCAGTTTCAAGCACAGTCTGAAAAGAATTATTGTAGGCCTTAAAAAAAAAATTGAGGAGGATCAGTTTATTAGATTTGTGAACAGTTTGGAAGTATATGAAATAATACGTGCCCTGAAGAAACTTTATCATATTATGTGTCTTTGATAGATTTGAAAGACCTGATTTGTATTTCAATGAGTAAGATTTGTCTTTTGTATCCTTTTAATCAATGAATACAACTGCTGTACACATTCCCTGAGGCAGCAATTGCCACAGAGAAGCAGTTTCCAGCCAAGGAAAGAACTCCAGAAAGGGTGTATTTCTTGTTGCTTTGACGAACACTTGTAATAAATTTTATCAGTAACTTTGTCACATGACACAGCCATGATACAGCTCCCATTTTCAGGATAAAATGGCGCAGGCTTTCTTATTCCAGAGGAATAACAAAGGACTTATTTATTAAGCTACAGGTAAAGGCAAATCTATTCAAATTTGCACCTCTCCTTTGCACAGTTACTTATATGCAATGGTAATGAATCCCAGAATCATAGAATGGTTTGGGTTAGAAGGGACCTGAAAGATCATCAAGTTCCAATTTGATGTTGATTTACTTGAATAAAAACAGAGGTGGACATACTAGTATCCCACACAAAGTTCCATCCCTTGCATAATTCTGAATTCTGATGGATTGTAAGAAAGAAGGAAAGTGTCCAGCTTACACCAATATTGGGAGAAAAAAATGCCTACATTCTCAGGTTGCTCAGAGAAGCTGGCCTGCTACATCCCTGGAGGGGTTCAAGGCCAGGCTGGATGGGGCTTGGAGCAACCTGGTCTAGTGGAAGGTGTCCCTGTCCATAGCAGAGGGGTGGATCGTGATGATCTTTAAGGTCCCTTCCAACTCTAACCATTCTATGATCACTCTGTTAATCTACATCAACATCACCAAGTCATACGGTGCAATATGAGCAAACCAAAACATTGTTTTTCAGGATCTGCCATGCAGACTATTTGATCTTCAAATAGTTGAAGTTACTTTGGAGGTTACTTTGAAGCCCTTCAAGAGGAAAACACTTTTGACTTCAGTTTAATCCAAAAAGAATCCCATCCCTGGGCTCTGCGATCACTTTGTGGAGCTAACTAAAGCACAGTCAACGAGGATAATCACTAGATTTGCTTCCAAAGCGTGTTTTTTGATCATTCTGCTGGTGTAGGCATAACCAGGTCCTTGCCTTGCTGATGCTCTCCTGAACTGATCAGGGCAATGGACAAGAAACTCCAGAGCCATCACCATGCCTTGTAATGCTTACAGCACACCTTGCATGGGGTTGGAGTAATTCTTGGAGAGTTTGCGAGGTGCGTTTCCTTACACATCTAGAGCCTTGGAAGACATGGAAACTACCCAATGATAACACCACAAGGTACTAAGAAGCAGTAACAGCTATTTCTGTGAAGTTACAAAAATTAGGAAAAGCTCAAATATATATCTGCAATAATATATGGAGAGGTTTAACAAGAGCATTAGAATCTGAAATGAAACTGCTTTCACTGAATATAAGGGAAATAAATAGGGATTTAAATATTCTGTCTGTCAGACAACATAGAAACAACAGGATAATATTAGCGGTGATGAATGAATAATGTTGTAGAAAATCTTAAAAAGATAAAACGACAAATTTGAAGAAAACTTTCATATTCAGTAATTTACATTTGATAATTAAAATGATGTATATTACACTGTCTTGTTTATTGACAAACGTGGAGCATGCAACATGTAAATATGTTACTCATTGCTACCAAAGCATGACAAGTGAAACATGATGAAATATTCTTTCTTCCCCTCTTGTTCAAGAGAGCTATTTTGCAATAATTGACATATAATCTTCAGTTGTAATATTGAAACAATGTATAAGCAGAAGGTATGGTCAACAGTACAACAGATTTATATATAGCAGCAAAGAAATACATTTTTTTGAGTAACACACCTTCCTGAGATTCTGAATGTCAATTCATAATATATACAATGAGAGTTTAAAGGAACAATTAATTAAAGCAAAGCAGCAAAAACTAGCAATAGACTATAGGGACTTAATACAATGGGTTATCTCTGCTGTAGAAAATATTCACGTCACCTACAGATATACAAAATTCTCTAAGAAATGTGAGAACAAGAAAATAATTCCATCACACAATATTACTGCTCCCTATTTGAATTTCTCTCAAGCTATAGGTTCTTATTAGGAGTTTTGCTGTATGGATATTTTACAAGAACAAAAGAAAACCAAATTCTGTCACAAGGAGCATGAAGTCTAATCATAAAACAATGTATTTTACTATATGCCGAGGAAGAAAATGATGAAACAGTACCTTTCCTATGACAGAAATCAGAGCACATCAATCTGAAGAGCCATAAGACTTCTGAAGATGGCATGTCAAAGGAAAATTCCAAGTAGGAAGTTGTAGAAAACATAGTGGAAGTTATTTTCATTATTCCTAGAATAAGGAGTACCTTGGGAGAAAGAACAAACTTCTTGGTTAAAAGTTATGTTCAGTTTAGCAGTGGGATGCGCTATCACAGGCCTGAGATTTACTTGATTCAATTGTTTATGTTGGTTTAAGCACCTGATGGTAATTTTTTAAGACTTTTGGCCCAGATTTTAATCTCTGAATCTACATAACAGCTCTATTCCTTTGGAAGAAAATAAATCTTAAAACTCCGGATATGTGAAAAATGTGATTAAAAAAAAATTATTTGAGATAAACTGACTCTGGAGAAATCTATAATAGCTATAGACAGCTATACTTCTGATATTCAAGTTCACTCAGCACCTGTTACTATAGATATATATATATGTGTCTGTATTTATATAAAACATTAAACAACCTTAATGTGTTGTCTGTTACAGGGAGATGTTAATGATTACAAACTTTGTTGCCTATTTGCTTGTTTCATCAGGCTTGGAGAGAGAAGAGAGATTCCCATCACCGGAACAGAACTATAGATATAGCAAAGATCGAGTATACTTTGCCAGAGAAAGCTCTATAAACCACTAATAAATCTTAATAATTTATCAAAATAAGTCTGAAACATTCAAGAACAAGCTTGTACCGATATATTTAATTTTTCATTTCCTAAAGTTCTACGGTTAAACAAATTTTATACCATGTAGTATTTTATAATTCCGTGTATATTACCAGTCATTCTAAACACTATGATGTAGCCTCACCCGACAATAAAGGTGAAATTCTTTTGGACTGTATATAATTCTCGTTACACATCTGTCAGCCATCTGTCTCTAAATATCACTTGAAGCAAACCAACAAAAATCAAAACCAAAGTGAAAAGTGCTGAGGCTCCCTCACGGAGCTAATTTTTTCAAACCAAAGCATTCCTGTCAGTCAGAGGATTCCTGAACAGGTTTGGTATGGCCATTTTCCAAAAAATTTAGCTACTGAGTTTGAATGCAGCCGTCATAAATCTTGCAGAGGAAGCAAAATTATTAGAATATTCATTTACTACTTTTACTCAAGGGCAGTCCTTTATCCTGCACATGAATTCATGACGCTCTCTCCAAGTCAAAAGCTGTTTTTTCTCTCTGATTAAAATTACTGTTCACTCTGCAAAACTATTAGCTTTGGCTTGATGTTCACTTGCAAGCAACTACTAGTATTTGCTAGACCATTGGAACAAAGTAAAATATAGACAGCTGGATTTTAAAGAAAATTTGGTGTTATATCTGATAATATAATAATAAAAAAAGGGGGCTACAAAGATGATTGGAGGCCTAGAACATCTCTGGGATGAGGAAAGGCTGAGGGACTTGGGTCTTTTTAGACTGGAGAAGAGAGGACTGAGGGGGGATCTCATAAATGCTTATCAATACTTCAAGGGGGGGTGTCAGGAAGATGGGGCCAGTCTTTTTTCAGTGGTGCCCAGGGACAGGACAAGAGGGAACCAGCAGAAATTTGTACATAAGAAGTTCCATCTCACCATGAGGAGGAACTTGTTTGCTGTGAGGGTGGCAGAGCCCTGGCAGAGGCTGCCCAGAGAGGTGGTGGAGTCTCCTTCTCTGGAGACATTCCAAACCCACCTGGACACGTTCCTGTGGGACCTGCTGTGGGTGACCCTGCTCTAGCAGGGGGTTTGGACTATGATGATCTCCAGAGGTCCCTTCCAATCCCATATCATTCTGTGATTCTGTGATATTCCCCCTCCTTACTTCCTCCCCAAAAGCAAATAAGCTGAGTATTTTCTTCTCTTGCCCTCGGTCTTTAATTTGCCTTTCTCTGAACACTGTAATTAATTAAAGATGGACAGCTGGTGACCTCTGTTGCAGTGAAGCAACTTGTCAAAGCTTTATTGGATACGAGTCAATGAGCTTTTTCCTTTTTCTTCTTTAAACACCCAGTTCATTATGATCCTGGTCAGAAGACTGCGCTTCAAGATTCCACCCGGAATGTTCTTGAACTCGTTTCTTCAGATATAAACCTGATAATACTTATATTTAACTTTGAAATCAGCGAGATCGTTAAAATGACTAAAGCTAGGCACATATATAAGAGTTTTGTTAAATCAGGGCCTAGAAGAAGGTATTTTAATACAGTTTTAATTTTTCCACTTTGCTGTCTGAAAGCTACTACCAAAATCTTAATGCCGTGAACTGCGGAGCCAGAGATTCCCTTCAAGACTAATAAAAATATAAGCTTTGTGTATCAAAAGTGGGTTTGGGGGATTTTTAACTCTAGAATCCTATTACTTTTTGATGTTTTCATTTTTGCATAGGCTACCTCGTGTGTCATGCACTATGTAAATCATGCCCACTGGAAAAAGCAACTGCGGTTGGTTTTGCATCACCAGTTTTCAAAGCTGATTGTATTCCATTGATAGCACAGTCCTCTGTGGGACTCAATAAGACAAGGGAGTCTGTATCTTGTTAGGATTTGTTGTACAGTTTCCTTTCCTTTATGCCTTCAAAACTCCTAGCATTTTAAATACATTAGGAAAACTTCAGTAAGTCTGTCATTTTATAGTATGTTTGATTCGAGCAAGAACTTCCACTGGCTACGTCTGTCCTTGTAAATTTTCCAACCTATTTTCAATCCCAAGCTAAGAGAAAAAACCAAGAGCAAACAAACCCAATCACACAAATATTCAAATGAATGCAGAGCTGAAGGACAGAAGAGGGAATTTAAGAAACAGGATGAAGAAGTAAGGTGTAAGAAATTAGGACAGCGCGATAGGCAAGGAGGTAATTAGGAGCCTGTAATTCAGAGATAGGCCGGAGATGATACGAAGGGCAAAATATAACATTACATGACAGGTGAGGAATGAGGGGGGTTATTACGTACAGGAGAAAAGATGGAAGAAAAGGATTAAAAAGGATGAAATCGCACAAACGTTTGCTGACTCAGATGAATGTGTCAGCACTCTAAAGGCAAAAGGCAGATGAACTAGATGGGAAGCAAAATACAGATGTAAGAAGCTCTGCAGCTTTATTTTATTTTAGTTTAGTTTAGTATTTTTTTACCTTATTTTATCTTAGTATATTTTACCTTATTTTATTTTATGAGAAAAACCAGATTAGATGAAAAAGAAGAACATGTTTTTCTTTTCTCAAAGGTATCCATCATTAAGTGAAATCTTAATGATGCTCAGACTTCCCTTCTTTCCTTCTTCTTTAAATGGATTACGTTCTATGTGCTATTTAATTAATAAACCTGCATATTCTTGATCAGTGATGAGATGTAACTGGCACGTTCTAGCAATCTTCTTTTTTTCTGCTAGTACTGTTAACTAGTGCACTAGAAGAGTTTAGTTTTATTCAGTTCTTTATGCAAGTCTCCTGAGTCTTTTTTGATAGATGTAGCTGCAAGGTGTAAGTGGGTCTAAAATTATTTAGACCCAATTACCTGTGCATTGGGAGCCACTTATTTTAAATTAGGAGATTCTGTTTCATCACATGCCTAATATACTGCAAGGATATTACACTGGCAAGATCAAAGACTGTTAGGAAGTTAGGTATGAAATAACCCAAATAATGAGCAAAGCTTGGAGTTTCTACGTTCTGTGCTTCAGTTTGGACTGAAATAAAATTGAGGCTCTCTTTTGGTACTAGTGACACTGGAGGAAGGAAAATACAAGGGGGGGCATTAAAATTTTATGAAATCATTGAAAAGATGAGATAGCAAATTACATAAAGCATAATCAATAGATTTTTATGACATTAAGGGATGTATTTACTATATAAATATTAGAAGTATAAGATACACTCGGGCTGCCTAACTTGAACAGACACTGTATATGCAACTGCTGAGTGAAAGTCAGCTCCAGAATTTAATGCAAATTGCCACTTGCTTATAAATTAGACACATAAAAACACACGGCAGAGACACAAAATGAAGTGTCTTGTCCTAGACCGTGCAGGAGAGGACTGTAGCCAAAGCAAGGGGCTGTTGGGCTAACAAAATAGAAGCCCACTAAATGAAATATCAGCACGTGTTTGACTTTTAAACATAAGGACTTGGGTAATATAATCACTGTATAAGTGCTCTGTAACATTGATTCTGTGTAACCACTAACTATTGTATAACACTAATAATAATTTGTAAGCATCGATAGATAAAAAATAGCCATATTCCCAGAGGAACAAAGGGAAACCTGTCAAGTGCTTTTATGAGCAGGGTAAAGGAAAAAGTAGTAGTACCTGTAAGACTGAGCGGGTGGGAGAGGTGGCTGATGGAACCAGAATACTCCTGAAGAAGCAGCAGGACAGATGCCTGGAGAAACCAAGTCCTGATTCTTAAACCAAATGCTTTTACATTCATTGCTAAAACTCTCACTCCGTAATTTCTATTTCACTTTAAAGTGTTTCTATACTCTCTGGCAGCTAAGGCCAGCTGATGAAAATGTCCTTTACACTGAAATATATCTTAATATTGTCTACACCCATGGGAATTACATAATTTGAAGTTAATTCCTGGCACACAAAAGAGAAGAGTTCCAAAAAACTAAACCTATTTAGCTTTCCTTGCTATGTTTAAATCCTTCTTACATACTAATGCACGCATGCATGTTGATATGACTATGCAAACATATAAATACATGCAATGTATACACAATTTTATTAATCTATATTTTAATTTTATTCATCTATACTGTTTTAATAATAAATTTCAGAGATCTATGAAAAATCATTAGTTATATTGTACTCTATTTCTAGTATAGTATTCCATACAGCTATGTAAGAAATGCAGGAGAAGACAAAATGACTCATACTTTGTGAAAAATAAAATATAGTTTGGAGACATCCACATCAGTCATCTCAGATGGAGCAGATGCCTATTATTTTTATGCTCAAACAATGACAAATACATTTTGTATCTTTTGTTTGACTTCAAGCTACTAATGCTAATACTGTTTCAGTCCAGTCTTGCTGTGATATTGTTTTTCTAATTGCCTTATAAACTGTCAATTTAAAAAGTAAGAAAACAAACCAACCATTTTTGCCATAATACTACTCTTATTTTAGTTTCTGATGGTCTTAACTGAAGAGAAAAAAATACTCAAGATGCCTAGAATCAATTTTAAGTAATTACCCTTTAGAATAAGACAAAACTGGCTGCATGTTCTGTTTTCTCATCAAAAGTGAGAAGTCATTCTTGTAAATCACTGCTATGCCATGTTTTTGCTGATTTTCTTCTTTAATTTCTGTTTCTTGGTATATGAAATGATAAATTTATCACTGGGGGATCAACACGGGGAGAAAACTGAAACTTGAAATTAATTAAACAGTACTCATTTATAAGATTTTTGTTCCCATGAACAAAATGAACTGTATTCATTTATAAGATTTATATTCATCTATCATGTCAATAACTTAGGATCTTAATAAATTCCTTGGTTCTGGGTCTCGGATCAAGCACACTATGTGTATTTTCATTCATCAGGGTTGTTTTTTCAGAAGGAACCAACTAATTTCCCCAAGATAAAGCTTGGTGTGGGTGGAAGAATTATTGAGGCAGAGTAGCGAGGAGGGAATAAAAGCCTGAAAAAAACTATGAATGAGATTTCATCATATTTTATTCTCTTTACCCCAGTTGTGTCCTCCAATGCAATCCTTATGTCCTTGAAAAATCAAATGTCTCCATATTAAACCGTGGGAGCTTTTCTGCATTCCTAATACCATCTTTTTATAGAGCCGTATGGAGAGAGAGGATGGAGCACAAGGAGTAAAAATAATTCCAAACACAAAGAATCTGAGGGAAAATCAGTTTTCACAGACATGAGTAGCTAAAACCCCTGATTCCTCAGAACCAACTGCTGAAAACGTATCATTGACATGAAATAGCTAATATTTTGAATCAAACACGGACATTAATATTTCAGAATTCTGGACTCTTTGGTTGTGTTTTCCAAAATCTTCTGACTAAATTTGAAAAGAGTGGTTGTAGAGGCAGTTTAGTTTTTTAGTTAAGCTATGAATTCCAGGAAAAAATGGCAGTTGTCATGTCTGGCATTAAAGATACACATTTTACGTGTGTTAGAAAGATAAAAATTGTTGATGAAATCATTATTCCTAACATTTTTTACGAATGCTTTAGACAAAGCTGGTGACAAAAAGTCAAATTTACGAATGCTTTAGACAAAAAGTGGTGGATCATGAACTTTGCAGGGCACCGAAAGTTACATAATTATGTTACATAAATTCCATGATTATGATTTAGGAGACTGGAATTGCAATCTTAATACAACACAGAAAAATAGTTTCAGATGGTATATATGGAATGTAATATGTAAAGTCTATAACTCTGGGTAGAAATATTCCTCCAAAATATAGAAAATATTAATAAAATTGAATAACATAATCTAAGAGCACAGAAAGGCTCATGATAATGTTAAAAAGTCCAACATTGCAATTCTTAATCCAGTAGACAATGATGAAAACAACTTCATGTTACAAAATAGATCTCAGAAATCACTATTTAAGCTTGGCTCCCATAACATGTATTATATAAGCATAGAAATAATTATACTAATAATAAGAGATTTCAGAGATGACCTAGATACTGATGAAATCATTTTTCGTCCTGTAACAAAGGATTAACTTTAAAGCATTTCAACACAAAATCTCCAAGCTACAACTGTGTTTTAGCATGTGTATAGCAGGTAATTTGAACTGGAAATATTGTACACACTCTTTATCACACAGGTAAAAGGTTCTGTTTTAAATTATGCATTATTTTAATCACAAAGCAAAAATTTCTAAACATTATTTCAAATGTATTATCCATTGGTAATATTTCATACTTTGAGATATGGATGAACTGCAGATTTTAGAAAGTATGGTGTAGCCAAACTGCTTCCTTTTCATTACATTGTCAAAGGTTCAGAAGCATAAATACCTTCCTTCAAGATTTTTCAAGATTTTTTTTTTCAATATTTTTCTGATGGTCCAAATAGATATCTACTGGTTTTTATACTATATATCTTTTATATATATATACACATACGTATGTATCACACCAAAATCATTGAAAGACATGTTTTCATAGATTTCATATGGATAAAAAGAAGCTATTTTGTTGCAGAGAGAAACATTTAAAATAAAACCCCACTCTTCTCTATGAGTCACTTCAAGCACGTGCATGAGGAGCCTTGAGGGCAACCGGGATGTCAGGAAGCCTCAGGAATGGAACAGAATGCAGAATAAGAGACATCAGCAAAATGTGCAGATTCATAATCATACTCCATTCAATTCTGGTCACCTCAAGAAGGACATGATATAACAAAGAAGTCAGAAATGACAAAATATAGATTCTGGAAGAAAATGTTGATGAAAATCTAGGAGCTTTCATCTGAATAGAAAAGGAAAGAGTTGGATGAGGACATATACAGAATTACTATTATGACATGATATTATTTCTTACAAGATTAGAAGAGTGGTCTTTCAATGAAATTTTCAAATCAGCAGATTAGAATTAAAAAAATATATTTTTCTTTCATACTAAACTGTGGAATTAATTGCCACTGGATGTCACAGGCCTAAAATATCAGTGGGCTTCCCAGGAATTAGACATTTATTAGCAAATGAAGTCTATCAACAGCTAGTCAAACAGAAAGTTATAATCTCTGCTGAGAAGTTATCAAGATTAAAAGAGTCTTCAGTTTCTTTAATCATCATAGTAATTCTCTCTGTAAATACAAAATTTCTGTATTCAAAAAATGATATAGAAACCCCTTTAGTAAATCAATAGGCATCTAAACAAACTTAATTAGCTATTTATATATTGGTAGTGTGTTGGTTTAATCTCAATAATAATAGAAGACAGTAGCCTTTAAGCACAGTCTTTCAGAATATAAAATAAGAAAAAAAATATATTAGCAGAAAGGACAACTTTAAGTAAGTAAAATTCATTTTGAAATCAGTGAGGCTACTAACATACTAAAACTTAATCTTTACGCTAATAAAGAAGGAGGAAATAAAGATTTCACTGTAAGACCTGGGTTTTATAGCAACCTGAAAAAACTGACTGTATTCTTATACTGGATCAGATCAAGTGTTTTTGTCTGTACTAGTAGCCAGTCTCTAAGAATAACTAAAATCAGCTATTTTAGAGAATGCTAGAGCATTTTTCCGTAAGCATCTATGGAACATATCTGGCAGCAAGAAAATGGCTTAAAGCCTAAAGAAAAAGATTTAAAATGGCTTCCACAATGTATTTTGCTGCAACATTTTATAAGTAGTCAAACATATTCATACTTCTGCTACGCATGTGAGTTTCAATAATGGTGAACTTATTCTTCTAAAAAGAAAAGTGAAAGTCAACCTTAGTCACATGACAGTGAATATGAATTTTACACACACACATGCATATGTCCATTCCATAATCAACATAAACACATCTTCCCCTTTTTAAGCATAATTAAATTACAATTGTCAAAAAATTACCCTTTTAGAAAGTTCCATATTTCAAAAGCTTTGTGAAGAATTATTATTTAATGGGGTTTAATATCACTTTTTTGGCTATATTGCCAACAGAATTTTCTGATATACTGTTACTACAACATCAATTAATAAAATTTTTCACAATCTTCTTGTATTCTGTCCTCCTGAACATTTAAAGATATATATATATTTGAAGTATTTAATCAGTTGGATGACACCTCTCGCCAAGTATGGACACTGATTCGTCTTGAATAACAAAGTTACTGGCTCTTCAATTTCCTACAGGACTCTCTGGTCCTTAGAATAAACAAAGAAAAATCATCCTAAAACCATTCTGATTGATCCACCTTCTTGATATAAATTAATTCAGCACCATTTAAAGTAATTGGCAATAAAATAATTCACGCTATATGAAAATCTAATGTTTAATAGACTATTACTGTTATGTTAATAACAAATAAATACGATTACTGATCTATTGCAACAGCTTCTCTGTTATTGAACACTAAAGGCTTACCAGACATCATCTTCACATCTTATATATGCATGCTCTCCTGAAAAAAATGGTTTGCATGTTATCAGATGAGCTGGGAATGCATTTGTTTTCAAGCAAAATTAGATAAACTACGATTCTCTTCAGGCTGTAAACTGAAAATTTGGGACAGAACAGATTTTGTCTTTCTTAAACCTTGCCTAGCTGAAAAAAAAAAAAACGGGACCAGAAGGTAGAAACAGCTTGCATAATAAAATTGTTTTGTGTTCTGCAAGCTATGAAGCTTCATTTTTTATTGAAGAACTGTCATTTTATAACATATTTAGGTGTTTTTTACAAAGTTAGGCTGAGCAGATATTGAAACACTTTCAACACTGAAAATTGCAAGGTAGAAGTATTATGACAAAAAAGAAGTTTATGGAGCTCAAAAGCATTATAGTCTGAAGGAGTTTATGTTCATGATCTTAGTGCAATCAGCAATTTGTCATTTTAGTTTCTCAACAAAACATTTCTCTTTTCTAAGTGTTTCAAATTTGAGTCTTGAAGGTTGTAAGCTTTGCAGGAATTGTTAAAAAAGTACACTGTCCTACTGTAAACTTTGTATTTTTGGTATCAAAAATTTCCATGTCAACAGAAGACTTTTCATTTTGCCATACAGAAAATGTTATATGAATAACAATGGCACCAATATTTATTATTTTAGCAACGGAGATTTCCAAATAATACACTTCACATTTTCCATTAAAAAAAAAAAACAAAAACAAAAACAAAACAGATTCTGTCACCTAGCACTGAAAGTAAATAGTTCCATAATTTAATCAAACTGGAAGAAGTATTGAAGGGATAACCTTACTTCACACTTGTGTATTTTCTGCTTTGCATCTTCAATTCTTTTGCTAGTGGTACTGATTTTTTATGAAAGATTGGAAAGAGAAAGGTACATTTGTTAGAAAAATCAATGCCATTTTTCTCATGAAACAAATTGCTGTTGAGGAATGCCACTAAATATGTTTTGCTGCTTGCTCCTGAAGTGGAATATCTACAAAAAGGAAAGTTTAATATTTTATTCTCCATTTTCATATACTGACTTAAAGCAAGAAGCATCCATGACTGAGCAAAAGTTAGAAAGCAACATTTTTGGTGGATTGACTACAATCAGGTTGCTTCTTGCAATGTAATTAATAGTGAAAATACCATTTCTTCTTCACTAGCATCACTCTCTTCATTCCTGGATGTGTTCATTCTCAGGGCAAGGCCCTGAGCAACCTGCTTCAGGTAGACCCAATCTCAGGAGGAGGCTAAATTAGATGAACGCACAGTTCCCTTAAAATATAGATTAGTCAATGATTCAATGATTTCTAAAAATAATATTCCTCCTCTGGTTTTGGCCACTCAAATTTCAAATTTTTTGTCTATATCTTCTCTATATTCAGTAAAATCAGGGAGTTTGCACAGCTGCAAAAGAACAGTATTTGTTGCTTCTCAAATTATCAGGCTTTCCAAATTTCACGTGACTACTGTCTTTCTCAACGTATATATGACACAGTATCTAACACCTGATAACTTCTCCCTCTGCTACATCTCTAGATTGTATCTTTCAAACAAAATCTATCCTATCCCACAAGCTTATCCTGTGGGACAGCATCCCTCCTTCACTTTTAAAAAAGTCTCTTAAAAAACCAACTCAATTCTTAGACTCTCGGCAGCATTGGCAAGCAGGAGGAACAATTCAGAAACAAAGTAGAGGCAATTCTTTCAAGGCAATTAGAAAAAGAGAAGGAAAGAAGAAAGGATACAATTAGGCCCTCTCAAACAGAATAATATTGTTGTTAGCTTCCCCCCCTACCCCCCAGCTTTTCATTTATTTTAATAAAAATGGATATTTCAATGTTACGTACAGTAGAAACCTACTTGTTGCCTTTCTCATGCCTTACCAGATTTAACTCCAGGTTGGTCTTGGCTTTTCTAACCCCCTCCCCGCAGGACTGGACAACATCTCCATGCTCCTCCTGGGTCACCTGCCCCTGCTTCCACCTCTTGGGTCCTTCCTTTGAGGCTGTGAGCTCAGTCAGGAGCTCCTTGCTCATGCATTCAGGCCTCCCTGAATTATAATAATAAAATACGCAAATAAACAACAAACCCCACTAGTATAAGCTTATTAAGTATTTCCTTCGATTTCTTTTGTTCCACTGATGTTAAGACCCATTTCTTTAATACGTCTCGATCTTTTGAGATGTGGAAGAATTGCTGGGTAGACAAAAAGCTTGTCATCATCGTTCTCAATTTTTTCATCACCATTATGTTTTTTTCCCAGTTGTTGATTCCAGACTTGCTTATTTCCAGCGTTTTTATTGTCTACTACGAATCGGCAGTACAAAATACTTACTGCTTAATCTAAAATACGTTCTGCCTCTCTTTGGCATGAAAGAAGAAGAGCACTTAATGAAATTTATGCTAACAAGGCTGAGATTCAGGTGCAAAATGCTTAACACGAACATATTGGAGGTGGATTCTATTATTAAAATAAACATGTTCCTTCACTGTAATTATTCTTTCTTTTTTTTTTTTAAACAATCTAAGAGTTAGGGACACAGTCAGACTATTTAAGGTCAATATTATTGTAGTAAACAGACAGTAGTAATTTAGACTATTAGCCACTTAGCTGTAAGAGAACTGCTTGTTCTTATTTGGTTACACATCCCACTGGATAAAACACATTGATTTATTATTCTCTCACGAGACACTTGAATTAGGCATAAAGGTAGAGAATGTGTAAAATTCTTTTAAATTCCCCGTCCTAACATTGAAAAACCTAGCATTGCTACACACTAAACAGTGGGAATTTAGGAGAGAGAAAAACATGCAACTGTCATAAATGCATAATATGTACAAAAATATAAATTGTAAATGACTGGAAACTTAAACCAACTTCACTGTATGGAGGTGGGAAGCGGTTTTCAGTGCTTGGGTTTATTTCTTTGCTTACATAAAGCAGTGGTTGAATTTGCAGGGAAAAAAATCTCTCACTTCAAATCTTATGAATTGATAATGCCTACAGCCTTCTAACTGGCCTCCTAGAACTTACCCATAACATCTTTAACCACTCACACAAACATACACCCATGCATAGGCACACCGTCTTCTGGAACATTTGATGGTCATCCCCAGTTCTTGGTCATAAGTGTGTTGATCAAATGCCCTCTCAGACAGTTTTAGATATTCATAGAATCACAGAATGGTTAGAGTTGGAAAGGACCTTAAAGGACATCAAGTTCCAAGCCCCCTGTAATGGGCAAGGACACCTCCCACCAGACCATACTCTTTTCACACAAAGTGGCTACACTCACATTATTCTCTCCTATTTTTAGTGACGACAGTTTTCCAGCTGTCAAACGGAGATCAAGATTGGAAGAGATTACATTCTTCTGTCTACTGGTAATGAAATGCTTCTTTAGGATTTAAATAGCCTTTATATATTTCAAAACATCTCATAAAATGTTATATGAACAATTATTCTCCATAACCTTCTCCTTTATTAGTGGAGAAGTCCTCATACACAGGCACTTTTTTTTTTTTTTTTTTATTTTCTACAGTGACATTTTTTTCCTTTTTTTTTGTTTGTAATCTCTCATAAATACCTTCATAGCAATAGACCTGTTTTGTACAGGTGGTCCAGCCAAGAAGGTAACAGGAGTGATGACTATTTTCAGGATTAGGCACAAAAAGCCAGTAAGTTTTCTTTTGGTCTCAACATTCTGCTCTCAGTCCTTTCACCACTATGTAATGTAGAGAAAAATGGAGAAACAAGGAATTTATGTTCATTTTTACCTGCATTAATAAAAAAGACTTCAGCAAACCTACAACTTGTATTTTAAGGAAAGCCAAAAAACCAAATTCAATATTTGTTCATCAAATCAATATTCAACATTCAATAACTGATTTCCCTTTCATGCAGTTTTCAGACGTCATGACCATACTATGAAAATATAAATTTATGTTATTTCAGTTATTTAATTGGTAAAATGAAGACTTTGAGAAGAAAATTGTTTCATTGCATATATTTCTCATAACATTTTCTAACAATTTCTCTCTCAGAAATGTTAGTTAAGTGTCATTGCTTTAAAGCACAGAGCTTCAAAAGAGGAAGTTTTGTGATAAGATTCATTCACCTTTCCCAGAACCAACTCGAGTTACCTTGGTTTATGATTTGAAAGTATCTTTGGTATTACAGGAAAAGCAGAAGTTACAGTGGGACTCATTGGTAAATAACGTACTTATACTACAACATTAAACTATATCACAACATTTAAATTGTAACATACACCTGCAAAGCCCTCTGTTTCATGAATTTAAACAAAATCCATTAACTTGAGCTGGAGCCACGTGTTCCTTCTCTTTTGGAAAAAGAAACAATGAAAATTTGCCAGATTTTCTTCCTGCTAAAGCAAATAATATCAAAAAATACCACCCCTGGAATATTTTCCTTACTGTTTTCCAAAAACTGTTTCTCATATGAGCACTGGGAAGCATGCAACTGTCCAAGAAATGGCAAGAACGATGATACAAAATATAAACCTCACTTTCATTAATTTCAAAGACTTCTACTCAAGAATAGTCTCTGGATGATGTCAAACAGAGATTTAAGCACAGAAGAAACCTAAAGGTCTAATAATGAGGAGTTTTCAAGCACTGGGCAGAAAAAGAACATTGGGCAAAGGTCATTGTTTCATAACAGGCTACATTTTTTTTGGCCTGTAGCTGAAAAAGCATTTCACAAATTGTCCTCAAACTTTCCCCTTCCCCTTTGCGTGTGTACAAATTTTTAGGAAAAAGAAAATCAGACCAAATGTATTTGGAGGGAGTAGGCTTATAATAAGGCTGGGGCTGTATGTAACCACTTCAAAATTTAAGCTGCAGAAAATGTCTTTCTAAAGTAGCTAAGAAATAATAACCCTGCAATAATTCAGCCTTATGGTTGGAGACGATGAAGTGATTTGCTACATTTTTTCACTGCAGTCTTTCTTTAGCGATTCTTAACTGACATTCAGCTGGTGAACACTGGTAATAATTCCCACTTTTATGTAAGACTTTATGTGTAGAGAAACATCTTCCACTCAATCTAGTACTATATTAAAACTGTAGGGTATCTAAATGCATATTTTTTTTCTAGAATAAGTGGTCCTACTGACTAGTGCAGAAATATGTATATAAACAAGTTTTGACTTTGAATAAATTATTTTTAATTCATTTCATTTCTTAAAGAGTTTTAGGCTCATGGCCTGTCATTTTCATATTAATTTTCATATTAATATAGTGTCAGAGGAACACATTAGTATTGGTGAAGATAATGCAAGCACTGTAAAAAGCTTTCTGTAAATAACCCAAACATAAAAAACATTGAAAAGAACACAGAAATCCAGAAACAAAACAAAACAAAACAATAAAGCCAAGAAGCATCGAGAGGAACTAGAGCCTTGAGAACCTGTTTCTCACATTCTGAACTTGTGAGTCAGACCTGCGAGTCATTGAGACTTGGAAAAATCTGTTCCCGCTATTGTTCTTATGCTCCTTGGTAAACTATAAATATGTAAATCTTTAGAAACTTACAATATGTTTAAGACTGAAATATTTTCTAAATGAAGAAATGCTTGATTATGAGTTTCGAGACGCTCTTCTATGAACACAAGACAGTTACAGAAGAAAAAAAATAATTAAGATGAGAGAATATACAGAATTTTTAATAGGAAAAAGTAAATATTTGTCATTACTTTTCAGAAAAATGTCTCACAACCCAAAATGCCAGAGACATGGAAGACAGTAAATATAATGCCTTTAAAAAATCCAAACAAACAGTTTTAAATATTGGCCAGGAAACTGTGTCCCAGAGAGCCTAGTTAAACTGTTAGATAATAGAATAGAGAATACGTAGATTTATTATAGAATATAATAAGCTGACAGAATTTTGTAAGAGGAAATTGTGTCTCACACGTGCATTGGTTTTTGCTAAGGGAAGCAGGAATGGACATGGACATAGAGAGGAATGATGTTTGCTATAGCACAATGAATTGCCAAAAAGCTATCAACACGGCTCTTCAAAGTCTCTTATGGATAAGAAGAAAGGCCATTTTATTGATTACTGACTAATTTAGCAGAGCAATAATTGATTGGCTTTCCTATTTAGGAAAGTCACCTGTGGAAACCAAGGGAAAATTCATGTCCGGTATGCTGAAAGGTGATTTAGAAAAAAATGAAGTTACATTTTGAATTCTGAGACCTCAAAACCAAAAAGAATTCCAAATGTCATAATTTTCACATCTCATAAGACTTCTACTTACATTTTACCTCAGCCTTTTTAAATATTCTAATTTTGCATGCAAAGATAAGCGTTCTCACCATTTCAACGACTCCTTCCAATAACATAAATGTTGCCTTTTCTCTTTTAAACCTGTTCCAGCTGGATCAGTTCCAGCTCTCTTGGCCTCTCCTCTTATGAAAGGTGCTCCCAGCCCTGAATCATACCTGTGGTCCTCTGCTGGACCCGCTCCAGTACGTACCTGTCCTTGTACTGGGGGGCTGCACGCAGCGCTCCAGCTGCAGAGAGGAAAGCAGGAGGAGACATGCAGAAACACAACCTGCATTCAGTGGGCTGTTCAATGAGCAAAAAAAGATACAGATGAGACATTTCTGAGCGTTTATTTAATAATATGGTATCTTTAGTGAGTGAAGAGTGAACTCTTTAAAAGTTCTCAACCCTTTCGTGCCCAGTAGCTGCTCCTTACCTGTCATGTTGCTGCTCTCTGTGCATAACATCTTTTTGGAAGCCTATCAATGAAGTTACTCCATTGATTCAGAATATCTCTCCATTAAGACTGGGGAGAAGGTAGTATTTACATCCTATGGACTATTCCAGTGTGGTTTTCCAACTATTTGTGTAGGCAGTGCAAAGAGGGAGGCAAATCTCCATCCCAGGGTAGGAATATGTTTTCAGAGGTTGACAACAGCTTCATCACTGAAGCAAATTATACCCTGGAAAAATGCTCTAAGAAATCATTCCTATGCAGGAAGACTCTGCCTACAGACATGACTTATCTATGCACGTCCCAGTTCTAACAACATCATAAGTAATATTTTCTTTCAGCTGCTTCCCTACACAGGTCATCCTATTTGTCTATATTTCTAATTTCAAATCTAGTAACCATTTCCTTAACAGTACCCATGACTAAGTAAAAATTGGCCTCCCCTTTTCCCCAGTATTTATCAGGAATGTTAAAAGGGCCTACTGGCTTAGCCTCCAAGGATTGCTCAAATTCAGGAGACCGAGACGCCAGCAAGGCACTCTGCCAGAAGAACTGGTTTGGCCAGAGAAGTCTCCCTTGAGAGATGTCACAAAGGTTGGGAGAGGACAAGAGGCATCCTGAACTCCCCACTGGAGCTAACCGGAAAGGTACACCCAAGCAGAGGGTGTAAGAACCCTGAAAAGGTTCAAGAGGAACCAGCTTCCTGCAGCAATGCCTCTCAGTGGGAATCAGAGAGGCTGCAGATGGCATCTTCCAACCAGTGAAGCTAGTTCAAGATTCAGTTATGGTCATCTAGATTGCAGCAGTGTCTGTCTGTTGCTTTGACAGTTACAGTCTCCAAAGCAGGAGACTGTTTACTTGCTTACGTGGGTGAGAAAATAATAATAAAAAAAAAAATACATTTTTCATCAGTTCTTGACTGAATCCTGTTCTGAAAAGAAATGGGATCAGGCTTTAAATAAACAAATAAAAAATCCCCCCCCTGCCACACAGAGAAATAAATTAAATAACCTCATGATATACACCTTTTTAATGTAGCTCTTTCACATAAAATGGGATTTTATGTCAGTTAAAGACTCTGAGGCTAGTACAAATTCCCCACTGTAGAAACAGAGAGCAGGAATGATGGAATTTTTTAAAAGGAGATCTGTCAAACTTAGTTTTTTCTGGTTTACATCTTTAATATGTTCAATTTCCAATTAGTTGATGATATAAAAATTTATAACCAATCATTCTGTCTTAGTTGTGTATGACACAACTGGGCCCTGTTCAAAAAAATCTGGACTTTTTAATATGCCAGTAAAATTACCACATTAATACACTGTGTAAATTAAAAGGCTTAATTAAGCTTAAATAAAGCTTAAAAGGCTCAAATTAAAATTGAAAATTGCCTTTCAAATTTTCCCTCTCACATATACAGTGAATTTCAGAAACAGACACGGCTGAGCCTGGTAACTCAGCTCATGAGCTGTGCCATATTCCTTTTTAACTTCCTTCTTTTTGATGGAATTCACACATTGTCACATTCAGTTTATTTTTCATAGCAAAAATATTTGTCAACATTTTGATAGCCCTTAGCTGCCTCCATGAGGGATGGGTCAGAGTCTTCTCGTGACTCGATGTATCTGTGTTTAAGTTTAGTTGTGTCAGGTTGGGCATGCAACCATGACTGGGAGATTATTTCAGATTTTTCAGTTTTTTATATCGAAATATATTGTGAAAATATCAATGTCTCTTCCATGCACTCCTGCTGAAATAGAATCACATGAAAATATAAGGTTCATGACGAATGAAGTCAAAAGAAATTTAAAATAAATTAATGAAAGATTTATGAAGTCATCAGCTGCTGGCATTTAGTAACAAGAATGTTCAGTGTTTTGATTTTTGGAAATATGTTTAAATCAACACACCAGAGAGATGAGAGTTTCTTATTAAGTTGATGAATGGCACTTGGTACCACTTCTATTTAGAAGCATCTTTCCTATGATCAGGAAACAAGCAGAAGCTAAAGTATATGCTCATCTATTATGAAATCTATTGAATCGAAATTTCACCAGGACGTTTTCACAAATCTTAATCTTTTCTGTGTCCTCACCAGAATGTCAAAAAACCCCCAAGTAAAGAACAAAATCAATCAAAACAAATAACCTTGATCCAAGAGAACGTCTTCTGATCCTTTTATCACAGCTTCATGGAGGCCAAACGCAACCTTGTTATAAGTTGGACCTGCAGAGTAGATGGTAAGACCTTTATCAATTGACACCTCAGATGACTTATGATGTAGTGCATTTTCATATAAATGTATCCCAGACTTTTTTTTATTATACCAAGCCAATATATGGTAACTAGGGCAACCTCCCTTGCCTTGGGCCACTACTGCTGAACCTACACCTGTACTATGTGTATATTTGATCATTTTGAACTGGACTTACAGAAATATTCTCATCTGGTACCAATCAACAAGGGTCTAATTGCTTTTTGTGGGATATAAATTCTACATATGTAATAACATATCAGACATTTTATGTCACAATCTACAATATCTGTCTGAAAATACAAGTAGCTAAGAAATTTCTAGTAGATAGAAGTATTAAGCCAAAATGTTCTATTCCTTTTTAGCTGTAAGAAAGTGATGTAGTATAGACAAATGGATACATACATTTCTCTATAACATATTTCCTTGAGAAAAAAAAAAATCTGAACCTTTTGATCCTGTTTGCCATGCACACTTTTGTACTGTAAGATTACTGCTAGTCATTTCTCTTTATTAATTCCCACAGGCTGCAAACAAACTCTCATCTTCACTTTAAAGTTATTCATGCCTTGTGACAGGACATTCCTTTTAATTTGCATATCACTGTACACAATATTTTGCACAGGATGCTGGGTTTCTTTAAATAAATGTTTAACTGGGATGTGAGACAAGTTACTTTCCATTTTGATTAGTATTTGCTATTTGGTTGATTGTTCATTATTTGTAACTTTATTTTCTAACCAAATTTGCTTTCTCATTCTGCCAAAATTCAGTATTCATAGCCAAGAAAGAAAAATAAATCAAGTTAGGTAATTTTCAGACATCAAACCATTCCTTTCTTGGGCAAAAAATTCTTTTAATATAAATCAAAGCACAGGCAGTATAAGAAGGGCAAGCTTGGTCATTAACACTGTAGCATGCTCAACTAATTTTAGTATCTTTATCATAATCTTTTTAGCTGCAAGGGCAAGGTTAGTATGTATTCTAATAATACGCACTTTGGTTTAAAAAATTTCACTAAAATAAGTCATGATCTGTCAGTCCTTCTGTAGGGAGGACTATCAAATACATTGGAAAAACACTTAATAACTCACATTAATTTAATCTGATTTCTATCAGAACACCTCTATTTATTCCATGGATGCTTCTATTTACGCTCAATGACATCGTGCGTTCCATTCCAGAAGATTTCCAATAAACTTGATAAAATTACTAACATACTGTGTCTTGAGAAAAAAAAAAAGAAAAAAGTTTATATTTCAAGTACGTAAATTAAATGTAAAGTTCTCGACCTGTTCAGCTTGGACTATGAAGTCTGAGTGAGAACACAGACATCCATTTATTCTGCACAAAGGCCTAGGAAAGGGTGTAGGAAACTTTTGTAGAAGATATCATACAAACCACAGTCTAACAATTTGTGTTCTGTTCTGGATGTTAATTAGTTTCCCCAATTTTTATGAGAAGGGCTTGAAGATTTTCAATTCTGTAGGTTTAAACCGCATCAGACTCAGAAGTTTAATCTGTTACAAGCTGGTAACAAAGCAGTCTACAGCGTAAATGTTCATTGTCAGCATTAATTGATGGTCCAAGTAATGAGACAAGAAAGATAGAGGTATATACTCCTGGTGTAGCCACCCACTGTCTTGCTTGCCTTGAGAAAAGCTCCCCTCTTTCTTCCAGATTTTATCTAAAACAATATGTTGCAATAAACAATCTTGTCTGCCACTGAAGTCCTCCAGCCAATATCTCTACTGATATATTTGCATATGCACATCTATATGGTCTTTGTGAACTAGGCAGACCTTTGATAAAAAAGCAGGCTCTTGTTGAATCCTATAATATAGACATTAATGGCTAGAAACAGAGCTTCTTTTGCTAGACGAGTGAAATAAATCCAAAATTAGCACATGCCAAACAATTTTGTATAATTAATATCTCACAGTGCTTTACTTTTCAATTACTATACATAGATGTAAATAACAGAAAGTGTTCTTAAAATGTTTCAATTAGAACCTTGGATATTGATAATTAACAGGCTATTATAAATCTAATGCTTGCTAGACCACAGACTTTTTCAGATTTGGATCAGAAGTTGAGCTTAACACAAAGAACTGTGAAAATGAACCATCTCTGTGTCTTTATCAAATACTACTTCTACATAGACAAAATGATATAATACAATTTTCATGCCTTTGAGTGAAAATCAGTATAACATCCCTTTCCTGTAGTGTTTTCCTCAGCGTTACTTGAAAGTAAATTATATTTGGCATTCACAGGTGCTGTTATATCCTGGATAGATCAATCTCCATCTGATTTACTACTTATTCCAGCCACGATCTACACACTAGATCATATCTAGGTTTTCTATAGCTGTTTGGCACATCCCGCATTGTGAGCTTGGGTTTGTTTTTTATAAAAAAAAAAAAGAAGTGTTTGGATCATTTCTACTTAGTCACTTGGCTCCTCTTCATCTCCTACATGTTTTTCATCTTTTTTCATATACTTCATAAACACCTCTGGCTGCCTCACTTATGGTGAATAACAGCTACGTCCCTCCCCCTATTCCAAACCCTGTCTCCAAACTCCCTCTTTCCCTGATGGTATTTCTAATTTCTCCCTAGTTTCTCAGTTTCCTCCAAGTTGTCCTAGAGCTCCCCTTGCTGTTGGATGCTGCTACGAGGCAGCGAAGCTTAAACAAAAAATTAGGGTATGATACAAGCAGCAGCCAAATAGCTGCTCACAGTGTTTTGACTATATAAACCAGGATGATGTAAGAAATTGAGCAAAGTTTTTAACATTCAGTAACAACTCCTAAATAATGCAAGGTTTGTCTAGGCAATCTACAAATCTTTGAAGAAAACAACAGTTGACAACACAGGTTTTCTTCAGAAATAGATTGAAACGCAGGTATTTTTCTCAAAGATCATGCTTATCAAAAATATCACTCATGCTTTCAAAATAATTATTCTTTCCAGTATTTAAAAATGTTAAGATTACCAATATGGAATAAAGCTAATAGAATAAAAAAAAAAATATTAAATTATTAAAAAATGTCATTAAAGTAGAAAAATATTTGCAGATGTAATAAATCAGGAATTAGAAGTCTAGAATATAATCCTAATCAGTTCTATTCAGCTCTTAAAGACTGAAATGCCTTTTCTCATACAATGAACTGCAATTTCTCAGTCACTCAGGTATCATTCTTAATGAAAATGTTACTAAAACTATAAGACTCCAGGCTCTTACAGCACTGTTTTTAAAAACTGAGAAAAAATTTTATTACACAAAGCCTGTTCTTTACCTTTATAAAGGTACTATACAAGGTTATTTTTTTATCTTTTTTTTTCTATTTAAACAATAGGTGTCTAAAAATATCATTAGCAACTATGTAACTGGATATAATATAGTGATGTTATTGAGAGTATGTTGTAAATAATAAGACAAGAACTTTCTCTTAAAAGACATAGGATTTCAAATACATTAAGAAGAATTAGTCATCTCGAAAAACATTAAAAATCATAATTTATGGATCTAGTAAATTATTTTTTTTGTAACTGGTATCGTATGCTGTTTCTCAGAGGATCAGAGGAGGTTTTGTTTTTACTAATCACTGCTACAATTCTAATGACTACAGTAGGTATGAGAGGAATTTTCAGTTTCTGCTTCCTTGTAAACGAGAGTTTACATTCACATTCAGAATATGAGAGACTGAGATTGAATTTTTTTAATGGAAACTGCAAGAAGGTCACTGTGATTTAATGGATAGTATTGCAGTTTAAAAAAAAAAAAAAAAAAAGAAAAGCTTTAAAATTAATTTAATTATCTGTCTTCGAATGTTGAAGGTACGTCCTTTCACACAAAAATAGAAAATCAAACCTTCTCTATCAGTGATGGGGGGGTGGGGGGCAGCAAGCCAGTCCCCAAAACACTGGCTAAACACACTAACTGACCACATAAAGCACATAAAAATCATCCTTACCTGGGGTACGTAGAGACTTCATAGTACATAGTACACAGGATATAGTAAATAGCAGTAAATTGGTTTATAATTATGTTTAAGGGACTGACTTTATGGAATATCTTAAGCAATGTTTTTGATCTGCTTGAGATTGTTTTTCATTTGCGCTACTGGGACTGAATAAAAAGAAACACAGAATAAAAGTCTATCCCCACAAAACTCTCTCCATACCCAAAAAAGAACCAACCAAACAAAACAGAGGGTGAAAGCACTTGTCATATTTCATTCAGATGTTATGTATATAAAAGTACTTTCATTT
The DNA here is from genome assembly GCA_025769975.1 of Gallinago jamesoni. Lineage (NCBI taxonomy): Eukaryota > Metazoa > Chordata > Aves > Charadriiformes > Scolopacidae > Gallinago > Gallinago jamesoni. The sequence continues at coordinate 61,684,021 of JAOQGH010000032.1, forward strand.
GTCTGCACTGAAAAGATGTTTTGTTCCCTGTTGCTGTCTGGCAGAACACTAAAGTAGCATAAGTAGAAAGGCCCTGCGGTATGAAATGACCTTTCCAGTAAAGTGATAAAAACATCTTCACTGGAGGCTGAGAAACACTAAGACAACCAAGATTTTTTAAAATTAATTGTTCCGTATTACTCAAACAAGCCCCAAACCTTATTGTCTTTGGAACACAAAGTCTTACACCGGTAATAACAGACTTACTTGTTACCTCCTTGAGTAAATCTATGCATTCCAAAAATTGTATGATGTATTTATGATGTATGTTTCAACATCAAACGCTTTTGTCTTCCATTGTAAAAGCCTCTTATGCATTTCATTCTATTGATTTTCATCTTTTCCTTCTTTTCTTTTTTCTTTTATTTTCATTTGGACCTCAGCTGTCTTCATCCAGAGATAAACATTTTGAAGTATATAATTTTGCTAGGTCTTCTTAGATAATATGAATTTCGCAGTTTCCTGAAGTATTAATAGTTGCCACTGTTATTATTATTGTTGCTAATTTAGTGGCATTATCTCTTTGGCAGCCTGTCATTTTTAATTGTTTGTTCAACCCAATTTTCTGTGCTTAAGGTCTATGTAACAACGAGCTCAAGATTATCAGATGGTTTCTGATATTCTGGTTTCATTCATGCAAGTGAACAAAGGTATCAGCTAACTAACCCCTCGCTCAAAAAGGAACCTGTTTAAATGCTTCACAGAAAAAATAGTACGTAGTTGTAAAGCCATAAAAAAATAAGTAGGTCCTATTATTCAAATCATTATTTAAGTATCTGCGCTTACTAAATCTATTTGCCCTGCTTCCACAGCGCATTCTTTTCAAGATCCCTCACAGATCTAGATAAAAATAATGATTAATATAATGAAATGACAAACAAAAGCATTAGCAGTATTTTTTTGTCTGCTGTTCCTTACTGTGAATTATTAAAGGCAAAAGACAAGAAGCAATGGAAGCGTGCCGAGGGCCATTCGAACAGCAGGAAGCCAGGATGAGTTCCTTGAATAAGCCCTTGTCAGAAAATTAGAAAATGCTGAAATAATGAGTTGAATGCCTAGTCCCTACGCCAGGATCCCCTTCTATGCTCAGGATTCCTCGCTCTACTGAAACAACAAAAAAAAAAGACAAAAAGAGACAAACAATAGGTCCCATGCGTCGAGTAGCCATAGAGTAATTTTCTACCCTTACGAAGAAGGTGGGAGCAAGTGGGGGATAGGAGAAGAATCAATTTAATTAATGGCTAATGCATTATATCACTGCCTGAAGAGACAGATTAGGAATTACTAACCAACATCATGCCCGTACAACTTTTTCTCTTCATGCCTACAGGAGATGATCAAGACCAACGTAAGACCTCCTGAATACTGTTCTGCAAAATTTAAAGGTCAAACAAATAAAGCTCTGCTGTTTCCACCTGAAGATTACTTTCTCTACAGTAAATTAAGAACTCAAGATTTCTTGAAACTAAGTTCATCTTTTTCACCTACTTTGTTTCCTATAAGCTATTTCAACATACACCCTCTAGCTATTCTAGAAACCATCTCAAAAATTTGAAATAATTTGGAATTAAGCTAAAAAGAGCTAAAAAGATTTAGTTTATGTAGTCTTATAAAGAAATACCATATTATTTTTAACATTCTGTATTCGATCTGGCTGAGGTGGAGTTAATTTTCCCCACAGAAGCCCCCACGGTGCTGTGTTTTGTGTTGGTAGCTGGAAAGGTGTTGGTAACACACCAATATTATCAAGGCTGCTTCTCCAACATTGTCCCCTGCACCAGTAGGCTGGGAGTCGGCAAGATCTTGGGAGGGGACACAGCCAGGGCATGACCCAAACTGACCAAAGGGATATTTTGTACCATATGATGTCTGCTCAGCAATAAAAGCTAGGAGAAAGGAGGAGGAAGAGGAGGGCATTTGTAACTTACAACATTTATCTTGCAGAGCAACTGCTACACATACTGAAACCTTACTTCCCAGGAGGTGTTTGGACATTGCCTGCTGATGGGAAGTGGAGAATAAATCTTCTGTTTTCTTTCACCTCCATGCGTGGTCTTCACTTTTGCTTTATTGAATTGCCTTTATCTTGACCAGGGAGGGTTTGGTTGGGTTTTTTTTTCCATCTTCTATTCTCCATTCCCCCTCCCACCCCATTCTGCTAAGCATCAGAGCGGGTTGGTGGGCATCTGCCCTCCAGCCAAGGTCAACCCACCGCACATTGCTACTTGACTAATCCTTTTACCTGCTGGAACTGTATTACCTCCTGCATCTAGTTTCATTTGCCCAATTATTTCTTGCTATTACCTGTAGCACATTTTCTAGATAGCATGTAGGATGGATCCAATCCTCGTGTCGTGGCTGAACACAGTCAGAATTCTCCATCACTCTGCATGCGCTGATCGAAAAATCCAAAAATTCTTGTCAGGAGCAAAATTCTGATGTGGGCTTTAGAGATGAGATGAGAGTGGTGAAGTAACCAGGAAATAAAGCAATACCCACATACCTTCTCTTAGTAGTCCTTGTTCTAACACAGGGGAATTTTATCAATGGTACCAGATCAAAGGAACCTTTTAGTAGCCACTAAATATGATGTAAATATGGTGTAGAATGAGCAGTGACTGAAAACAGGGCTTTAAGAAATCTAAATTCTCTGATACAAATCCTTCCGGAGCTACTCACCTGACTTCATTATCCTAATGAACTTGCACTTTATAAGGAACAGGAATAATATTAGCATGCTGGAGAGATTTGGGGGACCTAATTTATATTTTAAAAAAAGCTCTCATCTAAGAATCTGAACTGGCACAATCCCTTAATTGAGAACTCCATTGAGACTCTTCCTTTGTCTCTCTGCAAGTTTGATTCAGGTATCTGTTGTAGTGCAAAAACAATCTTTTTCTTTATACAGAATTGATCACCACTCCTTATAGGGAAAAAAATGGTTTGGTTTGTTTGAGAGACAAACTCTCAATGCTCATATGAAAAAAAAAAAATTAAATAATCAGAAATATGGTGTAAACAGTCTTCATTTATTGCCAAATGCACACTCCTGAGATTAAATTAAACCTCCTTGACCTGAAAGCCTTAATTCATTAATAACTAGAAAAAAAAAATGGAAAGGAATAACCTTTTTCACAAAAACTGTAAACTATTCATGCCAATTTCTGTTATGTTATTGAGGACACAAGGGATTCAGGAAAGGAATTTTCCAAAACGTGGGGGGTTGTTAAAGAGAAAGACAGACAACAGTAGCCCAACAAATTAACCCTCCAGCTAGATACAACTCTATTAATTGCAGACACTCTTATATTAAACTGTTTCCAACCCCCTGCTGAAATCGTCCTCATGAAACCTCTCAAAATAATTTCACCCTTTGACAGGTTAAATTATGTTCTTCCTGCTCTATAAAAGTGGTTGACACATTTGTACCAAGTATTAAAATGAGATGATAAAAAAAAAAAAAAAAACAACATGCCACTGGTTTACACGCACCTGAAATTTAATTGTTTGTTTGTTTTCTTGTTTGTTTTCTTTTGGCAAACAAACTGTTGGTTTTATCTGTATATTTATTTATATAAACTATATTTATCTAGAGTACATAGTGACAACTGCAGGTAAAGCTACCTAAAAATTTAAGATATAAACCCCTTAGGATTTCAGTTATAAGTTTCTTATAATTTTTCTTGAACTTTTTGTTTCCGGCTGAAAATTCTCACATTTACCCTTCGGTTAAATAAGATATTTTTAAATGCTAAAAATTAATCTGGTTGTGTTTGGTAACTACACTAGTTAAAAATAATAAAAATGTATTTACCTGGATAGATGGGTATGTTGAGTAGATAGACACATGTCAGGAGAAGCACATGCTGTCTTCAATTTTTGCCCAGGATATTATTCACTGATCTTCAATGTAACTTTTAAGGAATACACAGACATCAGGGAAAAATTAGCCAAAAAATTCTGTGCCAAAAAAAAAAAAAATTACTGCAAAAAAAATGTCACATGCACTGTCAACTTTTTAGAAGTGATCAATAATAAAATTAAATAAAAAATGGGCAAATTGTTTCGTTCTTTTGAGAAAACATATTTAAAATAGAATCTAGGCGGCGCATTTGTGATTTTATTCAAAATGCATCATTTAAAATACCAAGGCAAATGTTATATTCCAGCAGTGTCCCTACTGACAATCTAACGACACTACACCGCGAACAACTGCACGGCTTTAAAACGATGTGACGACTAAGACGCTCCTTCCAAGAGTAACAAATCCATGCATGCAATTTCACGAAGGAGAGGCCGCAATTAATGAGTCACACGTTCTGCGTAGTACGCCTAATGAGACCATTAATGAGTTGGAAGTGTGTAACCAGTGAGTGAAAGCAGGTTCCTCCAACGGTGTTCTTCAAGTCCCCCGGGCATCACTCAACGTGCCAGACACCGAGACTCAGGAACCTTTTGCTCCTCCAACACCTGTGCGAAGTAATAGCTTAAGATGCCATGTGAAAAAACAGGATTTCATCTGCCAAAGATGATCTAAGTTGAGATATTAATTATTCCTTTGGGGACTGGGTACAGTCAAACACACTCTTTAAATGCTAACATGAATACATCAACATGAATTTTTCAGATCTGAAGCTAGGAGAATCCAGAGCTGGTATAAGCAATCGTCAAGCTATGGGCAAAGCTGCGTCTTCAAGACAGATTTTTAGGTCTCTGGCTATATTTTAAATTCATAAAATTGCATGGTAATTGTTAAGTCAGCTGTTGATTGCATTTGGAAAAATTAGACTGCACTGTGGTTTCTCATTTGAAGACCTTTATTTGCTTTCATCATCAGTTACCTACAAATAATTTCTCTTTAAAATAATGAGCTCATATAGCATTTCTACAATTTTTGCAAAAAAAAAGTGTGATAGTAGATTTGAATTCTTCAGTTTGGCCAAAATATCGCTAAAAATTAGATTTCTATTTTAAAAGTAGACTACTGACTACCAGTTTACATGTTACCTCTGGATTATGTTTTAATACCATCATACAAATTAAGTCCAAAATAAAACAAAAACATGAGAAAGTGATCCTTCTTTAAAATATGTATTTCAATGTGTTTTTCATAGTATACTAATGTTCTCAGACCACTTTTTCAACTATGGAATAAAGGTATTTGATCTAAAAGATAACCTGAGAGTTGTAGGCATTCAGACACGATTATTTTCTTAACAATTTCACTTGAGAAAATGGATTGAAAGAAGAGAGATCAAAGGCAACCTCCATATATCCATTCCCTCTCAACTAGTTATACTCAATGCTAATATATTTTAAAGGGTTCTTTGCATTCCTCCCTTACCTTTGGGGGGGAAATAAAAAAGATCAGCAATCTGTTTCAGCTCAAACACTAAACTTCAAACCCATCTATAGCGCGTTTTGGAGATCCAGAGACAGGTAAGTCAAGAATTTTTACAAAATTCAGGATTTGCTTGAATTGCCTGCTCTCTTGTCTAAAGGTTTGGGAAAGAATAAAGGGAAAGTAAATAGATGTTATTCAAGCTGTTTAATTCATCCCCTCTCACTAATCAAAGGCAAAAGAAACTTGGGGCAGAGAGAAAACCTTAGAATAATCAACTGATCATGAAAAAAATAGGTCAAACATAAGAGCTTTATAGGAAAAAAAACCAACAAGCAAGCAAAAAAACTCGGGATCATTAAGTTGTTTTTCATGTGGGTTTGTATCCTGTGATTAGATTTTTTTACAGTTTAAATTCTGATTGAAGCTTTTCCTTGTAACAGAAAACACCTTTGCAGTTTTTTCCCAGTTTCTTATAAAGGCTGAGTTCCTTCTAAGCTGTGTTTTTCTAAAGGCATCATCAATTTACTCTTCCTTCACTCAAATATTTATTTTGATGACATTTTGCAATGTCGTTTTTTTTAAGCTAAGACATCCATCTAGAATGTTTTCACAAATGTAGTAGAGTCAGAAACCACTGGAAAAATGGCTTATAAGACTTATTTTCTTAGGAAACAAGATTAAAAAAAAAAAAAAAAAAAGGGTTGTGCCCATTGTGCCCAGGGAAAATGGAAAAGCACAATATAGGGAAATAAGGCAACAATTGAGGAATGTAGTGATTTTCTAAGTGCAACACAAACAGGAAAAATAAAATCATAAAGTGGAGTGGTAAAAGTTGCAAGTTTAAGAGATTTATTTTTTTAAATCCTTTAAAACTCCTTGCCATAATGGATCAAGTTGGCAACTAGAACGTTGGCCAAGTTCAGGGAGAGAAGTGTAACCTGAAGTCTCTGTTGATGGTCAAAGACACAGTTTAGAGGTAAGAAACTATGTGTCTGTGCTTTACCTACTACAAAAAATTGCCTCCTTTTGAGACAAAATAAACTGATCAGAGAAATATGTAGTCATGTGATATTAAAATCCTCCACGGGAAATAATTAAACAAGACAGGACATGATAAAATGCTTTAAAACATTTAACCTAGTGAAAAGATTGGTTTCACCTCTGCCTCATACTTGGCATTTTAGCATGCTTTGATAATACATATTCTAAAAATGTAGAATCAAGGAGAAAAATGAACATTTATCGTACTCTGAAGAAGATAAAACCTACAAATAAAATAAATTTTAGTAAGCTCTTTACTGAAAAGAAAGCTTCAGCACTAATGTAAATGAACATTGCAAGTGCCAAGGAAAAGTTTGAGCAGAGATTTCTACAGAGAACTTGGAACTTTAGTATAAGCAACTATGAAAAACAATCTTTTTATAACAAATTATATGACTTCTAAGACTTTTCTTAAAATACCTGAACACTGTATCCATCTCATTTAAATGTATGTTTGGAGACTGCAAACACCCCAACTAATTAAAATACATTAGCACCATGGTGAGAATGTGTATGTTGAAAGACTGTGTTTAGTTTACGCTGAGAGATGATTTTCACTACAGCAAAACTACGACAGAGACAAGTGAAATGCTCAGTATTTTAATGTGTGAAATCAATGAACTGCCCATTCTCAGAAGAAAATACCATAAACCAAAGAAAACTAGAGTGAATTAGAGCGAACAAAGGTACAGGCATCATTTAAATTGATGAATGATCATCTTTGTTCTCAACAAAGGTAGATTCAGTTTGTGCCATAAAACTGATCTGCGATGCAATGATCAGACAGGACCATAGATAATAATCCAAGTTGCAAAATAATGGATTTTTAGGAGTACAGAGAGCTACATAGGATGGTGTATAACCTGGAGACATCTTAAGATCATCAAATGGCAGACCAGAGTCTAGAAGGTATCTACAATACCTATAATATCTATAATATCTAATAATGCCCATTCTAAGTATTTTGTTAAAGCTTTTCTATGCTTGTTCCAAGTTGTGACCACAGCAGTCTTCCTTCTGTATTACACCAACTACAGTAATGAGAATAAACTGTTCACCAGAAAGAGTTGCCCAAACATTCTTCAAGTGTGGGCTGTTAAAAAAATATTCAAGCAAATCATCTGAGTGTTTTCATGCTCCAGTGGGACTACTCAAGAGTACGTTGTAACTGCGATGATAGAAATTTACACAGAAATATTTCCACATATTGCTCTATTCCTCTCTGAAGTACACTGCGTTTCAGCAACAAAACAATAGGTGGACCAAATACTCAAAGTACTTCAAATTTCAATTCAATAAAAGCGTTGTTTCTGAAAAATAGAGTGAACATAGTCATTCGGTGATAGAAGTTTTCAAAAGTTAGGAAGATGAAAGATCTATAAAGCACTTCTGAAGTTTAAATTACTGTTGAGTTTCATGAATCCTGCAAAAAAGTAGGCAATGATGGGTCTATTTATATAAATTGTTAGGGAAATGTAATTATTACACATAAGTGAAGTCAACCATCCCAAAATCACATGAAACTACAGTATACAAAACAGAATATTATATGCTGTAATTTTTATACTGGTTTTTTGGCAGAGGAGGGGAGAAAGAAGAGATAACGTTCAGCCACTGGTGCAACGAACTGCATTGTGTTTCATTGAATATCTGAAGTTATGGTCTACAAGAATAAATAAAAGTAACTGTCAGGATGGTGACCAACATGGAACAGTGTCCGAGAGGCATTTGCCCACACTCAAGGAAATGGAATGGATGAAAGGGGACTTGTAGAGGTGAAGATAAAACTCTCACAGGAGTTCATTGAGCTCCTGGACCATTACGTTAGTTCTTTTGACATGATGGTTATCTATATATTCACACTAACATGCATATATTTACATTATTATTTACACATATGCAACCGTAGGACAAAAAAAAAGAAAATTAAATTGTAAATTTTCATTAATATCAAATCATAAAAGTGTACAGACCTAAATTTGGTATTTCTGATAGCAATATGTAAGCAATCTCAGCCTTATATGGTATTGCTAATATGGTCACCTACCTGCAAATAGCCTTGCTCTCTCCGAGTTGGATGTAGCTCATCCCAGACATCGTTATCCTGCTTTAGCCTTGACTCTTCCCTGCGCCTCTAATTGGGTACATGTCAGGAATCCCAAAGGAGTAGACTATCACATAAGTTTCTTCTTGAAGTTATCAACCTGTGACAGCAAAAGATCTCATTCCAACAGGATGTACTCTGAGACAGAAGTTGTTTAGGGGCATGGCGTGCGAAGTCACACACAAACGGGGAAAAAATGTTTGAAAACAGGTTTTCATATACTGATTGTCTTCTTGCAGGAAAGACATATTACTAATTGCAGCACAAGCTGAGAGAGAGAAAAGAGGGACGATGGAGGGGACCAGAAGGGATGAATTCTTGTTTAAAACAGGAGAGGTATATGCAAAACTTGTATTAAATTCAAAATAGCTCAAGGATGCAAAGTCTGTGTCTCTTTTGCAAAGGCAGATCTAACATTTCCACCTTTGCTTAGGATCCTTTGATGATTTGGCTTTTGATGTGGCCTGATAGTATTTTCGTTTGTTTAATGTTCCTTTTTTCCTTGGCTTCTTTAGTAGAAGCACTAGCTGGGGGGAGAGGGGCATTGGATTCAAGCTTGTTTTAAATGCATAACAAGATATAAAACTATATTAACATAACATTAAGACTTTAAACTCATCAAAAACATTGTCCTGAATGAAAGAAATCTGATTTTTAAAAAAGCATTATGATACATGATATTATATGAGTTGATCATATCAGAGTCCAAAAAATTTTGAAGTTCTTTGTGTTAAGATTACACAAAGTACCTTAACTGTGGCATAATGCTGGATTTGGTAAATTTATTATTACAATTTTAGTGTTGTTTTCTAGTGTAATTTATGATCTATATACAGTTGAGTACTGACATCAATTTTTAAAAAATTTATTACATTGATTTATACATGGACTAATTTTGAAAAATGTAAGATACAATTATTAAAGTGTGTCAAATATAAAAGCATTTCCTTTCTTCAAAGAGGAAAATTAAGAGGCAAGTTCGAACAAACAACTCTGACACTCAGGAAATTTAGTAACCTGTTTGGATTCAAAATTTGCCCCCCTTATACAGTGTGTTTTTTCAAATGTTGGCTGACATCTCACAGTAACATGGTCATGTATTTCATAAAATTAGACATATCAAAATGTCGGATAAATTTAAGAAACTATGTGAAATATTATCATACAGATAAATATTCTGTGATAAATGTCTTTAATTTTCAGTTTTGTTTCTATGCACTATTTCTGAGTGACAAACTCATAAACTATCTTTGAGTTATAAACTCATAAATGGTTAAATGAATTACATTGCTGCATAGGACACTCAAGGAAAAAGAAGAAAAGAAAAAAAGAAGAAAAAAAAAAACAGAAAAGATAGGCAGAAGAAAAAAGCACCATCCAAAGAATGTCAACAGTTTTCATATTTTAAAATTAATGTCTTAATTGCAAAAGGCTCTTTTTTTTCAGAGAATCAGAAGAACTCACAGAAGAAAGGGAGCCATGAAAAGTCTGTGAAACCACAGTTCAGAAATAGGTATTGAAACAATTCAGTTAACCAAAATGTGGGTTATGCTACGACAAGCTTTGTACCAAAAAGGCCATTAATATCTCACAAACCAATATAAATATTCAAAGTCCTTAACATTTATAAGATAAAACTGGAACATGTAAAGGATATTCGTTTGTTCTGAATGAATATCCCTCTCATTAAAACAGAAATCTATTCTTCAGTTTTTATCAGTACACTATTTAATAATTATAATAATAATAATAAAAATAAATAATAATTCTAATATCTCTATATAATCTTGTAACTTCTATTTTTGGTTTATGTTTTGATTCAGGAGTATCTACAGTGCTCTTTAACTTCTTTATACAAGTAAAGTGGAAGAAAATAACCAATACTTTTTCATCAAAGAGTGTGATCAGTCAGGGTTCACCCAGATAAAGCAAGAATTGAACTCAGCTTTCCTGTATTTTGGAACTGCATCCTCACCATTAGCTGACATTTCACATTCGTTATTGGAATCTACACTTTGAATTTACATTTAAATAAACTGTCTTCAAAGAATGCATCTTATCAATAACAACCACAACGCAAAGTCTGAAAGTTTTTGTAGAGCGTTTCTACCTTCCTCTTTTGAAATGTACATGGATATTCTGGGTTAGACTGATTTTTATTTTTTTGTTGTTGTTGTTTACAGAGCCTTTATATTAATGAACACTCCTCTGAAAAACACAGCACCAAGTGATAATTACAAACTTCTGAATTAAATCACTATAAATACCCGCTGCAAATATCTGTCACTCAAAATCATACTTTAATTTTAAAAAGAAACAAAATGCTTTCACACCTCCATCATTTAGCTAAAGAATAAAAAGTAAAAAAAAAAAACAAAAGTGAAAAATTCTTCAGACTATATATGTTCTTCTACTGTAAAGTGACAGATTATTTTAAGATAAACTTTTCTCATACAGAACTGAGTCGATGTGTAGATCACTCAAATGTCCTGTGAGCCCTCAGAGTTGCCTGTTAGTTTATCTAATCTAATCTAAATCAGTAAGAAATGAGCTCTTGAACACTTTATGTCATACTTCCTATAAAAGAAAAAAAGGTGTAGAAGAAATCAATGTTTCAAATTCATAAAGATTTCTTACTCTAGCAAAACTGCCTCTTAAAACAAAGCAAGATGGACTGGTTGGATACAATGCCAATTAAATTAGACCATTCTTTTAACAATTTCTTGACTCTATTGAGATTAACCGTATCATTATTTCAACATCAAAGTGACACAGGTAGTCTCATCCAGAAACAGATTTTGAAAATGGATTTATTTTTACTTTTTTCATCATGAGGACTGTCAGGCGTTGAGAGAAGTAGGGCAGAGAGCTTATTTAGTCTCTTCCTTGGAGGCTTCCAAAGCCCAACTGAATGAAGCCCTCACCATCCCAGTTTGACCTCAGAGCTGGCTCTGCTTTGAGTGGGAGTAGAGGCTTCCTGAGCTGAATTATCCTATACACATTTCTAAATGTTGTTTTTTGTCATTGTTGGTTGGTGTAGTACAATGATTTTATTACAAGACTTAGACAGAACATGGATAAAATGATAAACGTTTCATTTCTTTAGCTTTACGGTGATGCAGCTCTCTGAAAACAGTACATCAGGATAGAGTTTCTGCCTGGAATAAAACTAATAATTGAACTAATTTGGCTCATTATTATTCAGTAAATTGAAGCATCCCAAGTAGAAAATAAATGTTAACTGTAATAGATTTCGGGGAGTCAGTTTTCTTGGGTTTTGATGAAAAAAAAAAAAAAAAATTTAAAAAATTAAACATACCCTTGAGAGCTGCACATTGGTTGCGTATCAATATTGTCCACATAGGGAGTAAAGTTAATCATATCACCCTTAATGAGACACAAGGTCTTACATGGCAACAGAGTTTGTAGAGAGTATTTGCTCTACATTTCAGTCAGCACAGGCCCAAAGCTTAAAAGTATGTAGAAGTTACAGTTTTTAGTCATGATGGACTTAGCACTTACTCACCTTCCTGAGCAGTGGATTTTGCAGACCCAAATTAAGCACATAGATCTTAACAATGAAATTAAAAAATGGCCTAAGCGATTTCTGACTCCCATTTCACTGAGATTTACACACGTATCTACTGTGTGAGTAAGATATTTTTGCAGGGAACAAAATGCTTAGTTCGTGTTGTTTAAACCAAATCAGGATTCAAGGAGTTTATTGACTTTTTAATGCCACTTAATTAACCGGCAGTCTATGAACCATATATTTAGAATCGATATCTGCAATACAAGAGGTAAGCCACAATAATAGGTGCTTATGAATTGTTAATAAACATCTACAATCTTCTAAACAGCCCTCTCTAACCGGTGTCCTAGACGTTCTCATCAGACACAGAGCTATGTGAGCGCAGACACGCTCCCACAGGATGTTTGTGCCTTGAAAAAGAAAGGACTCGAGGACTTTAAAAAGCAAGAAGTTCAGTTTCCAGCAGCAGATATTAGCTGGGTAGAACATTTGATCCTTGGAATATCTTACAACCCTGTTTCACAGAATCACAGAATCTTAGTGGTTGGAAGGGACCTCTGAGATCATCGAGTCCAACCACAAAAAAAAAAAAAAACCACCAAAAAAACCACCCAAACAAACACAAAAACACACCCACAACCCAAAACAAAACAAAAAAAACCCCACAAAAAACAGAAAAACCACACAAAAAAAGCACCCACCAACTAAACCCCACACTCACAATCCCACACACAACACCCCACCACAAACCAATAATCTCGTGCACTAGAGCATGCCCTGAAGAGCCATGTCTACATGTTTCTTAAATACCTCCAGGGATGGTGACTCCACCACCTCCC
>JAOQGH010000032.1:61697019-61716406 GCA_025769975.1 Gallinago jamesoni
TGCCCAGTTCCCTCAGCCTCTCCTCGTAGGACTTGTTCTCCAGACCCCTCACCAGCTTGGTGGCTCTCCTCTGGAAACGCTCCAGCACCTCGATGTCCATCTTGTAGTGAGGGGCCCAAAACTGAACGCAGTACTCGAGGTGAGGCCTCACCAGTGCCGAGTACAGAGGCACCATGACTTCCCTACTCCTGCTGGCCATGCTATTCCTGATACACGGGTGTCAGCTGAATGAGGTTTTCCCAGGCTACAAATGATTGAGGTCATAAGGTTTTTAAGCCCTTAATTATGACAGAAACCTTGCTCTGAGCAGGGAAAGTGTCAGTAGCCTTCACTGGGAACCCAGGTGAGCAACTGCAATGTGAATGCCAATTGCCAGTGTGATTTCTTCTCTCCGTGAGAATAATCTCCTGTTCACAACTCAAATTCAGGCCCAAACAAACATCAGTACTGGGATAATTTGAGAAATTATTCATTTGCCTAACCCAAGATTGTATCTGAAATATATGCATGGGGTTGGCAGGTATGACCTCTCCATCAGAGATACACACCCACCAGCAGCTGGAGGTCAGGAGACAAAGAAAATGCCACTAAACACTTCTCTTACTGTAGGTGCATTACATCTTTCTTTTCTAACATCCACATTGCCTAATGAACTAACCAAATGACATTAAATTACTTTGATTAGGGCCAGAAACCCACACTTTTCTAGAAATCAGTATTCAGGGAGTAGAGCTCTGTATTCTCACTGCTAACTCTGGGACAACATTCCCTCAGGAGTCCACCACATAAATGCGAATCTTCGTTCCTTTGGGATTATCTTCAAGTGAGATCAAGAATCAATTCCTGGGCAAAATTGTCCAGTATTTCAAACAAAAGAATAAAGCGTCATTTAGGTTCGCCTACCTAATCAGAAAATGATTGTTACCATTGTTTTCAATTTAGATTTTACTAAAAATTATGCACATTTTTTTTCTTCATAATTAAAGTGCCTTCCTGTAGGAATAATGGCAGCCAAAATTATAAAATTAAGTTAATAGGAGAGATGTAAGTAAATTATCTTACTTGTGTGAGAGTGTAATTGGATAGCTGTTTACCGAATGAACGTGAAGAAAAAAAAAAACAGAAAATTTGCCTTCAAAACGGCAATTTGCCTGTTTTTATTCTATCATGCCAAAATTTTACAACAAATTTTACAAAATTTATCTCTGTGAGTCCTAACAATGTGCCCCATTGCAAACGAGGTACCAAAAATGGAACAGCTTGCTTCATTGACCCTATGACAAATAAAATTTTGGCTGATGTGTAGTGTCTTTTGTGAAGAAGAACCCATTACAGAATTCCTGTATTATCTCTAAGTGTGTTTTTAAGACCTCTCCTCCTGCACCACCTAATTTTGCTTCACTTTCAGGGATCATACACCACTACAAGTATTCCCATTTGTTAAATTATCTGATGAGTAGATCTGGTGTTTGCTATTGATTTTATTCATAGCTCCTGCATGCAACAGCAATCCTACTTCAAAAAGTATATACATTTTTAATGGGATTCAAAAAAAAAAAAAAATCACAGATCCAATATTTAAATCTATTTCAAGATACTTTTGCTCATCTTTTAATATTTAAAGGTCAAGCAACAAATATAATTCAGTAGAGCCTGCATATGCAGAGAACACTTTCTATTTCTGCAAAGTCTCAGAAAAAGTAATTAAATTAAAGTGAAGAGAGTCAATAGAAAATATTGAAGGGCCTGAGGAGACAAAACTTCAAAGAATAACAAGCAGCTCAAAAGAAAAGAAGTGGGCTTAATAAAGAATTCCTAAGAATGAAGTATTAGGAGGAATATTCAATCCTTTTTAGTTATAGGGAGTACTAAAACAAAACAACAGACCCTAAAACCAGAATCAGATGCTTAACAACAAATGCTTGGCTTAGAATTTCTATTCTATGAGAGTTTACTAATATGAAAGGCCCTTTAAACATACATCATTGCTTATTCCAGTCAGCGTCGAAGAAGAGTAAATACTCTATGAATTTATTTTTAATCATTTATTATCGCAACGAAAAGGATGAAGTCAGAGTCTAGTCTGAGCCCCACGAAAAATGAGTTTGGTTTGGGGTGTTTTTTTTGCTAAATATGATAAAAATATGTGCTAGGTAGCAGTCATAAACTTGCACCTCGTTGGAGTTTTTCCTTAGATTATCTTATATACGTTGATAAATACCTCCCGATTTACCAGTTACTACTGCCCTTTACCTGAACCAAGATATGGTAAAATGCATGTTAAAATATTAACTTCTAGTGGTGAAACAAACAGTATTGTCAGAAATACGCTCCAGTCTATTATCACTCCCTTTGCAGCAGCTTCCCCAACACCAGTGTTATCACTGCACTGGTTTGCACAGCATGGGACTAATAAAGAAATTTATTTTGAGACAGCAGGCCCCTCAAAAGTATGTGTCTTCTCCTCGACTGATGAACTCGGATGTACAGACAGTAACAAACTGCAACCCCAACTGAAATCCAAATTCAAAGGAAAAAAGTCACTCGATTTATTTTCGCAGTTAAAAAAGGATGAAAATCTTCCACCATTCATGAGGCAAATGTAAAATGTTGTTGCGATTCTAAGGTTAATACAAATAGCTTCACTATACAAATGATCCTAATTAATAGGAAAAATATTACTTTATGTGAGAGTCTTAAAGATTTTTGGGAAGTTATGATCTCTTCCCCTCCCAAGTAAACATTACTGAAGTTTGTTCAGTAATGGCCAAGGGAAGCCTTTGGTTTCTACTGAGATCCATAAAGAAATAACCTGGATTCTTGGTTCCCAAACACAAAAAGTAAAATCTGCAATGCTACCATTTCTTAATAACAAATAATGCAGAGAGATATATCTTAAAACACTGTCCAGAATTCAAGACTGCTTCTTTCTATGAAATTTCTCCACGTACTGATCTATAGAATAATGCTCTTGTGCTTTCTCTATAGCAAACTTTCTCCTTAATTCTTGTGTGAAAAGCAGAAGGAATTTGGTAAAAACATTTTTCCAGTGCCAGAATAATCTCTAAATGCACTTACTACTTCAATACAGATGACTTGTGGCAAACACCACGAAAACCAAAACATAATATTTATTAATTTTGCATTAATTTATTATTTTATGTCTATTATTTATAATATATTAGAAGCATTAATATCAATGCTTTAAAAAAAAAAAAAAAAGATAGTTGTTTTCTAGACGTATACAGTTTCTTGGAAAGTACAGAAATCTTTCACTTAAAGCCCCGAAGATCGTAGTGGATCTTTTTCTTTCCTTCAGATGAGCTTCTAATTTACAGAACTGAGAAGGAGGTACATTTTTTTTTTTGCACCACTTACTTTTTCTCTCCCTTTGATGTTCCTTCTGCTTTCCTTCCCAAATGGGTTCACATCCTTCAGAGGACGAGTGCAGCACGACAGAAGACCACTTCTATTCCGTCTGCTCTTACCTTACATTCAATGCTCTGCCACTGGTCACTCCTAGAATTAGTGAATCATTAACATTCTGTTTCGGCATTTTAAGAATTTTTCTCTGTGCTTTGCATCTCCTCTCTCCTGAAAACCTGTTAAATGACCACACGTGAGCCATTATGCACAGCACGAAGAGAATTATAATGATAAATAATGCTTGTAAATGAGTATATTTCTTCATTAATCAATGTCTGCATTCCAAAGTAGTCACATTTTGGTTTTCTGTATAATGAATTTAATATAGTAATGCCAAAGAAGCTTCCCTGTCGAGTACCAGTAAGAATTCTTGAGAGATCCTCAGTGCTAAATATTGTAAGAGAGATCCTAAATCATTTTTTCTGCTAAAACATAAAGAGAAGCTGATATTATGAGAAAACAACCAAGTAAAGCACTATCAAAGTTATTATTTCTTAAATGATTATTTTAAATAGGCATGAAAAAGGATTTCATCTAAAATTGCAATATGTGGAAGGTGGAATAGGCCTCACTTAAGCTTTCTTATACACATATATACATAATTATGCACTAGACTTAGTTCACTCGAGCATAGAGTAAGTTTAGATTCGATGAGCTGGAACATCTCGATTCAGGTAACGATTGAGCGAGTAGTCTTCCTACTAAAGCACAATAATGATGTTTTTCAGTTCTGACAGAAGAGTGGAAGAATTCTTGCCGTACTGGTATTTGTTCAGTTCTCCAGCTGCTAGTCCGTAATTTAATTTAAAAAGTGTCAGATAAACCGCACAGAAGAGCGGATCCAATTGCCTGATAATTACAGACATATGCAGATAGCCGGGGTGAGAACTACGGGAGGCCTAAAGAGAAGCAGATGAAAAAGATAACTGGAGTTAGTGACCATGTCATTCAAAGAAAAAGAGCAAAGAGAAGGCAAAGAACAGTATGGGAATTAGGACAGAAAGGCATGGCAGGAAGAAAAACCCCTTTTTCTCAAATAAATTTAAGTATTTGCTTCGTTTTTAGCTGCTAATACCATGAAGTAGTTCCCATAGGAACATCTCCAAACTATTACAGACCTCTGTTCAGCTAAGTCCATCACTCTGCAAGTAGAAGTTTCTACTAACACGTCCCGATATCAAGACTGGGGCTGTCATTTAGAGACTTGCACTTCTGGGAAGGCCACAAGAATCACAGAATGATGTGGGGTTGGAAGGGACCTCATCTAGTCCAACACCCCTGCCAGAGCAGATCCACCCAGAGAAGGTCCCACAGGAACGTGTCCAGGCAGCTTTGGAATGTCTCCAGAGAAGGAGACTCCACCACCTCTCTGGGCAGCCTCTGCCAGGGCTCTGCCACCTTCAAAGTGAACAAGTTCCTCCTCCTGTTTAGATAGAACTTCCCAAGTTCAAGTTTGTGCCCGTTCCCTCTTGTCCTGTCACTGGGCACCACTGAAGAAAGCCTGCCCCCATCCTCCTGACACCCACCCTTGAAGTATTTATAGGTGTTGATCAGATCCCCCGCCTCAGTCTGCTCTTCTCCAGACTAAAAAGACCCAAGTCCCTCATCCTTTCCTCAGCAGAGAGATGTTCTAGTCTCATCATCTTCATAGATGCAAACCAAAACAATGGACAAGAAAATGATGACCATATTCCGTCTCAGAAGTTCCACGCTCATAATCAAGTTCACGTTAGACTCAGAAGTTAGAGAAATCACACTTCAGGTCTGTCTCAGACTCTCCAAATAATAGCACTGCCCATACCTTGTCAAGTTCTTTCTGCATCAATTAACTTCTTTCATTAAGTTAAAACACCAAAGGGGACAACTTAGCCAATATAAAATCTCAGAGTAGCCTTTTCCCAGTGATTTATCTAGTACAATTAGAGTAAGGTGTTTGTGCTATAGCGAGCTCAAACAAAGAGCCATCACAAAAATTACAGCTCTGAAATCTTCTTCCATTTGCCTGGCAGGCTCGCTGTTCCCAGGAAAACATAATGAAAAGAAACTCAAGGTATTTATTGAGGGATCAGAGAAAAAAGGGAATGTGTAAGTAGGCAATGCTGTAGGAAACAGGAAGACTGAGAGGGAAATATTAAAGAACTATGAATATAAAACAACATCATAAAACGGGACTGAGAAAAGATATTATTGTAGGTTAAATGTAACAGAAATTATAATTATGCCAGAGATGGCATACTGAGAAGAGCAGGTCACATTTCCAATGGCTCACGACACTTAACAAGTCAGTTGATAACAAGTATTTCATAATAAGGAAAAAGACTAAATGTGTCTGAAATTCTATGCTGATTTTACTATCTCATCTGAAGGTTTATATTTTTAATTTTTAATATGACATCAGTAGTTTCTTTGATGTTGAAAAGACCTTGGTGAATTAAATAAAATGACATAAACTTTTGCATGCCTACATTTTAAAAATACAGAGTACTAAATCCATTAATACAAAAAATGCTATAAATCCATTAAATGCCCGATTTTTTTTGCTCCTAATTTTTAACATTAAGGCTGTCTAGGCAAGTAGTAGCATTGATACATCTAGAGCATATCTGATCTTCTCCCTTCTACTCCCACCACTTATGTATTCACACTCTTCTTGAAAGACATTCCCCTTTCAGTTAGATAAATTTTGGATATTTTACTTCATTTCACTTCATTTAATATTTTATGTTATTACTAAGCAATTTTTATGTACAAACAGGTACACAAAGTGCACCCCTAGTTTTCAAGGAATTTTTCTGAGTCTTTAAAATAGCTTATTTTTTTTTCAGATCATTAAAATGCTACTTAATAAGCAGTAAGATTTGGATCAGAATGCATACTTCCAAAAGAAATACAGTAAAAACTTCTGCAGATATTATTAACAACACTGAGTTTATTCCTTATTTTTTCACAGTAAAGATCCATATATTCCTATATTTACCACATGCAAGACCAATGTTTCCATATAATGTTCCTTCCGCTTGTAAGATTGCTTTTGTTAAAAAAATTAATTACTGTGGACCATAATTTTTGTTGAAAATGTTATAATAATTTCAGTAACATCCATGTTACAGGTTAAGGAAAAGACACAAACCCACATCTAAAGTGATTTCATGATTGCCAAAAAATGGTGTGTTGGTCAAAATAAAAATCCATATCTTAATATTTACTTCAAGTTACATTTAAAGTTAATGGAACTGGGAACGGTAAATCATATATAGAATGTAGAAAGCCAACAAATTTGAGTAACTGAAAATATTATTAGTGTCTTTTATTCTTAATATATTCAAATATGCCAATAGACAGATGGATAGGACTCTACAGAGAAGACGCAACACAGAAAATTAATTGCAAAAATCAAAATTTTTCCTCAAAGCTGCCTTGCCATTGATAAGAATCAGAACTTTCCTCAATGTTTCAAGTCATTCTCCATGTACTTTTTATTTTAAATATAAGTGGAAAACCAATAATCCTTGCCCAAATATTTGGAATATGTTAAGGGAAAACATGTAATACCTGAAAAATATGGATTTTTAGGAGTAAGTTGACTAATTTTTTATTAATATTATTATTTAAATTAGACAACCAATTAAATTTGAATTATTTGATTTGAATTATTATTTTTTTCAGAATTTAAAAGGGGCTCATGGAGCTCCTGTTTTAAAATAAAAATCCTTAAAGAAGCAATAGTCATTTTGGTTGTTGCTAAGCAAAAAGGTAATGTATTGGTGTCACAAAGAGGCTTTCTGTTCTGTCTTCATGATGACTATTTTTAAGATGCCCATTTATTTTTACATCAGATTTTAAGTTATCCAAAAAAGCCAAAGTCCAAATTCTTGACTCATTAAAACATACTGAATAGAAAAAAATAACCAGCTAGTCTACCTTGTGGAGCTAAAACAGATAGAGTTAAAAGAAATATTGGAGAAAAAGGTTATTTTAAAATTTCACCTTCAACAAACCAGACTGAAATCAGCCGACGCGTAATATGGTACAGACTTTCAGTTAACATGCACTTCTGTATTACAGAAAGTAAAAAATTCTGTAGATGTAATTAAAAGGAATGAATTAATTTCCTGACTTTTCTGCCCTGCATTACTTTTTCTCATGGGTGGATATTAGATGTAAGAGGAATTTTCACTGCCCTTTCTCAATACTTTGGAGGCACGTGCCCTCTGAAATTGCTTATTGGATCACACATTGGGTAGAAATAAGTGTAGACCTTTCATGCACTTAATTGTATCCTTCATTACCCAAAACAGAGTGTTGAGGATACGTGGCAAAGCATTGGCAGCGGTAGCATGAGGGGGTGGCCTCTGTGAGAAGAGGCTAGACCTACCCTGGGATGGTCCCCAGGTCCAATGGACCCACCAAAAGGCACAGCTGAACCCACCACCCAAGACGGCGACACCTCTGTGGTAACATATTTAAGAAAAAGGAGAGGACACGGGCAGAGAAAGGAGGAAGGAACAAAAAGAGGAAGAAAGGGCAGAGGGAATGCCAAGAAAGGATGTCAAGGCCATTGAGCATCATCATTGGTACTTTCTGTTGGGTTTGCCCTACTGTAAATCAAAACTAACCTTTTGTAGGGCTGTTTTGCTGACTGCACGTTCACACCGGGCTGCCACAGCAATCAGGGTCAGGACTATATGGTGTAATACTATTAAGGTCATTCACTCTTGAGAAATTGTACGAGCTCTAGCTGAGGAAAATGAGCAAAATGTCACATCGGTCATTCTCCTACACCATCAAAATTAGGGATCTGCATCAATGCCAAATGCATCATATATTCCAATTACACTTATAGCTGTCCCGTCACATGCCAAGGATACAAATAACCTTAACTTCTGGATGGCGTGTTCTATTTCTGAAGTTATTTGCCTACACCTGAAACGGCAAGGTCAGAACGGCAATGACGGGTAAAACCGTTCGTGTGCCACAGTAATTAAACTTCTCAGCTGGATTGCCATTAATTCTGTGTGACATCATAGCCCATTCATCATTATTCATTTGCCTCCTACACTGCTGGCAAGATCTTAAGGCTTAAATCAAAACGAGATGAAGCGAACCCTTGCTACAAGTTCTTAGATCGCTTAAAAAACTGGCGTTTTCTGACTCTGCCTAAGCTTCATCGGAGACAACGTTGTTACAACATCTTATTTCTCTTCCTTCCAAGAAGGAAAACAAAAGTCTGGAAAGCAAACAGATGGAAATAACTGATAAGGGATCCATTCATACAAATTCCAAGTTAATCGTATTACTATGAGAGCCTTGAGTCTCGAGGTATATACGCTAGACATTACAAATTTATAATTCACTCCGAAGAATCTATTGGAACTGAATTCTGAATGAATTCTCCCTGAACGACTCTATAAAAACGATTCTATAAAAAACATTCTTTTCTTCATTTACTTCATTTACCTTATTTTACGCAGATCACCGAGGCCTCACTCCAGCAGAGACAGAAACATTTATGTACCCCTTAAACTGGATCCTCCAATGATGGTTCCCTTCTAAAGCTCCTCTGGGGGTAGAAAGCATAGAACAGTAATAATTTTAAAAAGGCCAACTGGATTTTAGCTCTGCCATGGAACTGTGGAAGTGGTTAAACCTTACATTTTTCCAACTTTCTACATATTCCATTGCCTTCTAAGCCACTCTTGGGTGTTAATATGACAAGTAAATAGTTGAAATTAAATATATAAAAAAAAGATTTTAAAAACATGTTTTAGTTATTAGAAAAATATGTATCTGTCTGTCGGCAACATAAACCTTTTACAATTTCTACATATTTCTGTCTAACAAGGAATTTATAATTACCTCTGGCACTAATGGCTGAGTCACATAGCATGTAAAAAACGCCTGATCTCTGCTATAATTGCTTGATATTTCATATCCTGCTCTAGAGGAATACATTTTAATGGGTGAAGCCCTTCCTTGAATTGAAAATTTTTGTTTGACTCAACAGCAGCTATTCTTCATCTTGCTATCTTCACAGAAATGGAAAGCTATTTACTTCTTTGCCAGGCTACCAAACAATACAGCTATTCAAATCACAGACTGCCCTTTCTATATTTTCTTTTGGCACCTCAAACTTCTGTTCCTCTTTTGTTATCAGGCTCATTGATGCTGATTATCTTGCACCACAACACTTTTAAAATAATTTAACGTCTTCAAAATTCTATAGCTTTGAATCGTCATAAAATGCAGAATATAATTGCCTAAAGTCAACAACAAATATTACATTTTAATTTCATTACTTTTAGTTTCATTTCATTCAAATTTCAGAATCTTAGCTAGACTGCTATGTTCAAAGTTGTACTAATACAAAATTTCATATATAACTATGGAAGCATATACTTGGATGACTTTATATTGTTTTCGTCTGGGGAAGAAAAGGAATAAGAATCTAGTTTCCAGCATTTTGATTTTATTCCCACCTGAAATAACATTTTATTTAGTTTTATAAAAAGAATGAAGATGTGATCAGTGCCTTTGACATTCCTTAAAAATCAACATGGAGATGAGAGCAGATCAATAATAACTCCTCGACAAGTTTTCTTATTTAGCCAGAAGACTGCCAAATTCTGTACTAGCCTCCATTTACCCATTTATTTCTTTGTAGTATAATAGTTTAATATTGAGGGAGTAGCAGATAAAAGTTCTAACTCTGATAAGTTTACTCTAATATTTCAGGACTACAGCACTCGTGGGAGATAGCTCAAAAGGTCTGTTTGGTAACTTTGCTTTTGTGTTTATGACCATTAGATGAATTTCTATACAGAAATGCATGTTATTCTGCATTTTAGTAGGAAGATCTCCAGACTGTTTCCAAAAAACTGATTACCTACATAAAACCTTTTTGTAAGTGAAACTCATTTTGCTAGGTATATTTAAATATTCTTTTTGATGCAGGCAATATTGCTTTCAGAAGCAACTAAATCATTCATGTTCTCACCGTTTCTAATTCGTGAGACCTAACAAATCTCACTGTGAGAAAGGAAATCTCGGATTTTATGCCCTATTTGGTAACGTGGAAAATCAGATGCAGTGAGGAAACGGACAGGATTGCTTCCAAATATTTGATACAAATCCAAACCCCCTCAAGCCTGAATTTATTTGGCAGGACAAACAATAGGAGAATAACACTGCCAAGACCCTGCTGTCTAGTCCCCCGTGTGCTTAATTATTTTTGGTTGTTGATTGCTGTCGGGATTTTTTTTTTGTTTGTTTCTACAGTAAATTCACCAAAACGACTGCTAAAGCTTTTAGTTAATTTTACAGAAAGCTGTGGGTTTCTAATACTTAAGTCATATTGGGGGGGGGGAATCATTAATGTCCAATTTAGCAATTTCAAGTGTTATTTTCTTAATCCATGTAAAAATGTCATTAAAAAGAAAAGAAAATCCAAAGTCTATCTCATTTTTCTCCTCTAGTCTTCCAGTGTGGAAGTGGAGCCTTAGATACTCAGGCATCCATGAATTCTCTTCAGCTGGCCAGCAGTTTTGGCTTCCCTTCAGGATCTGTTGCCAGATGGACTACTAGAAATGGCCACAAGAAGAAAATCTTTTGGTTTAAGTCACCAGACTGTAATATTTAGGACAAACAATTCAGGTTAGACTAGAATGGCACATATCTTTGTAGCTATTGGGATCCTTTATAACAGAAATGTTAAGACTCTAAACATCTCCATTTGGAAAAAAAGGCATCATTAACTTTACTGAGCCCTGTTTCTTTTTGAATACAATCCCACTTTCAGCACCGGTTCAGCTCTGTCTCTTTTTTCATATTGTGAACAGTCTAAACAAGAGTTTATCCTTGCTACTGTAGCTCTCTCGTTTGCTGTTTTGACCTCTTCTGAATGTTGATTTTACCTGGAAAAATAAAATATCTAGTGACCAGGGTGACACCATTAGCATAGGACTTACTTTCAGACCTTCAGAGTAGGCTTTGGAAATAGGAGCATCTTTTCTGCATACGGGCACTGGTTCAATTTCTGTTGGGTTTTTTTTTTTCTTGTTATGGTAGCCTTGATGTTGTTATCAACAATGAGAGGAGCTGGAAAGAAGAGAAGAAGGCAAAAAGACCGGGTTACAATGACCCGGGAAAGGGGTAAAGGAACAGCAACCAGTCTGACAATAAAATTTACAGTGGAAACATAAAGCCAGATGAAGTTCTCAAAATATCCCCTGCTCACGAAAAGTGTTTAAAAGGACCCAGAAAGAAAGGACTACTTGAACTTGAGCATTATGTGGAACTTCTGGACCTGCTGCTAACCATTCCAAATGAGAATGAGGAGTTAGATACTTTACTGTTTTCTCACCTCCCTTCATATTAAATGGGGAGAAGATGAGACTGTGCTGCAGGTGCTGCTGTGGCCAGTGATGGGAGATGTGTGATGAAGGAGGAATAATGTTCAGCATCCAGGAAATGGTGTCATCCCACCTCACTTAACAACTCACATGGAAGAAAATACTGATTTTTCAAAAACATCAGTACTTCAGCTACTTCATAGCTAGCCAGGCTATGTGGTCTCAGTGCTTTCCAGCCTTGTCAGGTTTGGGGATGAGGAGGATTGAGACCCGGGCACTTGACCCAAGCTGCCAACAGGATTATTTCATACCATGAACGTTACATTTGATATAAAATAGAAAGCTTGCTGCATATTTAGTTCTCTCTTCTTTGATGGCTGCCATCCTGAGAACTCCTTGCCCCATTGCTGGAACCTCAAGCCCTTCCCTTCCTCCTGAAGCCCCAAGGATTTGGATAGTTCTTATCAGAGTGTATTTCTAATAAAATGTAGAATAGACCTGTCCCTCCAAAAAGGTTTTAAGACTGTGTTTTAATATTTGTGAAATTATAAAATTTAGTTATTCCAAACAGTTTTCAAAAGAAGATTTGTCTCCTAGTGAGATGTGTACATCTCTTAATGATTTAATTCTTTTCCTTTGGCAGGAAAAAAAAAAACCAACAAAAAAACAACAAACCACCAACAAAACAACAAGGCCACCACTTATTTTATGTAAAACATCATTTCTATAATAAGGAGCAGGTATTCCGATTTAAATAATTCGCCTTGCAAATAAGACTAGGAGGTGACACTACAACACAGCGTTTTTAAAACTATTTAGAAATGACATGATGTTGACATAAAATGATTTTATCAAATATAAACCCCTTTTATGAAGTTTCTGAGTTGTTTTTCAGACTTTTTTGTGGTGCTCTTATTTTTAAGGGATAGCTACCTATATCACCTGTGTATGTGTGAAAGGCAGGTTGACATAGGGCTTAGTGACATGGTTTAGTGAGAGGTTGTGGGTGGTTTGGTTTTTTAATCAGAATTAGGTTGATGGTTGGACTAGATGATCTTAAAGGTCCCTTCCAACATAGACAATTCTATGATTCTATGACCCTTAATACTGGTTGTGGTCATCCTTCCTGTGTGATATGAGATCTGCTACATGTTTCAGTGGTAAATTTTTTATCTTATTACAGTTTTCTGAAATTCTGGGTGGAATTGGAGTAGGAAAAGTAAATGCTTGCCACCTAAAGCAAGTGAACAAAGACTGAACACCTCTTCCAGTGGGTACCAATCTATTGCAAAGGCCAGTGAATAATAGGTTATAAGTGGTACCAACAGCATGACTATATTTTAGTCCCTCACACTCTTTTGAAATGACTTGGACTTAAAATTAAAATTGATTGCTGAAATTGTTTTTCAGTTCGTCAAATTTAGCATACAAAACAAACTCTAAGAAGCAACCCTTTAGGAAGGCATCAGTACCTATACACAGAAATAAAAGTGGTAATCTGAGAAGCAATTTAAAATGACAATTCTGACTTCTAGCTGACTAGACAGATGCTAAGAACAATGCTAAAAGAGACACTAAGATTCCTCACTTTTTAAGGCAACAGGTATTTACAGTCTACTTAAAATGGGACACATATTTTTCAAACTGAGGTGAACACAGTTGATGGAAATAATGCTCTTAATTAATCCATATTTTGAGAGTGAGGAGAATACCTTTTATCACCAAACAGGGCTTTAAAGCAGATTAAGTAATAAAAAAAGACCCCGAACCACTCACGTCATCACAGCTTTACCCAAAATTCGTTAGATCATTAAACTTACTTAAACTAAACTGTCAGATTCCGTATGGAGCTGAAAGGCTTGAAAAAAATCGCTGAAGAAAAAAAATAAATAGCCAATGGCAATTAACTGAGAAAGACAGTCAGTCAAACAAGGAGAAAAAAAAATAAATATGGCTTATGTTTGGTTTTTGAAGTAGGTAACTAGAGCTTGCTTCAGTCATTTTAAACCCAGGAGAACCAGTATGGCCTCTCCTGATCTACAACCACACTTAGTGAATGCTTCAAATATCTTTTTGAACTAACATATGCTTTTCTTTTTCTCTCTCCTTGCAATTTCCTGCCTTCAGATATACCTATTTAGCTTTAGACTAGAGACGGTGCCCTGACAAGTTACAGGTCCAAACACTAATAAATAGTTTAAAAGCAGTTTTTATATAGCTTTTAAGTGGTCATTAACTATTCCAGTACCAGCTACTTTCACGATGATAATACGACAAAATATTTATACAGTGCATTCCCTTTGTCTTTCCCCTTCTCCTAGAAATTTCATTTATAACTACCAAAATTCCATTCTGAAATTTGCAACCATGATTCTGTCTACATTAAAACCAGAACTGTTTTCTACGGCACGGTTCAGATTAAGTTCCTACTTATTGCAACTGAAGATTGACTGGTCTTTGGAGCAAGATATACACCACATATTCCACTGCTTTTGTAAATTTTATCTCAGTAAGGTCAATGTAAATACCTAGAAAAAAAAAATAATGTCTTACTCTATTAGAAAAGATTCATTATACAAATTGCACAGCAGCAGGAAAAAAAACCAAACTTTGTGGAGTAACTAATAGGCTTTTGTGCATTAACTTCATTAGCCACAGTTATTTAATGAAGTTGTGTGTTTGTTTTGTTGGGTTTTTTTTCCCAGGCTTTGTGCTGTTGTTTTTCATCATTGAAAAGGATTGTTTTCATCTTGAAGGACTCCCCTGAAAAAGAGACTTCATTTTTATACACTACCTGCAGAAGTTACATGAAAATTTTAGTAATAAAATGGCTACAATATTTTAGCTTTTTACATGTATTTCTTCAAGATTGCAGTGCTTTATATTGCCATTTTCATTGCCAGAGGCAATCTAAAATACCTGTCCCTTCCTTATCACTGATCATTTAGACACAAACGGAACAGTTTCCTCTAAAGACTCCCTTAAATTATGGATCAGAAGGGTCTTTTACTCGCAGGAGATTTTTAGATGAGTAGGTCAGATGGCAGATATATTTAAAGTTGAGGTACAGAGCTTAGAGTCGTAGTGTCTGCAGAAACACCTACCTAAAAGGACACAGAATTTAGCTGGGAGAGGAAGGCTGAAAGTCGCATATTATCAAACTGTGTTCTTGTTGACGTCAATAATTATTTTACCATCAAACCAGTGAAGATTACGAGCAGTTTCAAAAATTATCCAGATTACAGAAAGTAAAGAAATTAGACTAGTATGTATATGTGAATATAGCAGCTCTAAAATCTTATAAGAGACAAGACCAGCAACATCAAGTCATAAATTTAGTTAGATCTCCTTACTAATTTAAGCCAAAATCTACTAAAATCGAGGCAGCCAGCACAACTGAATTTTAGTAAAATTAATGAATTTCATGTGGTCACAGGTCCATACCTACAGATTTTTTTCAGAAAGAACGCTTATGAATTTGCATGGAGTATACAAGTTGTCTTAATATTTCCCCTTTTCAGCTCAACAAAAGTAGCTCTGCACATCGTATATGAGAGTGCAGTGTCAGCAACCACCATTTTAAGAAAAAATATTCCAGCTTCATAAATATGCTGCACCTGTGTTCTTAATTGTGAAACTTAAACTGATGGGACAGGTGAAGATACATGAATATTTTTAACATACATATATTTCACAGAACTTTCTAAATTATGAGCTAGTGCCTGCCAAGGATCAAAAGGAAAACACACACATATTGGTGTATTTTATTTTTGTGGATTCATCAAACTTACTTAGAAACTAGGACAAAATGTGTGACAAAATACAGTATTCTATGACATTAATGGCTAAAACCACTGCTTTCCTCTGTATTTGTTTGTATATATTCTCATTTTTCTAATACATCTACTGTGATTTCATTGTCTCTGTACCTGAGTTTTACAATTAAAATATTTTACCTTTCATATAATAAACAATTTCACTGGCAATACCAGAGAGCTACAATAGAATCAATTGTGAAAGAAATGTAGAGATTCAGAAAAAAAATCCTTTCTGTAGTCTCTTGATTCTGAACTACACCATTTTTGAAAAGACAATATTTACCGAGAGCAGTGCAAGAATTCACATTTTTACAGCTACTGAAAGGGAAGAAAATCTTGGCATTTCACTGCTTTTTCCAGGCATGGCATTAGTAAAGCTCTCACAAAATATTAAATCATTATAGTACTTAAACATGCCTACCCTAAAAAAAAAAACAAGAAACAGAAAAAAAACCCACCGCATACTCCAAAACCATCAAAAGATCCCCGTGTACTCACGTATGTGATATGAAAAGTTAAAATTAATTGAATTCATTAGCTGAATTAGTTACTCATGCTCACCTTCCTCTCAGACAGTTGAAGGAATTTTAATCAGGTGCTTCTGCCAACACCTTCGATCTTGGTGGGAGAAAGAAGTCGTTTGACCAAGGCTTTGGGAAGTTCTCCTATTAAGTATCCTCAGTGAATGCGCTTTGTTCTTTGCTCCAAGATAACTAGGAACCTAAATTTTAGACTGTTACTGATTATTCAAGCAAGTTTTTTCTATTTTTCTAAGTGACTCGAAAATGCTCAATATTAACCTTTGTGAAGTACTTCGAGCAAACGATTGTGACAGGCTCTATGGAAATAGAAGTACTAATTGATCTTAATGGATTCTCAGAGAACAGAGAGACAGCGTGTACCGTAATTCAACAAATTACCTGCTGTTTTGAAGTCTGTGTTGTGCTGGAGTGGATGGATAAGCCTTTAGTGGAAAGTGAGTTAAATATCGTTTCTTGATTATCTATCGAGTATGATTTTTTTTTTTTTCCCAAAGGAATGTCTGCAGTGACACAGCTACAGACTTTCTGATTATCATGGAAATTATTGTCAGAGCACAGCAGGCACACCTATACACCCAATTTATGAAATTTTTTTTTTCCCCCTATATGCAACACAACTTCTTTGAGCAAAATTTGGGGGTTTTTTATCTGTTTGTTTGTTTTATGGAGCACATTTCTAAAGGATATGTCACTCCTAAGCATAAAATACAATAAATAAACCAGAAAAATACTGAATTATTCAAGCTAGCTTTCTGTGGCATGAAAAATTCGTTTCACTTCCGGATTTTATTTTGGAATAAATCTTAAAATTATTAGGTGGAAGCCACTGAAAAAATAAAAGAAAGTATTTTCTCCCTACTTGAAACTTCCTGACTTGTTTAACAATACTTAGTGAAGCATAAAAATTGGATCTGCCTCTGTGTAGTTACCTTTCTATGAGGTTCAAAGGTATAGCATAAGAAGACAATGCACGTGGTTGTACAGAGAATCGTTTGGAGTCCCCTGCTCCTCCCATAATGGAGAGGATAATGAGCATTCTATTAATTTTCTAAAGTAGTTCATAATTAGGAGGCTCTTGCAGACCGTACCCGGGAACTTGAATTAGTTATAAACTGCAGAATCCAAAGTCAAGATATGAATGAACAAATTGTCCCTGAAGGATTTCACCACGAGGCTACAGGTCTCAAGCTTATTTGACATCAGATAAATGTAATTTTCAGTGACTGAGTAGAATATTTATGAGATAATATAGGTGTACCTCCCCATCAGCTCCCGATGGTACTTGTATTATGCTTAGGTTTCCTCTTTTACTGTTTTTAATGCAGTTCCCAAGGTTGCACCTCTTTACTAACCAGAAAATGACCATTGGGTACCTTCTTAAGCCCCAGGAACTCCATTAATACCTTGTGCCTGTACTTTCAAGGCTTCTGCTGTCACACCATGGAAAAACACTTCACTAGGCTGCATATTTTTAAGGTTCTGAGATAGTTCATTCTGTACAAAAAGAACAGCTGTTATTACTATCTACATGTTAAAAAATATCTATAGTAACAGGCAACATGCGACAATTTTGCAGCAGCTAAAACAAGATAAATAACAGGTATCTGGGTCTTAGATAATTGTTGTTACAGATAAATAAGATAAAACCCAGCTCCAGATAGGCCAAAGCAAGTTTTAAAAAAGTCTGATAAACCTTGTGGCCTCTGTTGTTAGCTTAATGCAGTGCTATATTTACTGGGTTGCTAGGCTACGTATGACCATGGACATCGGAGTTATTATACTTTTTTTTTAAAGTAATATTTCTGCATTCAACAAGCTGACATCCAAAGGCATTTTAAGAGCACAGAGGAAACAGAACTACGAGCACAGATGGTCATACCAGGTGTCAAGATAATTTTTCTCAAGGACCAAGCACTAAACCTGAGAGCAGATAATCTTTTCTGAGTGGCAGCGAAGACCGCTGCCCTGCCGTCTCACCAAACATTTTCATCTGATGACTTTACAGAAGACAAAAGAAAGTACTTTTCAGTTTTCTCTTTGCATTATCATTCTTCTGGGAGAAAAAAAGTAGCGTAGTTATTTGTTTCCTCTGTAAACAAAAGTTTTAGAAACACCAGAGTGTGATTTATTCCAAAGATCTGACCAACTGAAAGAGGGAATAAAATCTGAACTTTGGGAAGCCTAAAGTTTGTGACACTCAAAGCTCTCTTTTTTTTCTTTTTTTTTTTCTTTTCTTTTTCCATTTATTTTTTTAAAGTAATCTAGCAACTCTGCCTTTACACAAACATGGCATTTCATGTCACTTCAGGCTGCTCACACCAACTAACAAGAAGACTCGAGACGAAACAGAGCTTAGACACCGAGTCCCTCCTGCTGACGAGCACTTGCTTCAGAATGAGTTGTCTCCTTTCCTACCACGTTCACAGAACTCTTATTGACCAGACAGAATAAGCAGTTAAGTGTCCATCCAATGGACATCCACAATCAAACAACATCTGATAACAGCCACAAAAGCATTTCATTATCAGAGGCTACTCTGATTCCAACACATCTCCATCTGTTTTCTGCTCATGAGCTGGTTGTCTTAGATCTGATCCAATTTTGGTTGACTACTAAGAAAAAAAAATCCAGTTTCAATTACCCTTTAAAGCCATAAACAGACAAAGATTTCTTAATTCTTCTGAGAACGCAACTGGTACCAAAATGCCCTTATTCTTCTTCTCACTGTTCTTTACTAGGAATTTACTATTGAATCCTATGATAAAACAGCTACGTTCTTGGGAAAATATGGTGAAATTTCAAATGAAAATGAGGAAGGCCAGTTGAAAAAGTAATGACACGTAACAGATCTAAGCAATTTGAGAAAATGGTCATAAAACAGAAATATCTTTTCATAACATAACATTACAAATTTATCAATGATTTACACATTATCATTATTCTAATTGTTACTATTACAAATCTGGCATGTTTAATGGTACTGAAAGAAGAGATTCTCTAGTATCAAATCATAAGTGCAAACAACAGAATCATAGAATCACCTACGTTGGAAGGGACCTTTTAAAATCATCTAGTCCAACCAAAAAAAAATACCAAAAAACCACACACCACACCCAAAACACCACCAACCCAATACTAATCCATATCCCTGAGCACCATGTCAACTCATCTCTTGAATGGTGCCTCAACCACCTCCCTGGGCAGCCCATTCCAATGTCTCATAACCCTTTCAGCAAAGAAATAGTTCCTAATA
>JAOQGH010000032.1:61726462-61745722 GCA_025769975.1 Gallinago jamesoni
ATTGCTGGCTCATGGGCATCCTGTTGTCCACCAGGACTCCCAGGTCTTTTTCCTCAGAGCTGCTCTCCAGCAGGTCAGCCCCCAACCTGTCCTGGTGCTTGGGTTTATTATTATTATTAATAATAATAATAATAATATCCTATTGCTGCTGTTATATGTACAAATAGCATTACCATCAAGTAATGTTATCTAAGAAATTAAGAAAGCTAGGCTAATGCTTTACTAGTAAATATGATGTGCTCAGAACCACTCTCTGGCACCGGAAAGACCTCATCCCCTCTCCTAAACTCCATCAGCTTCCAGTAAAAGGTGGCAACGGTGGTGTAAGACAATGGGGAGTGGCCAGAAATACACCCTTGGGTTGTTCTTTATATACATATATATATGTATGTGAATATATATATGTATGTGTATATATATACACAAGAAAGCACGTGGTATCCTGAATACAAACCTGTTAATGTTAACTCCTTCCCTGTTACAGGAAGCAAAAAGTAGTGGAGCCTGTCTTGGAACAGTCTCTATGCAAAATAAGGGTGACTATGTTGATCACTGAGTGTAGTCCCCGATACCAAAATCATCTCCTATGTTCGTATATTTATCAATCTCAATATTAGAAGTAGTACAGTGGTTTTTCTAGTCTCCATTATTCTTACTTTATAAGACTCCAGTCCAAACTCTCCCTGCTCTAATGGCTAGGATTATTCTTTAATATAAATACATCAGTGATCAGCATATCCTCATTTGTTACTTATAACTGTAGCACCATCATCCTTTAATTAAGAAGTTCTTTTCGCCTTTCCCATAATTTACGATTGCTGGAATTCTCTCTCAGAGACACCTTAATAATGTAACAGAAGATGTCTGGTACCTTTATTATTTCAGTGTCTTGTCATTGCTGAGCTTATTAATCGGAACAGCAGAACTATATATTTGAGTCCAAATAAGGCCTTTTCAAGACGCCGTATGCAGTTCTAAATCTTCCCTCTATAGAGGAACGAAATGCCACACCGAACGCAACAATGAGATCTCATTTTCTTTTTCTTATGGCTCCATAATACGGTATCTTGTATTAATATTCCACTAGGCAGCACATCAAGCTCCTCCTCCTTTTTTTTTCTCCACGATAATCAGTGACAAGCTCCTTGGGGACCACCAGGATTTAAGTTTGTTCTCTAACATGTAGCCATTTACTTTAAGAGCACTCTTAGCTCAAGTTTGGTAAAGGTAAAATGTAATTAAAGTATGTATTTACAGCATCCAAGTTAAAATCTTCTTAAAATACATGGGTGAAGAAATGAAAAGCCACCATTTGAGATTAAAGGTCTCTATTTTTTTTCCCCAGACATTCCCATTTCAATTCATGTCTAGATATGGGGGCGCGTTTAAAACTGCAGACATTAAACTTCTACATCTGCTTGGTGGAACAGTCAGTCTGCACTCAAGTCCTCCGATTCTAGGCAAATTTAATCTTTTCCCCTCAAAACTAGTATATTTCCAGGAGGCAATTTTCATTATATTAAGTGTAGTATCATCTTTCTGGAGATGCAAATAACTTTGAGGGACCAGATTAATCTCCAGCGTGTGACTGATGCTTTGCCTCATTGAAAAGGAAATGTTCTCTTACTCGCTTTTGCAGACTCAGTGTTTGTCCCCAAGAAAACATCTCCTTTCTTGAAGCTACTGTCACAGTAAATTTACAGTAAATTTAATATTATTCTGCATCTTCCTAAATGTCCTCACCTCAAACCTCTCGTGCAGGCGGCTCATCACAGGCACTTGACTGAGGTCAGAAGTTCCAACAACGTTCAACCACTTCACTGTGACAAAAAGAGAGAGAGAGTTAACTGCCACATATTTTTTCTACACGTATTTTAACGGAGCAAATGCATTTTTTTGAAAACTTGTTTTCAGCTGTGTCATCGCAGATATCAAGCCTGTTATTTTCTCAAGTTTCTCCAACTCTTTCTATGCAATATCTTGGTTGCTGGTGCATCATTGATATAACCTTGTATCATCCATATTTCATAACCAGAAAACAAATGGCTGGAATAGACTGGTTTTCAGAAACTTCATGAGTAAATTCAACCTGACCCAAAAATTTCTCTTTAAGATTCCTTGGGATCCCCCTTTGAACCAAGTGGAAATTGGTTAATACCCTTTATGGGTGGTGTGTTGACCTTGGCTGGATCCCAGTTGCCCACCAAAACCACTCTGTCACCCCCCTCCTCAGCTGGACAGGGGAGAGAAAATATAATGAAAGGCTCATGGGTTGAGCTAAGGGCAGGGAGATCCCTCAGCAATTGCCATCATGGGCAAAACAGACTCAACTTGGTGATGTTAATTTAACTTACTGCCAATCAAATCACAGTAGGATAATGAGGAAATAAAAACTAAATCTTAAAACACCTTTCCCTCACCCCTCGCTTCTTCCCAGGCTCAAATTTACTCCCAATGTTCTCCATCTCCTTCTCTCTCAGTGGTGCAGGAGGAGGAATGCGGGTTGTCATAGTTCATCACTCTGATGCTCCTTCCTCTTCAGGGGGAGGACTCTTCACACTCTTCCCCTGCCCCAGTGTGAGGTCCCTCCCACTGGAGACAGTTCTCCATGAACTTCTCCTATGTGAGTCCTTCCCACAGGTTACAGTTTTTCATGAACTGCTCACACATGGGTCCTTACCATAGGGTGCAGTCCTTCAGAAACAGACTGCTCCAGCGTGGGTCACAAGGGTCACAAGTCCACTCCAGCGTGGGGCCCTCCATGGGCTGCAGGTGAACATCTGCTCCGCCGTTAACCTCCATGGGCTCCATGGGGGACAGCATGGCCTGTCCTCCACAGGACAGCCTTCCTCTCCGCGTTCTTCACCAGAAGCTGCAGAAGAATCTCTGTTCTGGCACCTCGAACACCTTCTCCCTCTCCTTCTTCACTGTCTGTAGAGCTGTTTCTCTCACACATTCTCACTTCTCTCTCCAGCTGCAATATCCTAAGGTGGTGGGTTTTTTCCCCCCTTCTGAAATATGTTACCACAGAGTCATTACCACCATTGCTGATGAGCTTGGCCTTGGCCAACAGTGGGCCCATATCCAAGCCAGCTGGCATTGGGTCTATTGGGCATGAGGAATCTTCTAGCAGCTTCACAGAAGCCACCCCTGTAGCTCCCCTCCCAACCAGAACCTGGTCACACAAACCCAATACATTATGCTACAGAAATACTGTATGTCAAGCACGAAGACATATTACCTCTCTGTAACACAAAGGTCTCAACTGGAGAACCATGTTTAACTCGAGCACCGTGCTTCAGAAAAGGTGGGCACTAATTAGAGAAAGTTCAGAAGAGAGCAGTAATAGTGATAAGCAAGCTAGGAGAAAAAATCCCAGAAGAAAAGCCTGAATTAACTGAGTTTCCTTTATTTAGAACGGAGGAAACTTGAAGGGATCAAAAATAACAATGTTCAGATATGCTAAAAGCTGTCACAAAAAGGAAGGTTCTCCATCACTATGGGGAACAGAACAAAAAAGGAATGCGAAATTTAAGAAAAATTAAATGAGGTATAAGACAGGGTAAGCACTGAAATATGAATGATATGATTCTGCTAAAAACAAGTAAGACAAGCATCTACCAGTTTCAGTTTCTATGTTTAGGCGCATCAAGTCGGGGTAGATAAACTTGTGAGCTGTCCCTATGAATTATTTTCTATTTGTTTACAATTCTGGAGGCAATCATGCCTTCTGCTTTACTAAGATTTAATGCACAAGGCTTATAAATACATTCATGTATATATATTCAGACTACTTAGCGTAGGATTCAAAAATATCTACGAAAAATTAGATCAATTAATAAATAACATAATGAAACGAAACATTTAGATGCGTTGAATATTAATTTAAAATCCCTAATAAATTTTAGAAAACGTGGGTAGTCACTGTGTAAGAAAAGAAAGCAAACAGTCGTTTATTGCCCTTCGAGTATCACTTCCTAGAGAACAAGAGTGGTCAAAACGGGCAAAATTTCAAGCGGGCATGGCAGAAGGCAAGCATGGATGGACATGGAGCTCCTGACTGAGCTCAGACGTGAAAAGAAAGTGGACAGATGGTGGAAGCAGGGATGGGATACACGGGAGGGATACAACGACGTTGCCCGCTGACGTGGACATGGAGCGAGGAAAGCCAAGGCTCAGCTGGAGCTGATGCCAGCGGAGAAGGTGAAGGGCAACATGAAAGGTTTCTCTGAGGAGAAGAAGGGGCTCAGAGAGGGAAGGGACCTGGGGATAAAGGAAGCTGTGACTCAAACGTTTTGAACGTATTCAGTGAAAAAAAGTGTGTTAGAAGTAGTAAACAAAGTTAAACTAAAACACTCTTTTAAAAGAAATTGGGCTGATATCATCAAAATAAACAATGAGAAAACTAATATCTGAAGTAAAAAAAAAAACTAACATGGCAATAGATGTCTACATTAGAAAAGTATAGCAAAATTATCAATAGTATGAGAAAATTTTATGTACAATTATATGAAAATACAGATTTTGTGCTAGAAGTCTTCACATGCAACCTCAGACCAAGCCTGACTTCTATGTTAAAGCAGGTTACTCAGGACTTCTTACAGTAAAGTTTTGGAAATCACCAAGGATGACCATCCCACCCCTCCTCCAGGATACCTGTTCCAGAGCTACATAAATTCCAACTTAGTAATTTACTTATTTTTTCCTTGGAATCTACTTGGAATTTTCTTTGCTGCAAATTGTCCCCATTTCCCTTACGCTGTGTGCCTCTGGGAATAGTCTGGCTGCATCTTCTTCACATCCCTGTAGGTAATGGAAGATTCTAAATAGGTACTTCTTCTCTCTTTACTGCTTCATTCTGTTGCCTAAACAAGAGTCTCAGCTCCTACAGCCTCTTCTTGCACGTTGTATCATCCAACCCTCTAACCACCTTAATGATACTCCACTGGACTTGTTCCACTTTGTTGCTGTGGTTCTCAAAACAGAGGGACCAAAATGGAGCACTATCTTCCACATGCAGCTCCACAGATATTTGTTAAAGAAAAAATCTTGTTTCCTCAACCTGTTGCCTACATTCTTGCTAATTCAGCCCAAAACCTGGTGAACCTTCATCCTCACAATGAACTGCTGCCTCACAATCAACTTGTTCTCAACCAGAACACCAAGGTCCTTTTTTCTTTTTCCTTGCATTTATCCTCTGTAGGCCAGTTATCTCCAGCACATGTGAATACAAGAGGAGTTTTCTTTGCTGAACTTGGAAGCATGAGATGTATTCTTTCCAGACTGATTCCAAAATGCCTGGATCTCACCCAGTATCTTGGAAGCCAAGGAGACAGGAAACAACCTTGGGCAAAAATGCTATCCAATGTAATAACACATCCTGACCGCTTACCATTATACGTCTAAACTTTGTTTACAACAAAATGAGAAATCAGAATTTGATTTCAAGTTAACAGGACTCATATGGGGCAAACAGATATTCCTTTTTCTACAGGATTGTTAAGATCCAATAGCACATGCAAGCTGGGTAAATTACACCAGCCTTTTTCTCAATTAGCAAATTAAATCATATTAAAATCACTGGCGAGCTGCCTTTATAATATTTTTGCTATCTTGGCTTTTTCCCTTTCTCTCTGTAAATGTTTTTGCTGTGAAGCTCTGTCGTTACGTGCCAGCATAGTAGTTCCCTCAGTCCTCAGAAAGCAGACATGTGTTGGCACTTGTCCACCTCTAATTTTGTCAGAGGGCTTCACTTTCTCTCTTCCTGGCACGGATCTTTGCCAGCAACTCACAAAACCCCAAACCAAACAACTGGAAATGGAAAAAATAAAAATAAAAAATTACTTTCAGGGAGGATCCCTGTCAGCAGCACTACTTGACTGTGGTCCTTGCCAGAGATTGTTTCTTCTGCCTGCAGACATCTACATGGAAACCTGTTGGTTTTGTTGCTGCTGCCACGAATTTCAGCACCCTCGTTGCCCTTTAAAGAATCTCTGTTCAAGCCACTTCTTTGTATTAAACTAATTAGAAAAAGCAGCACTGCTGCAGTCAAAAGGGTCCTGATGTAATTTTCAAAATTTTGGGCAATGAAGCAAACTGATATTTGAGACGTAGTGCAGAGGTTTAAAAAAGTTACAATTACTGTAAAATATTTACTTTAAAAAGATAAAGGATGCGTGTATACTGTCCAAGAGAAATGGTATTCACAAATTCCTATCAAATAGAAAATTACTACAATGTCCTAGAATCTTCTCTACACTCTCCCTTCAGGCATTTACATTCACTGGTAAGAATCCCCGTGGTGCTTACCTTCTCTGGCATAAAGAGCTCCAGCTCTCTCAGCTTCTCTTTGTATGAAGAATGCTCCAACCTCTTCACCAGCTTCATACCCCTTCTCTGAACTCAGGCCACATCTCTCTTGTACCAGGGAACCCATGGTTGGACACAGCACTCTTTCTTGTCTCACAGAGTCCCCAGGAGCTTCTCTGCAATAACCCAAGTTATTTAAATTTTCTTCAGTTTCACTGAGAAGCGACTAACATTTCTTCATAGTAGGAATGGTATAGATTCTGCAATCGTTTTTCTTAGACAACTTTAAAATAGAATTATAGAGGTTGTTCCTGTCTTGCCACTATGATTCACAGAATCATACAACCACAAACTGCCAAGGTTGGAAGGGACCTTTCAGATCATGGAGCCCAACCATCAACCCAACACTGACAAAAACCATGAACCCATGTCCCTCAGCACCACGTCTGCCCAGCTTTTAAACACCTCCAGGGATGGGGACTCCACCACTGCCCTGGGCAGCCTGGTCCCATGCTTAACAACCCTTTCAGGGTAAAAATTTTTATGTCTGATAACTTGAAAAATTCACCTCAAGTATGAGGCACTGACAGTTGTTTGAAGTGTAGGTTTTGTATATGCCAAGAGTTTTTAAAAATAACTATGCTATTTTTCAGTATAGATGCTTGGGTGTACATGACATTCCAGACGTATTTTGCACTGTTATAAATACTTTACAGACCTTGGAGTAAAAAAATAAAAAGCAAAACCAGCCAAACTAATTTTGAATGGAAAGGGGAATTATAATTTAATGTTTTGCAAAATCTCTAGTTTCTCCTTGTGAGTTGCCTGCAAAAAGATTTTTTACTAATCTACGATTATAAAAATTAAACTTCATATTTGCATCACCAAGAGAATCTCGTGGGACTGAAGGAGAAGAGCACTTGCTAGTGTGCTCTTGAACACTTAGTAATTCAATTTTATACACTGTAAGGCATGTTTTAATGCAAACTGCAATATCTCAAGAATTTCCTGTAGAAAATATCACAATGATACTTTCAGTCAGCTGCCTACATGTTACTGGTTACGCAGTTGCTTGCATGTTTGGATCAACAATTTCAGCGTATTTCAGGGTAGTTCTCATCTTCTACAAAGAAGTCAACGATCACTACCTATAAAAAAAGAATAAATCTTATTTTTTCATAACTCTGACAGTGTTCCACAAAACTACTACTAGAGCAGTACTTTCCTACTACAGAGAGAAAGAGGGAGGGGTTTGACAAAAAATGTAGCTAGCCAAATGAAAGTGTTTGGCACTAAGGAAGTCAGAAGTGTAAACAGCCCATATTCTGCCAAATATTTCAAATCACTATTTACTGCATGAGAGAGATTTTCATACACTCAACTTTCCATTAGAGTTGAAGGAAAAGCTCAATATTGTTAAAACTGTTGCGCAAATTAGTTAAATGACCTGTTAAATTGCCTACTAGAAATCTTCTTTTACTCCTGTTTTTTAAATAAGAACTTTGAGGAAATCATAGGTGTGTTTATATTCAAATTAAAATGCTAGTGCTATAATTTATATAATGACGTCACATAAAATACTATTCTGCTTTTCATTTGCATCTCAATCTAGGATAGAAAAACAAGAATCAGAGTTCTATGAGACATATTTAATGCTCCAGTAAGTCAAAAAATGTATCAATATTGCATATTGGCATCCTTGAAATCAGCCTTGGTCATAAAACCTCTTGATTTATATATTGCTGGTCCAA
The DNA here is from genome assembly GCA_025769975.1 of Gallinago jamesoni. NCBI lineage: Eukaryota > Metazoa > Chordata > Aves > Charadriiformes > Scolopacidae > Gallinago > Gallinago jamesoni. Next base: position 61,734,523 of record JAOQGH010000032.1, read on the forward strand.
GCATGGTCCTCTTGGACCATGGAATCAAGGTTTGGAACTCAATGATCTTTAAGGTCCCTTCCAACTTGAACCATTCTATGATTCTACGATTCTCTTGAAAACTCTGGAAAGACTTCAGGTTTCTTTTTGTGTTCAGAGTTAGTAGGAATATAGTGTAGGTTACACAGTTAAATTATACCTAGACTTTCATTTTCTTTTTTTGATGATAGCAGTTTTGAGCCGAGAGTTTTGGACAGTAACTTCTCAGCAGATATGAAAAACTTTAATTAATTCAGAAATGTTGAAGATATCGTATGTAGCAAATGTCTCCAGAAGCATGTAATTTGTAATGTTCCCAGACAGTTTCTCTCTGTGGGTGTTTTATTACTTTCAGATGAATTTTATCCAAGCCTTGTTGATTACAGATCAATCAGACTCCTGGAGCATTTCAAGATACAGCTACTTTAAGTGTCTCTTTTCCCTCAGGATTATTATTATCTTATAATAAACACACCTCTTGCAGTCCTCTTCTTATTACTACAAGAGGGTTTTTACATATAAAAGTAAATTACTGTCTTCATTGAAAACTGCCAGATAAGGCTAGGATATTTCACATGAGACATTACCCAAGATTAATTTAAGGCATCCATGCAAAAATCTAGTGTACTCACAATGCTTTTGGAGCCTGGGCAACTTTATTTTATATTTGAAGTGTTCAGTCTGGAGACTGCACTAAAAAGAAAAGTTTGTGATTTCACATCTGCACAGCGCACGAGTCTAAGCTCAAAAGACTTTCTATTGTATAAATAGTGCACAGCTTTAGAATACTAACGTCATCTTAGAAACTAACTTAATAACAGAAAATGGAGGATAACCATTCATAGCTATAAATATGTGTTTTTAAAGAAATGCCTTGAAACAAAGTTAATGTAAGTTAAAACTACAATTTCCAGTTTGCAATAAGTAAATAATGCAAGTACAGTTAATATATTTCTCTGCTTTTCTTATTTTTTTATTTTGAATACTGAGTCGGTTCCTGAAAGTCAATGAAATGATTTCACTATCTGAATATTTGCTCTTTTTTGGTATTAAAATTGTATTGTAGTATCAGCCCTGTGCCCGCTCATTTATTGAAAAGATAGATGAAAAGGCTCTTACTTTAAGCACTGTATAACCCAAGGCTTTTCCCCTCCAATCAAATAAAGTAAGAAATCCAGCTAACTAGAACAAACAATTAAGTTACAATATTTTCTTTTGGGTGTCAAAGTTGTATTTCGTAAAACTCTGAGTAAAACACTGGACGTTCAAAGAAAAAATTGAAGGATTTGGGGAGATGAAACATAGCAAATAATTTTGTACACATTAAGGGAAGAAAACCTTCAAGGCATGAAGTTAATTGCACAGTTAGAATATTATGGAAGTGGTATCGTAAAAGACTTTAGAGAGTTTTACTCTAGTGCAGATCATGTCAGCAGGAGTTTGTTAGGACCCTGCTTTGAACAGAACAAAGAAGGAAAATGTAAATGAAAAAAAATAAAAGAAAGAGAGATCAAGAGCTAGAATATCTAAAACCTTTAAAAGAGAGTAAGATCATTTTGAACATTAAACGGGAAGTAAAAGAAATCATGCACCCCATTTTCATGGACGGATTTCTGACTGAAATATAACATTTGTACCAAAAACCTTCAATTTTCCCCATCAATGTAAGAACCTTAGAAGGAACAGTCAACACGTGTTTCCTGAAAACAGGCATCAGATTCAGTTCACATGCAAACCCTCTAATGGGATACATTTACACTAGATACAAGAGAACTATGCTGATATAATACCGGTCACAGGTGCCACAGTCTGGATTTTTGTTCAAAATTCAGTTATGTATCTTTAATTAATTGAAAAAAAATATATTAACTTTGTGTCATCTTAAATCAGTGTAATTCTAACATTCTTATAGAAGCACTATTTCAATTTAATCTTACTTTGCGTATAGTACTTTGAGATTGCTAATTCTTAAGCTTTCTTCATACAATAATTCATAAAAGGTCTCTCATTTTCTGGTAGACATAAAATTGGATTATTTTTTTCCCATTTGATATTTCTCGTAGATTGCCTTTTTAAATAATTGAACACCAGCTTGTGTCCAAATGAAGTGAGTCATTTTAGTCACCCGTGTTCTTTCAATTCCATTTAAAATATCTGAAAATGCATTCCAAAGTAATCAGAATTAGCACTGCAACTAAGTCACCATCCAGCCCCCAAAAGTAGAATTAGCTAATCGTAAAACATTATTGCTGGAAGATTAGCTTAAATGCACGTTGCATAGTCTTTTTTTTTTCCTATGATTCCTTCTAAGCTTTTCCTGAGAAATTTTGGAGCCTATTTCTTTCTTCTTTCATGAGCAAAACGTCACATATAATGCAATATCTCTCCTTGTCTAAACAGTGAAACGAACCACTTAAAAGAACTTTTTATGTTATGAGAATTCTACAGATTTCTATTTCTAATAGATTATGAGGTTCACTCCACATCGTCCACTACTGTTGCTACCTAACAAACGAAGTATTATCTGTCAAAAAATATATCATTTAAAAAACACAGAATAATTTGTTCTGTCTCCAGAAGATTAAAAAAATCCATTAATTTCTGATGGCAGCTGCATTACACCTGTTTCTACAGCTGAACCCAAGCAGCAGTCCTAAATAGCAGTTACAAGAACTAAAGAAGCTTCCTCGTAACATATTTTCTGGCAGCTAAAACAAAGCCTGGCAACAACCCAGACATACATCACAAAGGAAAAAAAAATATAAAATCTCTTCCATTCTTGGAAGATGAATTCCATTGTATTAAAGTAGGTAGAATTCAAACTACAAAACATTACCATGAGCTGAAGCAATTTCATTAAGAGCTAGACCAGACCACATCATGTTTCCCACCTCTCCAATCAAGGTAAGAAGCAAGTGATATAGAAGAATAAATTAAGTTTGGGTTTAATTCACTGCAAAGGAATAATAGAATTAAATGGCAGGACTCATCATTTATTTATTTTATTTATTTCTTGTCCCCTAGAACATCTTCACCCTAACATCTACATGCTGCTTTCTTAGTCATAAACTCACAACTTCCATGAATACTATAGTCCCAGTTAGGGATAATGTTATAAGAAAAATAGGAAAAAAAAAATCAATTTGAAATTTTAGACCTTCACTTTTCTCTCAAAACTCTATATCTCTACATGTTAAAGATTACTTCAGACACACCTCAGTATTTAATACAAAAAAAATTTGTTTTAATTCCTCAAGTTCATTAATCTATGTTTTAATAACACTGGGGAATTTTTATTATCTTTTTTGGTTTTTTAATGTTCTTCTAGCTTACTAAGAGCTCTTCTAGACCATTCTCAAATCCTTCTTTCAAAGAAAAACGAATGCTTTCCCCCACTGACCAGGTAGCAACATTAATCAAAAGGGCAATATCTGAATAAAATTTGACAAAAATATAATTAGACCCTTCTTTTTTTGAACATGAAGTTAGTTTTTTCTAGAGGGAAAGATGATTATCTGGCTTTGCACTCAAATATTTTTACTGTGGGTTTTTTTTAAATTATTATTATTGTTAGTTTCTTGGGCTTTTTTCTGGTTTTAAGTGTGGTTTTAATTACATCCAAGTATTGCAGTAATAGGTGTTTGGGTTTCTTTTTATTTGTTAAAAATTAACAGGGAGGTAGGAATACTTCCCTGTCTTTAACTTTACATGACGTGTGCATGGAATCCTATTTATTATATTTGAATCTTTCATTTCAAAAGATTTATTTGGATTTATTAAATAGCAGATGATCATAACATTTGCATATGCAGAAAAAAAATGTATCCTTGGAAACTGCAATGAGCATAAATTAAGCATAGCTGAAAGAAAAAGACAGCTACTTTGTATAATTCCTGTAGCACTTTAAAATGATGGTCCAGTTAATCAACGATGAGTTACAGTGCAAATCTTATATTAATGCTTGCGACGTGTATATTAATAGCTAATTGGAACATTGTGATGAATGTTACTACAATAAATACCATGAATTAATGAACAGGACGTTATATTTTTTGTAGCTTCTGACCAAATTATGGGTTCTATTGATTAACTAATCTGTTCATCCTTCAGTGTCATGGACTATCATGCTGAAATAATGCCCGTTTCCAAAGTGTAATGTTTGTCTTTGGTACTGACAGGACTAAGACTGATTTAGCTACCAAGCAGGGACTCCTCAAACTAAATTTTGGGGGAAGGGGATATTAATGATAATGCCATAACACAATCATCTACCTCCTGTATATCAACTGTGATAAAAGAATGGCAAGGTTAGTACCAAACAAGAGTCCTTTCAGGGACGTAAAGGCAGTCAGTAGCTGTGTTTTAATTTTATTTTAACCTGATATAATTGTTTTAACCAATTAAGTATGGGGTGGTTTTGGTTTTTCTACTATTTCTTTCTCCCTTAGAGAAAATGAAAGGGAGGAGGGAGGGAATAAGGAGGGAGGGAATAAGGAGGGAGGGAATAAGGAGGGAGGAAGGGAGAGGAGAAAAGTAAAAAAGAAAAAAAAAAGGAAAAGGGAGAAGGAGAGGGAAGAAGGAGAGGGAAAGGGAAAAAAGGAAGACTCCCTCTCCTTATTTTTTCATAACAATTTCAAAAAAAAACTTAATTAAAGAATTCAGTGGATTTTATTTCCTAGAGAGGAAAAAAAGAAAGGAAAAAAAAAAAATCTTATACCAAATGTCACTTTTCCCCCCCCCTGAATTAAGACAGATGAGAACACTGGAATGACTCAAGATTAAAGGTTTAAGAAAACACTGAAGAAATTGTAGAAAAGTCAAACTATTTACTCTGCAATCTAGAACTGCTGAAGAATAGCTAAAGACCACATACTAAATGGTCTTTCTGAAATATTCCCTTGGTCTTTTCAAATATTTGCTTTCACCTGAAAAACTGATCTATTCTGGAATAATATGCTTGGAAAGAATGAATGAAGTGGCTGGCAAAAAGATCTAGTCCCACAATCCTAAAATGTCTCTCTTTAAAAAGCTGGTGCAAATGTAACTTACGGGTGAATACCCCTCTGCCATCACAAAGTACAGTCAGAATACATTTTAATTTAAGATTTTCTTTCATCTATCATTAATATTTTGTGAAAATTGAAATAAAAAATAAAACAAATTAAAATTAAGCAATTTAAAATTAAATTGAAAGAAATGCTATGTGAGCATATTGACACCTTTTTAAGGCACCTTGAAGAAAAAAAAAAAAAACAAAAACATTGTTTGTTTAACTTTCATTATGAGTCTTTAGTTAAAATAGAATATTTTATACAGGGTGGGTGAATACAGAAATCCAAAGCTGTTATCAGTGAAACAGATCCTGAGGGTGTTAAGAGTAACCTTTGGCTGTGCTTGTTCCATGGAACAGGAATCCAAAACTGAAGTCTGCATTCCTGAGAATCACAGAATCCCATGGGGTTGGAAGGGACCTCTGGAGATCATCTAGTCCAACCCCCTGCCAAAGCAGGGCCACCCAGAGCAGGTTGCACAGGAATGTGTCCAGGTGGGTTTGGAATGTCTCCAGAGAAGGAGACTCCACCACCTCTCCGGGCAGCCTATAAGAAGATCATAATATCCATGTTCAGAGGCTTAGCTTCAAATATGTATAGGTTTTGACTTTGCATCTTTAGTATTACCTGTACAAAATGTAAAACACAAAACGAAGCACTTCTAGATGCTTATAAGGTCACTCACTTGGGATATTTTTATTTGTGCTGAATTTTATTCTTTTGGAGAGAAACTTTCTGGTGAGATGAAAGATTGTAAGCAGCCTTTTCCAGAGGAAAAGGAGAAAAAGATCTCCTCCAAGAGGATTTAGTGCAGCTGAAAGTAACTTGGGACTCCAAAGTCAGCTCTTTCTTCAGTCCCTCTGCACCTGATCAGTCAAAGTGCCTAAATTGCTCTTTGGTTCAGTTCTGGAGCAACCAACTCATTCCTAAGGCAGGAAAATTGAGGCACTGGAAGGAGAAAATGGGAAAAAAAAAGAACTTGGCTCAAACTGAGAGGAGGTACAGATCCAGCCTCTCCAGCTATATATGTCACTGATTTAAAGTCCCTTGGCACTGTTAATAAATAATTAATTAGACGTAGCCCAAGGGATCTGTTTTTGTTCAGTGAAAACAAAAAGAAAATTCTTGAAATTTGAACAGCAGTCATTTACACTTACGTATTTGACACATTTTCCCCTTATTTATATGACGAGAAGCATAAATATAAACCTCCTTGAAAAAATATGCCAACTTCTCTCATAAATATAATCGAATACTGGTAAAAGATTGATAAACAAGATGTTGTTGTGTCCCAGCTGTCAGCTTCAGCAGTCGATTGCTGTGTGGCACGTTAAAGGGCAAATGAGCTATATTAACCTAATCCCCAGATAGCAGCCTAGAAAAGAGATTTTTTTTTTTACTCTAATAAAATGATAAAAGCAGAGATTTTAAGGACTTCCTCAGTACAATACTTATCGCAACCCCCCCAAAGGGCTGAAACTCAATGTCTCCCAGATTTGGGAAACTACAGCCAAGCAATTTGTGATTTTATAATTAACACAAAGAAGCAAGTTTCTGAAAAGCATTTCAGAAAGCCACAGCACTACGATCAAATATTTTCTCATTTTGGAGTCATACCACATGATTCTGAAAAGAATCACACAAAGCAGAACGTGTAGCACCCCTGTATTTCTGGGTTTTGCTGTGCAATATAGAACCCAAGTAAACCTCTAGAAAATAATAGGAAAAGTTACATAAAAAGTATACCTTCCTCTAGAAATTTCTCAAGAAAACAAAAAGTGTATTAAACCCCTGCTTCAAAGACATAAATCAATATAGAATTATTAGTATGTGAAATATCTTAAATATAGAAAAGAGCAACTAGTCTCGAAAGGCTGGGCTAATGATGTCTCCAAGACTAAGCATTAACCTTTTGGAGTGCCTCTAAAAGAGATTTCTTAATAACAGCCATTAGAGAATTATATACTGAGTTCCTGAAGTGTTGTCTAATGATGAGTTATACATATTAATTAATTAGTTAATGTTTGTAAAGTGCTTTGAAAGGGAAAAGGATAACATATCGGTAAGTGCTGACTATTATTACACTGTATTTTCTTTGCACTAGCTGTTTCTAAACTCATACAGCATATGCATTGTCAAGATTGTAGATTAAATAGAATCATGGAATCACAGAATGGTTACAGTTGGAAGGGACCTTAAAGATCATTGAGTTTCAAGCCCCCTGCCATGGGCAGGGACACCTCCCACCACACCAGGTTGCTCAAAGCCCCATCCAGCCTGGCCTTGAACCCCTCCAGGGATGGGGCAGCCACAGCTTCTCTGGGCAACTGTTCGAGGGTCTCACCAACCTCACAGGAAAGAATTTTTCTTGTGTCTCATCTAAATCTCCCCTCTTTCAGTTTAAAACCTTTACCCCTCATCCTATCGCCCCACTCCCTGATCAAGAGTCCCTCCCCATCTCTCCTGTAGCCCCCTTTAGGTACTGGAAGGCTGCTGTAAGGTCTCCCCAAAGTCTCCTCTTCTCCAGGCTGAACAACCCCAACTCTATCAGCCTGTCTTCATAGGAGAGGAGCTCCAGCCCTCTGAGTATCATCGTGGCCTCTTCTGGACCCATTCCAACAGGTCCATGTCCCTCCTCTGCTGAGGACTACAGAGCTGGACAGTTCTCCAGGTGGGGTCTCACCAGAGCAGAGCAGAGGGGTAGAATCCCCCCATTCATCCTGCTGGCCTTGCTTCTTTTAATGCAGCCCAGGATGCAGTTGGCTTTCTGGGTTGCCAGTTCTCATTGCTGGCTCATCTTGAGCTTCTCCATGAGTTATTTATAGAAACCAAGTTCTTTGCCAGCTCCGCCAAGTCACCATAGCAGGCAACGGTGGGTGATGTCCAGACATCCACTTGAAAGTGACTGCATGAGATGCTTCTGTATTGAACAGCTGATTTTAGTAAGAGGGCTTAGCATAGGCTGTGGATGATGCCAAAACAGCCGTGAAATCATCATATATTGCATGTTAAACCATCCAAATTTGTAAATTTTTAAAAGGCTTTTCTTCTTCATTTTATAACAGAACTACATAGAGGAAAAAAAAAAAATGTACCTAAAATAATTTTCTGAGAAGATTGATTTTTCTCTTGTAAACTGTAGATTTCTCTGATCTGTTTATAGTCAGTTACTTGGCCAGATTTAGACACCATCATCCAGTTAGTTATTCAGTTCTGGTTCAGGTTTTCCATCTCAGAGAGGGAGTAAAAGACCATTTCCTGCCATAATCCTATTCTGCATCCTTCTTTGACTCTAGGATTCTTTTAGAAACAGCTTTTCCTCACCTCTTGTTTCTCCTAATACACTTCTTTTTGCATGAACTCTTTTTTTCCCTCTTTGTTTCCCTGGACAGGTATCACATGACTGCACTAAATGGATTTTTAAAAAATACATATGTTTCACACAACTGAGTACAGATTATTTTTATGCAAATTTCTAGACAAACAACTTGTAGTAAACATAACTGAAATGAAAAAACCCTAAACTTTGGGTTAATTTATTGCAAATAGTTGTTATTCAAAACCAGTCCATCCTAATAAAAGAGCAAAAATAAAATGTACCAGTAGAAAAATATGATTGTAATTAACCATTGTAAACCACTAAAGCCCAGCTGTCAATTTTTACAGAACTATTAGAGGGGGGCATTGGCAGCACCAAGTAAATAAATCCTTTTTTTATTTTTCATTTTTCAGATTTTATGGAACTAAACACTGTGTTCTTTAAAATTATGCAGTTGATAAAGCAATGATTTATAGAAAAGATTAGAGAAAGAATTAAATTTGACAAAAGTTTTAATTTAAAATTCAATGCACTTCTTGAACTTTTCTAAGTTTTACCTTACATTTTCTGCTCTGGTATAAAAACTGCATGCTGAGCTGTCATAACAACTATTCATTTAACAGCATGAGACACAATTTGCTTTTAGAATAATGGAACTGGACATGGTGACAATATATTACAAACTATGAAAAATAGGAGAAATTTATCACCCATTTTCTAAGAAAGTCCTTGCTCATTAATACTTTTGCTTTAGGATAGCTCTCGTTTCAGTAATCACATGGGAATGTATCTACTGACTGAATACGTGACTGTACAAAAGATGGCTTTTAGGGATAAATTGGCAGGAAGTCCTAGCCCTCTTCACTGGAAAAAGTCTAGTTCATCAAAATCAATATGGAAATAAGTTGTGGGGAGCTAGAAATGAAACAGTGAAACATTAAAAAAATTTAAAAAAAAAAAAACCAACAAAAAAAAACAAAAGCACCAAAGTTATAGGATTGTTCAGAAGTTTTACCTAGAGTGAGACATATGTAACCTGAAAAGGAATTGAATGTTAAACAACTTTGTAAACTTTTAGCAAAGAGATTCTCACTAAAATTCAGTGAAAAGGCCAGCAGGTTTGCATGCATGCAGGTATCCAAACACCCTCAGGGCTTTTTAAATATATGCAGAACCAAAAGCTTATGTGAAAAATCAGGAAGAGAATTTAAAATGGTGATATACATACCCATAATAGGAGGAACCTACGAGATGCTCTTCTATTTTCTGGTGTCTTAATCCATTGTTCTATTAACCCCACGTGGGTTTTGTGCCAAATAACAGCTAAATTTAGTGGCAGTGCTTTTTCCTAAAAGGTACATTTTTTTTTTTCCTTCAGCAGTCTTGGTGATAGTCAATTCACTGTTATTTTTTGATATTTCTTCAAATGACATTGTCAGGAAGTGTCAGGCCAAAGAGACTAATTGACACTGTCCTGCTTACACCTAAATGCTTCTCCTTACCTTTCATCTGGTTGAATTATTTGCATAGACTTTAACACTAGTGTGAGCAAATAACCTAATGTAGTACATAAAGCAAAAATATTATTTTGCTGTAGCTTGATTTCTGCCAATTTCAGCTCCGTACTCTCAGAAGCATCACAAACCAACAGTGGAAAAAGGGACAGTAAAACTTGATTTAGAAGATCTCATTAACCACAATTCTGCTTAGTATGACTACAAAGTTCTCATAAAATGCTATTTTAGATGTGAATATTTGTTTTAATGTGGAACTTTTCTGAGGAAATGCATTGTATTTATTGTTATATTTTCTTTATTGAAAGGTATTTCTAAGTTTAAAGTACTGTTTATCAGCCTGCTAATCACTGTAAACACAGATAGAAGCTGACCATAAAGAACAAAAATGCTGAAACATCATTCCATTAAAAATTACTTTCAAGACAAATATTTTCCACTTGTTTGGATTTTGCCTAGGGAAAAAAAAAAATAAGCACAAGTGATAACTTTGGAATGTTTCTGGCTTTTGGACTGGTTGTTTGGCTACTTGATGATGAGAATGTAAGAAAACCCCCAAAAATTCTTGAAAAATTTAACTAAATGGCCATTCTTAGTGCAGAAACAAACTATATGTCTGCCACTGCCAAAAGACTCCTGGAAATGTAGATATACAGGGAAGTTTAGCTATTTTCAGCCACTAACATAAGCAGAATCCTTTGGGCAGGAGGTCCTGTCCTTTAAGTCCCTGTAGTTTTGCACTCTCAATTAAATATCATCTTTCAGAGAAGAAAGCCCATTTTAGTATTCACTTACACAGATTTCTTAATGGGAAAGAACCATTACATATAATGTTTTAATACAGTATTAAGTCTGGCTCTGACATCTGTCTTACCATTTTCTTCCAGAGCATGTTGTCATCAGCCCGATAGCAACCAGTTACCTCTTCAGCGCAACCAGGATTGAGTGCTTTCCTCAGAAGGGATGGATTTCAGTGATGGGTCAGATGTTGTAGGATTAATTTGTTTGCCCTGAAATGTTGGATTTTCTGTCTGCATAATTAATAAAAAGAAAACATTATAAGTGAAGAAAAACTCGTTAGAATTATATTACACTTCTTCCCATAGCTTTAGATTCCATGATAAAAAATTTACTCTAAAGATGAATGCTGTAATAAGCCTGGGCGATCTGTATGCAATAGGACACGGGGGAACGGTTTTAAACTGAAAAAGGGGAGATTTTGATGAGATCTCAGGAAGGAATTCTTTGCTGTGAGGGTGGTGAGAGCCTGGCCCAGGTTGCCCAGAGAAGCTGTGGCT
>JAOQGH010000032.1:61745822-61757669 GCA_025769975.1 Gallinago jamesoni
GGTTCAAGGCCAGGCTGGATGGGGCTTGGAGCAACCTGGTGTGGTGGGAGGTGTCCCTGCCCATGGCAGGGGGCTTGAAACTCAGTGATCTTTAAGGTCCCTTCCAACCCAAACCATTCTATGATACACAAGATTATTTTTGACATGCACCTAATTTTATAATGCATTATTCCTTGTTTGAGTGAGACTGTTTTTTACTGATCTTTGGAATCATGATGCAGCTTCTTGGGAACAGAGACTCATTTACTGTGATTCTTTCCTCACAAGACTTTTGAGCTGCTTGTGGCTTGCTTGGAACGTGCCAGCAGAGTGGTCAGTGGTTGGAACGGGTATTGTGCAGGCTGTGCATCCTTTACATTGCTACCTACAGCCTGATGGATTGATTTGAAAATACCACAATCCCTCGCTGGGATTGGTTTTAGCAAAATCTGAGGCTCGCTGAAAGAAACTTGTACCAATGCCTCTCAGTTCTTGAGCACCACCACCATTTAGTGTTAATGGTCACAAAGTCAGCAGGCTGTCACACTTCTGCTGCACTGGACCATATGGTATGGGAAACAGTGTCCACTAAAATCCACCTAATTTGTCCCTGTTTCTTTTCTACGGGAATCTAAAATCCTGTCCTCTATTCAAATTGTCACCCCTCCCGTTTCCCACTCGCCCCAGTGTGGGTCAGACTCTGAGAACTCATCCGTGAAGTCCCCTGCCAGCTCCAGTTTCAGATGCCTTCAGTGAGCCCCTTTCTGCCAGTATTCCCTTTGCAAACCTTGGTACTGAGCGGAAAAAATACTTTTATTACCCCTATTTACTTTTAATAGTCGATGCTTAAGCATGTCATACCTTGGTATAGTTTTATTACTCTGTGTACGTGTACGTACATGCACTTGTAATAATGTGCAAGGGCCATTGCTAAACAAAGAGAAATGCTAGGAATACAATTAATAACCACAGTATTAAGTATATACTACATCATCCTATATTATCATTTCTATATTAAAAGGATTTTTTACTATGCATCCTGTATTAAAGGTCATCTCACACCCAGCAGAAGAAACTCCCTCCACGTTTAGCGGTACCTTTGTTATAGGACACACCTTTTCAGAGCACCTGTACTCTTGGCTTTTGAGATGAAGCCAGGTTTCTCCAACCTCTCGGTAGAATTTGGGCTAATGGTTCTGCCTCTAAGCCTGCATCTTCTAATGAACTTCTCTTCTGAAGGGCTCTCACTGGACCACAGGCCAACCAGGAGTTCCCAGGCAGAAGCAACGCTCTTTGCTCAGCCTGGAATAAGCCAGCAGGAAAAATAATTTCAGTTCTAGCAAGCGTAACCTATTTTGAATACCCAGATCCTTTTACTGATGGAGGATATATCAGAATAAACAAACAAACACTGTTCTTCTTTAGTTGCTGCCTTTGTTTCAAGAACAAGGGCACCGAGATCAGTTTTACAAACATAACATGCTAAACTATTAGCTTATCTGCTCTATACATTACAAAGAGTTTCATAAATCTGAATTCCTGGCAGCTTCATTTCACGGTACTGCAACATTTGAGTGCCCAGAGGATGTCGAAGGTAAAGCTTTAGTAATTTCAACATGTTCTAAGGTCAAAACACCTACCTGCTCCCAGAAGGCAACAGAACAGCAGACAGAATCACCAGGTCTAATATTGTACAAATAGCACTGAGAGAGAGAAACTTGTTAAACAAAGAGGGAACGTGCATCAACCCCTATGATGTTCCTCTCACACAAAAAAACAGCTGACACAGCACTGATGCTACGTGGAGTTTATGTTGCAACACGCACATTTCTCACAGGTAACAAGTACAGTCTTCAGATTAGGCTCCTTTTTTTTGCCAGTTTTGAAGTTTCAGCTCAGAGTGAAAGCAGTTGTTAGACTTCTTAATGGTACTTCAGTGTTTGTTGAACTCGATTGCGCAGCAGTGACACCAAATAAACAGAACAAAAGATTCCCATCATTTCTTTTGTTGGGTGGTTGTTTTTTTCTGATCATCATCCAGTGCCTTACAGAGAAAATCTGTGCATGAGCTGACTTCAAGGGAAGACAGGTGAAATTATCTTGAAATATACCCAACAAAAAGAAAAGTAGTGGCCCAATATTTGTTATTTCTCTAGATGCCCTTGCAGATAATAAAACACACCTTTCCAGGGAATAATTCATCCCATCCTACAGCTGTGAATCTGTCCAGGAACTGCACCACTTTCTCCACCGACTGTAGATACAACTCTCTTCCCGAGGATGAAGTTAGGTCAGCCTTTACCATGGTACCTGGGTAGTTTAGAGATATAGGAAAGGATGTAGCATAAGGTTAAAGTACTTCAAAATTAAGACACTGACATACTTAGGTGCATAATGAAGCTATCAGAGCTCAGTAAAAATGTCAACAGTGAGCAAATCTCACAAAATTATACTGTCCCATAATGACAGTTTGATTACCAGGGAGAAACATACCAGGAAATATAAAAGGATGCACAACAATCAATACCCAAACTAAAAAAAAATATGTGATTATTCATTATAACAAAGGAAAAAAAAAATCTTATCAAATAGCAGAGATGCTGCCTGAATATAAAGTAGGGAAACCAAAGTGACTCCAAGATTCTTACAGAAGTCAGAAAAATTGCATTTAATTGAAGCCATGAAATGTTATTCTGTACTAATCACCAACAACCTCAATTCATATAATTTCTAAGTCAACTTGTGATTTTATTTAAACCAGGCTAAAAAATGGAAAGAACCAGAAAGCTGTCTAGTATTTTGGGAGGAAAAAAAAAAAAAAATCTGAATAATCATCTTCTGTGCAATGATTTCTGGAAGCTTTAATTTATTTTCCCTACATATAATTTTTTCCTCCAAGGATTCATATAGAATATCAGTATAAAAGTTTAAAAGGTAACGACAATTGGTTAGAAAATTTCTCTAAATAATTCAGAACCAAGACAATTATATATGTCTTAAATGTGAATATTATATGACTTTTTATCTTCATATTATTTACTTTCTCAGAAACCCAGTGACCACTCCCAAGGGAATCCTAGGAAATACAATTAAAAACTGGAAAATATATTTTGAGGTTTCTTAAATGAAAGTTCCCAAGCACATGCCCAATATGAAATCTATTCTTAAATATTTAAATTCACTAAATTGAAGTGGCCCAAATTTTATTTCTGAAACAGAAATATTAACGTGAGCTATTCTGGAAACAGGCTAGAAAGAGTAAACATAGGAAAAAGGCCAGAAAAATACCTTAACAGGGCATCAAAGCCTACCCCCATTAACGAAGAAATTATAGAATCCTTTCAGAAAATATGTTGTTTCTTGTTAGGATCTAAGACGTTTGTATTCATCCTGATATTCCCTTCTCCCTACTGGGGTTAGGTACAAGACAGGACTACATCTTTTCTTGTGATGGCATCGGTCACTTTAAAAACTGAATGTCAACCAGATCCCGTTCCCTTTACACAACTCTGAAGACAGTGAGGGTCCTGGTAGTTGTGTAAACTCCAATTTATCAGCCCTTGGACACTACCATCATTCTTTACAAGATGCTTTGGTATTCCTCTTTAGTTTTCTTTCTGCTTTCCTCCAGTCCTTCATGATACTAATTTCTATCTAACATTTGCATTTTTATTCTTCTTTTTCTTAATTTCATTTCCTAAAAGGACCTTAAAAAAAAAGGTAAAGCAAATTCAGCAAATGAAAAATTAGTCTGTAGGAAAAAAAAAAAAAAACAAGATCTCAATTCAAATGAAGGCACATTAGCTTGTTATTCTGGTTTGCCATTCTTCCTCAAAGCTGTATGTCTGCTAACAGTCACATCTTTACAAACACATTATCGTTTCTGATCTATAGTGATTTTAGAAAAATCAAGTTAAAAGGCATCTTCCCATTAAGTATTTGTATTGATCTTCACCAGGATTTTCATTGGAAAACATCAACCTTGTATTCAAAGATTCTACTTACATCCGTAGAGAGAAAGTAAACAAAAATAGCCCTTTTTTTACATAATAAGTATTAATAATGAGTTACAAAGCAGTTATAAAAGCAATATGTAATACTTTCAGCACTTTCTGGTAGCAAACATAATATTATCCTGTTAGCCTAGAATTTTAGTATATCAACATGGAGTCCCTAAAATTTACAAAATTGTAATTAATAGAAATTGTAATGTTCTGATTAGTGTTAATCTGCTTGCATTAGATTGGTCCATGGAAATGTCCTATCTGGGTGCAAATTTGTTTGTGATAAGCAAGAAATCTGTATGAATTTTGCCCCCTAAATTCATAAGCTTCAGTATTTTCACATGAGATGACTGCAAGCACATAAAAAGGCAACCCAGGTCCTATGTAGTCAAACAGAGGGAAGCCAAACCAGTAATTCTGGTGATGCTACAGCTCATTAAAGATGCAAATTAAAAATACTAACAACACAGAGATTTGCTTAACCTTTTACCAGTATGCAAATCCCTAATCTGATCCTTATATAAGGTTGGTTGATTTATTATAAAGTTTAATAAAGAAGTCCCTTGAGGCATTAAAACTGCAAGTTCATTGTCAGAGACATTACTTCATAGTTTAAGACTATTTTCAAACTTGTTTGGGTGAAGTTTATCGATTTCACTTTGGAATAGAGAAATTGGTTCTGGACAACACTCATGGGTGTCCAATTGTAGAACTTAAGTTTGAGGGAAAAACTCTTATATATGCTTCCACTGGTAAAAACTAGGTTCTCTGGGAGAGACTCTATTACTAATTCATCACAATAAGGGCACACGCTCAAGGTCAGTTCAGGTTTTGGATGCATCTGCTCCCCATTTGTCTTACAAGATTTACAAAAATACCACATTTCCAAAAGAGTATTTTTTTTTTCCCCAAAAAAAGAAATTTCCATAGAAAAATACAGTGTTTCTGAGCCTGGTGGTCCCAAATCATCCAGTATTTGATTTAAATTTCTGTTTTGTTTTCTTCACACTCCTGTCTGCTGGAGGTGAAAGGGTAAATAGAAGATTTAGATGATGTGTATTCTCCCGTGCATGTTTTTCCACACTTGGAAATGTGACTTGAATGAACTGAAAAAGACAGAAAATGATGTCATACTCTCTCTCTTTCTCAAGCACTGATTCAAAGAACAATGCAAAAGGGGGTATATGATCCAGCTGTTCTACTGTGTATTGGCTGAAAGACTTTATTCCTGTAATTAAAGCACAGAAGCTGATGTTTAGGATTTTTCAATATTTGTGCATTAGCATAATGGGAAAAGCTGAATGTATGGACAGGAGTAGGAAATACCTCTCTTCATATCTAACACCAGCATTGTTTCCATCTCTGCTTCAAAAGGTATCAGTAGGAACTGCTGGTCCCGGGTTTTCCTTCTAATTTTTACCACACGATTGTCTGAATTAACAGAGAATTGATTCTCTGTAAGATTCTGTTTTCCAAATAATTACTGAATTTAATTTAAGCCTCTATATTCAATTTATCAGGATTTCTTTGCAGATACACTCAGGTATGGCAGCATCACATACACATACACGGAGCCCGCTGCACTTCTCTGGGTTTTTCTTAACAGCTTCCATTGAAATTCCATGTACACAACACTGTAATTACTCCAGCCTTGCCACAGTTGAAGTAACTCAGAGAGTACAGTTTGGAATCACTTTGTCACATGCCAAGCAGCAGGCAGTAAATCTCTGACAACATAAATTAGTCACTTACTGAAATAAGGAGTAACAATTAATCACCTCGGAGGATACCTGGCAGAATTACCCATCCCTGGGACTCCTATTCCTTACCAGCAAACACTGTACAGTAATTCCAGCACACGCTGCATCATCTCACACAGCTGGAGACATAATTCTTGCCAACTAAAAGAATATAAAGTATCCCTAAGGTTCATCTCGATCACATCAGGAGAGACAAAAGCCCCTGCCAATGGACTTCTGTGAAAAAAAAATATTAATATTATTCATGATTTATGTTATATGTGAGTTGCTTGATGAAATAATACTAATTTTTATTTATATGAATGATTTCCTTTTGAACAAATAAAATAATTCACAAAGCCATAATTCTCAGTTAATTATTTTTACAGGTTTTTTTTTTCTTTACCCTAGATATGATATTGTATTTTATGGTCACAATATTCTTTAATTGAATTTCTGATTCCTCATTCATAAAATTTTATTATATTTTTTTATACCTATGTGTTTGCAGAGTAATTTACAGTACACAATCATGAAATACCCCGCTGTGAAGAACACGACACGTACCGATCCATTTCTGAATGTCATGAAGCTGAACCAATCTCCGCTATAAAAGCTGTTCCATTAGGAAAAGCACAACTTTGTAAGCATCCATCCAGCATAAACAACATTTTTGACCTCTATACTTTGCAGAATAAAGGAAATATACCTATTACTATGTGCATTTTTAACTGTGCTACTCCCGCCAAGAATGAAATTGCATGTCTAGGAGTTGAAGTGAGAGAACAGGGAAGAAAAGATCACTTATTTAAAACAGTGAGCAACGGGCAATTCAGCCCACGTCTTGGAACAAACCCAGCCTTTGCGTAGCGTGGGGGGACGTGCCCCAATCCTGCCTTGTTCCCAGCATCCCAAATACAATTCCACTCTCCCCGGTTTGTCCTAATAAACAGTGTTTT
Source organism: Gallinago jamesoni (assembly GCA_025769975.1). NCBI lineage: Eukaryota > Metazoa > Chordata > Aves > Charadriiformes > Scolopacidae > Gallinago > Gallinago jamesoni. The sequence continues at coordinate 61,752,504 of JAOQGH010000032.1, forward strand.
CTCCTCCTTGACATTCAGCATGTTTTCTTCAAATTTCAGTCTGGATGGAGTACAATTTCACCACGTTCTTTTTTTTTTATAGGCTTCCCACCACATTCACAGATTATCAACAACGTAGTATATGCATTCTTTGCCATTAAAAATAGTTATGACAATTGTGATGGTAGCAAAATAGTTTCTTTTGCCTGTTGGGAGGTGGTTGGGGGTGGGCAGGGGGAAATCCTTAATTACCTTACAGCTAGCCTGGCATCAAACTCCTCAGGCAATTAGATATGCAAATGCTATCTGCAGTATATATACAAACTTGCTTTTCAATCAATACATCTATTATGAAATTCCTTTTTCATTTAATAACAAGAATTCTATTATTCCATTAATGCCTGAATTTCAAATTGGTTCCCATATCAATAAAGATTTAGGACTTCACCGTGGAGGGAAAGCTAAAGCTTCCCAACAGCTCCAATCTTCATGGATGCTCAGGAAATGATTCCATTATTTGCTCATCTCTGCTTGCTTTTTAGAGGGGAGAATATTTTCATTCACCTGGTATGCAAATATATTTCAGGTCCCCATTCTTAATTACACAGTCATCGATAATTATTTTTTTTTGATTTAATGGAAACCAGGAATATTTAGGAAAATGGAAACTTTTTTAAAGAAAATATCAAGTAATTTCCAATATTGTAGTTTCACGTTAATCATCCAATTGGACAAACCACTTAGAGCCTCTAGATCTTACCTGAACAGAATACAGTGGGCAGAAAACAGAAATCTTTTTCACTTGTGTTTATTGTGCTGGAGACAAAATAACAAATAAAGCTAATAAACTTCAGACTTTGTCTCTCCTATCTGTCATTAAGAATAATGCAGAAAATATTCTCTACTGTGCAGCACAGTAGATGGCAATGGAAATTATTTTATTCATCTGCCCAGAAGGAATTTGAAAAAATTATCCTAAGATCTTTCAGTAGTAAAATCGCTTGTGAATATCAATTAATTAGGTTTCTAGGATGTTTAGGATAGAAATTACAAGATGTGTCAAAAGCCTCACCCCATTTTTATGGTCTGTGGCAGCAGAGCACTGGTTCTCTAGGACAGAAATAAAGGTTAGATTTTTCATCCCCTTCTTTACCCGCTTCCTGATCTTAATAGAGCCGATTAAATATACATTAAATGCAACTACAACCAGACATTTTTTTTCCACGAGCACAGACTTTTACCACCATTAGCAAAAAGTCCTGACTAGGGGTCAACTGTGCATATTTGCCCAATAACTTGAACTTCTGTGTGCTCTGCTGAGCGGCGTTAGGAAGCAGTTTCTCGGAGACCGGTGCCATGGCCTCGGATGTCAAGCAGTGACCCGTGAGTGCTGTCAGCAACTGACCCCTACCAAAGTCTAACCCAAGGAGAACTGGATTATTTAACTGGAACCATTTGCAAAAAGCTGCAACCAAAGGCAAAACGGCTTGTAAGAATACGAAACGTTTTGTTACGGGATAAGTAAAATGTTAAACACAATCGAACGCTGGGACTCATTGGATTACTCCAATTCTGGTAAATAAAATCAAGTAATTTAGATCAATTGATAATCTCTGAAATACTTATCAAAGATCCTTAGGACTATTTAGTCAATTGTAAATTTTGGAATGAAATGGTTCCTTTTTTTTTTTTTCTTTTTTCATGTCATAGAATCACAGAATGGTTTGAGTGGGAAGGGAACTTAAAGATCATTGAGTTCCAACTCCCTTGCCCTGGGCAGGGACATCTCCCACCACACCAGGTTGCTCCAAGCCCCATCCAACCTGGCCTTGAACCCCTCCAGGGATGGGGCAGCCACAGCTTCTCGGGGCAACCTGGGCCAGGCTCTCACCACCCTCACACCAAAGAACTTCTTCCTAATATTTCACGTAAATTTCACCTCTTTCAGTTTAAAACCCTTACCCGTGGTGCTATGGCTCCACTCCCTCATAAATGTCCTTTTTAGAAGTCTATTAAATACAAGAGTTTGTGAAATAGATAACAGTAGTTTATCAACAATCCAAAAAGGAAATGTTTGTCTATTCCACCACAAGTTTAGAAAACATAGGAGTACATAACTTTTCCGTAGTGTTACTTGTGTTATTTCCTAGTTTATCATCTTAGTTAACTTTTCATCCGTCCAGCAGCTACTTCTGGAAGGGCACCTCCTTTTTACTTATTTTTTTTTTAAAAAACTGCGTTAATGTGATTGCCTCAGTTTTTCCTTATTCCTGTCACTTTATTTCAATGCATACTCCAATTGTTAATTTGAATAACAGTCCTGCAGAAGAATAACGCCTTTACTGCAGAACTTTGGAAATGTGGGCTCATTTTAGGGTGTTCTGAAGAACCAGTACAAGTAAATGTTTTGTAAAAGGACTCACATGACCCATATCATTTTGAACTCACACCATTATTTGTTAATATTGCCCATTTCACTGCTTTTTTATACCTGAAACAACTCTACCTCTAGCTTTGACTAAGCTAATGACTACACAATAATGCAATCCCCACAATTTCAGCTTAGTCAGACTTTTCCATCATCTGTCACACTGAGACCTTAATTTGTTCCGCTCTTTTGTGTTCACATCTGTGTTTCCATGACATTTTTTCACACTAGCATAGGATGACTGACTCTTCACAGGGCACCAATTAAATACATATGGATGTCTCAAAAAACATTTAACTGATTTAGAATGGAAAGTCTAAATGAAAGTCACCAAATCCTTACACATACTAGAAATAACCGCCTATTAAAAACATTGTTTCCTTTACTGAGCAGCTAATAAAAAATAGAAACACAAGAAATAAACAGGGCTTTGTCACTTTTCATTAAGGCAGAAGAGGATGAGTATGACTGTTGATAGCTCCTTTTTATTTCATGTCCTTGAAAATTCTTTCCCTGCATTTCTTATTTTGCCTGCTGCTGCAAAATTTCAAGTGCTTTTCTCCATCCCCATGCACTACATACAAAGCCAATTTTTCCTCTAATTTTCAAGGAGGTAAGTCCATAGTACAAAAAAAAAATACATCAAAGTAAGTACTGATAAGGACAAACCTGAACTTTGCAGATTCAGCACATCAAAATATCCACATGGGGTTTACTCTGAAAACAGAAGCCAACTGAAGCCACATCAGAGCGACTGGAAGCCTGGGTGTTGTGGGTCTACACTTCCTTCTAAGACAGTAAAGATAGCATTCACGTGCATAATTAGTACCTATTTTCAGAATTGCTCTTTTTTAACAGTGGTAAAAGTGACTGTAAACAATAAGCATATATTTCAGATGCATTTAGAATGGTTAAACCCATTGTGTTTCCGCTCATACAGACGCTGCTGTAGAAACTCAGTTATCAGGTCACCAGAAGAACGTTAGGGAAGTTTAAAAACCATGTTCTATGAGAATAGCTATTACCAAAGCTCTGTGCAATGAACTACATATCCCCATTGGCAGTGAGGGCTGTAGGAAGTGAAAATATTCAGCACTGCAGAGTTAAGGTTGTGCTTCGTCAGCGGATGGAACAGCTTTAGCCATTTTGTTTACATGTCATTGCAATTACTACAGTGAAAAGGTTTTCCGTTGTAATTCAGTATAAATTACCTGGACCACCGTGTTAACGTGTTACTTGTTTTCCAGCTCTTTGGAGATAACCTGGTAGACAGAACTAGTAAGTAAATATTTGCTAAGCAGTACTTTTTCATTACTGAAATTTATAATTCTAGTTCTCTCCCTCCACGATAATTGAATATATCTAATTGCTCTTCCTTTTAACTTTAATGCAAGTTTCAAACTGGTGAATGGACAGGAAAGCACCATTAGAGACATTATTCTAGTTTTGCTTTCCTTCCTGTACAATGATTTGAACTCAAGCAATAAAGTTAAATGGAAAAGGCACTATACTAGATTTTCAATTACAGCAGAGGCAGGGAGCCACAATTATCCCTTTCATTACTGAAATACTTCTCATGGCTACACAGGCAGAGTCCCTGCTGCTGCTACTTCTGCTATTCCTGTTGCTGTTACTGCTGCTCTTAAATTGAAGTGCCCTTGAAAACAGATGAGGTCACAGGCCACCAAACAGAATTTAAAATTCTGAAAAATGTATGTTTAAAGGAAAATGAGAAGAAAAAAAAAAAAAGAAAAGAGCAGGAACACAGACACATTCAGACCCTCTTTTTCCTTTCTCTGCTGCAAAGATATGATGTTTCTCCAGATCTATAATAAATTACAATAGTAGTAACTGTGCCACCAGGTTGTCAATGGGCATGAAACATGAGCGTAAGCCCTGGCTGTCTTTTAAGAGCACTTATACCCAGAGATATTTTGTAGCAAGAATCCACTGACTGAACAATCGGGTGCATTCCATCTCTGGTGTACCCATCTTTTACTGTGTTAGCGAGGAAAAAAAAAAAAAAGAAAAAAAAATCCTTTATTATCTTTTCATGAAGGATATCATATCTCAGGAGCGGTTCTTTATTTCCCCTGTCCGCTTCACTTGGGATGTGAACACCCTTTCTACCAAGCACATAAAACTAACCAACCACTTCAAGGGTGGATCTGCAAATCACAAATATTTGCATAGCCTTGAAGGAGGTTTACCTCAGCCTTTTGGGAGGCGGGCCAGCACTTCAGACCTTCCTTATAAGCCTCCTGCAGGATTCAAAACTCGCTCCTCTGCATCTTTTTTCGGCACAAAAGAAAATCATGACCTATTCTATTAAGACTAACGGACATGAAAAGAATAATATTAAAATGGTAAGTGTGAAGGGTGTGTTTCAGACTGAGCAAAACACGTGTCAGGAAGCATAGGAAATCTATGTAAGAGCCAAGAGGACAAGCTGAGAGAGTTGGGGGGGTTCAGCCTGGAGAAGAGAAGGCTCCGGGAAGACCTTCCAGCCCCTTCCAGTCCCTCCAGGGGCTCCAGGAGAGCTGGGGAGGGACTCTGGATGAGGGAGGGGAGTCCTAAGAGGAGGGGGAAGGGTTTGACGCTGAAAGAGGGGAGATGGAGCTGAGATGTGGGGAAGAAGTTTTTGGGTGTGAGGGTGGTGAGAGCCTGGCCCAGGTTGCCCCAAGAAGCTGTGGCTGCCCCATCCCTGGAGGGGTTGAAGGGCAGGTTGGAGGGGGCTTGGAGCAACGTGGTGTGGTGGG
>JAOQGH010000032.1:61757769-61785537 GCA_025769975.1 Gallinago jamesoni
GTGTCCCTGCCCAGGGCAGGGGGGTTGGAACTGGATGATCTTGAAGGTCCCTTCCAACTCTAACCATTCTGTGATTCTATGAGTTGTTTTTGCTGATGGTATTTTTCCAGTAATCAGCTTTTAAGAGGGGGAATATCTTTTAGTCTTTTTCTCTCCCTCATCTCTCCCTCTTTTTCTCTTCTCCTTCAAAAACTACTTTGACATGTTTCAGTGTGATGAAAGCTGGACACGGCTCCATCTTTGGAAGACTGGTGGGAGGTAGTGTGGGCTGGGGTTGGGTCAATTTATTGTTCAGGCTTTTAAGTGGAACTGGAGGAAAACATGAAATCAAGTTTACAAGGAGAGGTGAGCAATACATTATTTCCTTGCCTTTTCAGATTACCGTTTCAGCTGCAGGGTATAAAAACATGGTGAAGAAAAAAAAAATAAAAATAGAGTAACTTAGTTTTTAACGATTTCAGATAATCCATCCTTTCTCTGTATGTGAAGGTGAAACAAAATGCCAACGATCCTTCTGTGTTTAAAAAAAAAAAAGAAAAGAAGAATCCTTTAACCTTTTGTTCAGCATTCTGCTATTTGTTCGTCGTGGTTTCCCAAGGCTGTTATGTATTAACAGTATCTGCATCGTGTAAGGGCTTGTGAAACCCGTTGTCATGCCACACATTTGTGGGACTGGGAGGCCAGCTCCGGTTGCAGGGAGATGTGTTTCCAGTGTTCAAGTGGTTCCAGAGACGGGGTTTGAAGAATGGAGCTGTGAAGTGTTTGAACCGTGAGGATGGGAATTACGTGACAACGAACTTTTAGAACGTCAGAACCCCTTTAGGGTTGCTTGGGTTACAGTGATACCAGGTGTTTACTTTCAGACAACTTCTGTAACAGGTTTTGTCAAGCTCAATGTTCATAATCCTGTAACGAGACCAATTTATGGAGGAGGAAGGAGATGTCACTATGGACCCCTTGGCTTACAAACCCTGGCGTGTAAACTTAGAGCTTGGAACTACTGAGAGAAACAAGTTGAAGTCTGTATTAGCTGACTGGAGACTTGGGGAAAAATACTGGAAGTTTTCTGGGGAGTAGAGAAGCTGAGACCCTTATTTAAAGAAAACAAACAAACAAAAAACCTCCAACTTGTAAATATTTGGGGTAGATATTCAACAACAGGTAGAATAGGTAAGTGTTCAAGTCCTGGAAAAGTTAATGGGAACTGGATGCTTTATTGTCTTTTTTACCTCCAAAATTACTTCTTTGGACCCGATTATCTATCAAAATGAGTTGCATTTGCAATACGAGGTCTCAAAAATCCTTGAATCAGTTCTGAAAATCTTCTCTCTCGCCCTCACCCCTACCCCCGGAGATTTTTCTTTTGAGGGGATGAGACCATTACAGCCTGCAGCTGAATGATAAATGTAGTTTCTTTTCCAGCTTTAAACTTCCACTTCTGGTAGAAGAAGCAGTCAGCAAAGCAGATGGCAAGTGAATTTGAAGCTTTGAGTATTTAATGATTACGCTGTTTAGGTTATTTGGCTGGCTGGTTTTAGAACTCAGCATTCCAGCAGAAGGTGGTTTTGGGATTGAAGCAAAAATTAATGAAAGCGTTTCTCCTGGCAAGCTGAATGGTGATTTCCATGCAGCCCACTGCTGCTGCCACTGGTGTCTGTGGGAGCAGGATCAAGGACAGGCAATCCATAACCTCCTGAAATGGACTCCTATGGTCATTTGTGATAGACCGATGGAAAAGTGACCATCCTGCTGACATCTAACCAATGGTTCCTGCTTTGGTTTGCCTCCCTGTTCTAAATAGAATCATAGAATCATTTGGGTTGGAAAGGGACCTTAAAGATTGAGTTCCAACCCCCCTGCCCTGGGCAGGGACATCTCCCACCAGACCAGGTTGCTCGAAAGCCCCATCCAGCCTGGCCTTGAACCCCTCCAGGCTGGTAGACCTACTGGTAAAGCAGATGAGGGACAGAACCCTGGCTGACCACTCTTCTCCCTGAGATGCGATGTTTTTTATACAGATGTTGTGGTTTGGGCCAGGTTGGCCAACAACAAGACAACAGATTGTCTCCCCCACCTCTCCTTGCAAGGAGAGGAAGAAGAGAGGGGAAAGAGAGTTTTGAGTTAATGGAAAAAACGAAATTAATTTAATGAAATATTAATAACAACATAAAAAGGAAACAACGATAGAAAGTTGGCTCTGCTCCACCCCAGACCTGGACGATGGATCACTTCCCTGTCGTGACAAAGCGCAACTGTAGGAGGTGGTAAGCTCCAGCACAGAAGTGGGAAAGATCTGTGGAAGCAGGAGTGCTTTGTGGCCAGAAACCTTAGCTCTTTAGGTCATTTTAAATGGGCATCTTAAACTAGGTGTAGACACTGGAGAGCAGGCTCATACATAGTTTATGATCATGACAGTTGTCTTCTCTACTGGCTAAGCTGCAGAAGGGACAGCTGGGACTAACCTGATGCTAAGCAAAGTATGAGCTGTGCAGGGCTGTGGTGAGTCTCTGCTGGCCATGCAGTTGTCAGAGAGGCAGGGAGGTGCTGCCCACCATTGTATCTTGGAGCGGGCTGATCCTTCATCTTACCAGGTGTCCATGTTCTGACCTTCTGCTTTTCCCTGAGAGTTTTGTACGTCTTGGTGGTGCTCTTCCTGAGTCCTTGAGTGACTGTCGCTGACTCCACAATTTTTGTCTTTGATGTGTTTGGCTTTTTTTTTTGCACTTATCTTGCTGACTTTAGTTTCTGCTCCATTTAGAAGCAGAAGAAGTTTTTCTGAGTAGAGTCAAGCCAAGGTCACTTCCAAGTCTCAGGTCAACATTCACATGAACCTCAAAGGACCGGGCACTGAGTTTCTCATTTTTTTTTTGATGGTTTGATCTCTTTTGATCATTTATGCCGTTGCTTTGTTCGTATTAGGGTCTGGGGCTGAGCTGAGCTTCCACTCGTACCTCTTCTTAGTGGGCTGCAGCAGCATTTGGGGTCTTAATGGCAGTGCTCAAATCAAACACCAGCCTAGTTCATTCATCTGGTATGTCACTGTCAATCCGCCACTGCTGAGGTTCAGAGGTTCAGTGCCACATTAAGGAAAAAAATCCAGGTGCATCAGGAGAAGAAGCACTTAGTCATTAGCATGTTGGAGAATTTTTCATCCCATGCTTCTCGCGTGCTGTTTACCATTTTATATCCAATTAACCCTCTGCAAGGGTGAATCAAAAATCAAATTGAAAATTGAATTCCCTGCTCTCGAAAGGACTCAGGAATTTCATGAGGGATCGAGAGGTGACGTGGCTGGGGCGAGCCATGGCACATTTCACAGTGGCCATTGCGGCAGCAGGGTCAGAGCAGGTGCCGGGCGCCTGCGTGGAGCCTGAGGGAAGCAGCCATCAGTGGTCGGTCCCCTCCTGGCTGCCAAGCAAGAACATGGCTCCAGAACGTGTGAAATGCCCCGCATGGGAGAGTGGGGGGACTCAGACCGAGCTCCCGCAACAACACGTGGTGGTGCGAGTGCCATCAGACACACTGCCTGCTCAGGCAGGGGGTTGGACTGAAGGAAGGGGTAGAAAGACTTAGAAACATCAGAGAAAGTGAAAGGGAAATAGATTGGTGGAACCGTACCCTGAAGCACAGGCATCAGGTAGAACCTCTACTGGAGGTGGATGACCTCCATCCCACCTGTCACCAGGCAGAAGAGAGGGATTCAAGGGACAGTGAGGAATGGAGGAAGGTCCCACCTCGGAGGGGCAAGCAAAACCCTCCCTGGCCCCTCTCACCTTCCCAGTTACACTTGCAAAATAGGTACGGGGCTTTGGAAGTGGAGAACCGGGTAAATGAGGATGTTGATGAAAATCCATGCAGTGAGTTGCCCAGAGCCAGCCATCCACCCCCACGCCTTAGGACTTCCTCTACAGAGAAAAAAAGGAAGGTAATTGTGGCGGGTGACTCCCTTCTGCGGGGAACAGAAGGCCCCGTTTGCAGCCCAGATCCATCCCACAGAGAAGTCAGCTGCCTCCCTGGGGCCAGGATTCAGGATATACAGAAACATCTGCTTACCCTAGTCCAGCCCTCGGATCACTATCCGTTACTGGTATTTCAAGTAGGCAGCGATGAGGTGGCCACCAGTAGATTGAGGGCAATAAAGACAGACTTTAGGGCTCTTGGACAGCTGGTTAAGGGATCAGGAGCACAAGTTGTGTTTTCCTCCATCCCACCACTTGCAGGCATTGATGAGGGGACAAACAGGAAGAGACAAGAGATTAACTCCTGGCTCCGAGGCTGGTGTAACTGGCAGGACTTTGGTTTCTTTGATCATGGTTTGAAGGGGGACAGGGATGGGACTAGGATTACCAAAGAGGAGCCTGGGAGCAGATCACCAGTGCTGGTTGGTAAAATAATAGTAAGGTGTTGGGGCCTGTCGTCTCAGAAATGGGGGATGGTAACCCACGTGGTATTGATGACATCAGGGATAGTGATAACTCAGCAACCACAGAAGGATCTAAGCATGGTCAGGAGGGTATTTGGGCTCAGTCCCCCCAAAAGTGGCAGGAAAATTAGCCCAGCTTAAGGGCTTCTACACAATTGCATGCAGCATGGGCAACAAACAGGAGGAGTTGGAGGCCGTTGTACAGCAGGAAAACTACAATATTGTTGCCATCACAGAAATGTGGTGGGAAGACTCACACAACTGGAGTGCTGTTATCGATGGCTACCAACTCTTCAGAAGGGATAGACAAGGAAGGAGAGGTGGTGGGGTGGCCCTCTATGTTAGAGGCACATTTGAATGCATAGAACTTAATAATGGAAATGTCCAAGTTAATTCAGTCCTGAGTGATGTGCTCTAGGCATTCCTGCTTTAGCAGGGGAGTTGGACTAGATGATCTCTAGAGGTCCCTTCCAACTCTGCCAATTCCATGAAGGTATGTTACAAGGAACCTATTGCATACTGGTATATTGTGAGAATTGCAGTCACGCAGAAGCCTTGCTGAAAATTTCATGAAGAAAGAGAGAGCCGGTCCTTATAATTTTCTGCTGAATAATGAAGTCCAGAGAACATGTTGCATTCAGGAAGCATACTTTTCAAAATAGTTTAAAATTCTCACACTTCAACAAGAAAAAAAAAAAAAAACAAACAAAAAAAAAACAGATCCTTCTGAAATACCTCAAAAACCACTTCTTTTTTCTTCCTTCTTCCAGTCTTGGACTACAGAAATTAGTCTGGAAAGTCCAAAGACTCTGGAAAAAAAGGGGGTTTGTATGGTTTTTCCTGATGTTTTTTTCTCTTTTTTGAAAAAATTAAAACACATAATTACGAGTGAAATAATTTCCTTCTTCAGACTCGCACTGACTGCACAGATATAGTCACATGTGGTTATGAGAACATTTCACTCACGCTAGAAATTACTTGCTGTCTAACTAAAATGGTCAGACACACTTTTTTTGAGGGGGGGCTAAAATGTCAATGACTTTCTAATGACTTTTCCAAAACAGCAGCTAATACTTTGAGTAGTATATGAGCCTTTTCTGACTCTTATCAGTTGAAGATACTGGAGCTTCAGAGATGCTCGTCTCTGTCTCTGAGGAGAATAGTCTTTCTTAACTCTAAAATCCTTTCTTGATATCCTGGTAGTTTACGCTCTCGCTGAGCTATTACTCTGCAGTGGAGGGCAAGATGGGCTTTCTGTTGCCGTGTGATAGAGTCTGATCCCAAAATTTTCTGTGGCAAAATAACTGGCAGTTATCACAGATGCAGAAGGAGAAAGTGTTCAGATCGATCACAAAGTCGGGAGCTTTGCTTCTTGTGCAAGTGATCATATCTTGCCTGCCCATGGAAAAGAATTCTTGTGCACAGCTGAAATAACTACATAATTGTACTTTGCACAGGTTCCATGGCAAATTAAAAACTTGATTTCTGTTCTATTCTTCTTTTCCTCAAATCCCATTCAGTGCTGTCAAATTTTAGCTTCAAGTACAGTGACTATTAAACAGCATTTGTTTTGTGGGTTTCTTTCTTTCTTTCTTTATTTCCTCCCTTTCTTTTCTCTTAAGAGAGGGAGAAACACAGAAAAATGTAACTTTGTGCTGGTTTTTGTAGTTGTATGGGAAATCACAGAATCATAGAATGGTTCAGTTTGGAAGGCACCTTAACGATCATTGAGTTCAAACCCCTCCTGCCTAGTTCAGGGACACCTCCCATCAGATGACGATGCTCAAAGCCCCATCCAGTCTGGTTTTGAACCCCTCCAGGGATGGGGCAGCCACAGCTTCTCGGGGCAACCTGGGCCAGGGTCTTACCACCCTCACACCAAAGAACTTCTTCCTGAGATCTCTTCTAAATCTCCTCTCTTTTGGTTTAAAATCTTTACCCCTCATCCTATCATTACATTCCTTGATAAAGAGTCCCTCCCCATCTCTCCTGTGGGTCCCCTTTAAGTACTGGAAGGCTGCTCTTTCTATTAAAAAGGCTATCCTGGAAATAAAATAAGCACAAAGAGGGCAACTAACAAGATGAAGGATTTCTCACCTCCTTAAACAGAGAAATTAAAACAACTGTGTACCTTCAGTTTGCAGAGAAGAATGAGGCAAGATCATGGTTTCAAATTTGTCAATGGAATAAGGTGAACATGGAATTGTAGTGACCTAGTTCTCTGACCCTAGAATTAGGGAACTCCCATTTCAAAAAACCACAAGATCAATTTAAAACAGATGGAAGAATACATTTCTTTACACAGTGGGCAGAAACTTTCTAGAATCCCTTTCTACATGAAATTGTGGAGGGAGATGGTTATCAGCTGCTTCTAAAAGGAATTAGACAAATTCATAAATGATAGGCTTGTAAACTAGATGCTGAGGTGAACAGTCAGGATCATAAATCCTGTGACTGTGGAGAAGAGAAAAACAAATATCAGATATTGGCCAGATTTGCATGCCTTCCCTAAACATCTCTTACTGTCACTGAACTTGGTGGACCATTTGATCTGATTCAGAAGAGTATTTCTCATGTTCTTACACTATATTAACATGCTAAGTATAAGGCTTATTCTTAGTAATGCCAAAGGGATCGATTTCAGCATCTGCTTAAATATTTTTCTGACATTTATCCCCCAAACAAGCATCACCACTAAAATTAAGGACAATAACAATCAGCTGGGAATCAGAATAAATTCTAACTCAAACAATGATTTGCTAAGGGAATTCGTGATAAATAATTAGAGATAAATATTCTAGTACAGGCACTTGGTATTCAAGTCTTCCTGTGAACAATACATTAAGAAAAGTAAGAATATCTCTGTACCTATCTTATTTGTTATTGAAACACTCGTGCAATTTATGGTGTTTAGTAGATTTCACACACTTAAGAGTTGAAATAACATCCATAGACACATTTCTTTATACAGTAAGGGACAATCCATAGGTCAAAAGACAGAGAAAGCATTAATGTGGGCAAAATAAAATATTTTTCCTTCATTTAAAAGCCAACAAAGAAGAAATAGAAAAAAAATCAAACCAAAACATGAATATACTACAGTACGGATTATGCTGGACATGTCAGGATGTTCCTCACTCATTATACATCTGTTTAATAGTAGATTTACTATTTATACTTTAAATACAAATGTAAAATAAGAGCATCATCTTATTGTTACTTTCATGAATACTAATTAAGTAAGATAAAAGAATATAAAAGAAAACAACCACATAAGAATCCTTTTCCACATAAACCCCTTCTCCTTCCCTACATCTAGTCTCCTGTTCTTTGGAAGAATTTTGCAGAGAATATTTCTCCTCCTCTGAATGTTTCCAGCAGAGTCCTCGTCCCTTCTCTGTGTTTTCAGAAACATCGTTCTCCTTACGGCCCCTACCTTTGCTTCCATCTCTCTAATTGCTTATTCTCTCCTTCTTTGCCTTTCTTCCAAGATTCTTAGCTTATCCCAAGTTTTCCCACCTCCATAGCTGTTACCTACCATGTTGAGTCACTGCAGAGATAGAGAAAGATGCAAATAAGCCTTTGCCTCTTATCAGCTCAGCCAAATTAAGGCTGGATGCCAGGAAAACAAGAAACAGGAGGCAGGCGGGATAAAAGTCTGGCAGTATGGGCAGAATACTGAGTATCTGCAGCCAAGAATGAAAAGAGTAACTATTACTGCCCACGCTACCTTCATTTTTCTTATCTCATTTTCTCATAGCAACTTGTTGGGTTTTTTTAATTCCCATCCAATGAAAGGTGATAAGCCAAGAACTGATGTTGCTCTGTAAGACTGCAAGATCCAAGGTTTGTTTTTTTTCTTGTTCTTTCTTTCTACTTCTCCTATGTCAGTAAAGAAAATATTTGGATTTGTGATGAAAGGCAAAAGGAAACCTTGTTAGGTTTCTTTTTTTTACTCAGGAGCAAGACCAACAGCCCATAGTTTAAGGACAAGGCTGGATGGGCTTTGAGCAACCTGGTCTAGTGGGAGGTGTCCCTGCCCATGGAAGGGGGGTTAGAACTCAATGATCTTTAAGGTCCCTTCCTATGACAGTAGTTCAAGAACCTTTGTCTCAAAGCAGTGATCCAGAAATTCTTCCACCTTTTTGCTGCTTCTTCAGTGTTATGGTGTAAAAATTTAAAAGCTTGTGGACAGAATCTGCTCTTAATTTTGTACAAACAGAACTCAAATTGAATTAAAACTTGAACGACACTCAGTTTCTCTATCTCTTAACCTCAGATGTCTGTAATTCAGGGGAAAAGTGCTCCTACAAGCTTAGATTCTTTCTGCTGATCATGAGAGCAATGATCCATAACACACGATTACATCTCAAGGATCCCTTCTTGCAGTTAACAATTCCATTTCATCGGGAATTTTATTGTATAATTTTTTCTCTAAGTCTCTCCTCTTTCCCTGAATGGAATTCCTAACGCTGACAGCCCTTCACGTCACTTGTGCCATTCAGCTGTTCATATGAAACTCAAGACAAAAAAACAAGACTTCAGCTGCAGCCTGGTATCTATACGCACCAGGCTTTTACCTACGCCTGCTATAGGAGATACATGGAATATGCATTTATGTAAATAGCAGCAGAAGTTATTAAAAGTAGTTTTGTATATGTGTGAGAATATATTTCTAAGCAAAACTTAACTGTTATTTAACTTTATTTTTTAATTATTTTTTTTACAAAATAGAATTTAAATAAAAAAGAATATATCGACAAATTTTGTTGAAAAGTATACGAGACAACAATAAATGTGGATTGAGCTGGACAGGCTGATGAACTGGGCAGAGAGAAATATTATGAAGTTCAACAAGGGCAAGTGTAGAGTCCTGCACCTGGGGAGGAATAACCCCCTGCACCAGGACAGGCTGGGGGTAACCTGCTGGAGAGCAGCTCTGAGAAGAAAGACCTGGAAGTCCTGGTGGACAACAGGATGGCCATGAGCCAGCAATGGGACCTGGTGGCCAAGAAAGCCAATGGCATCCTGGGGGCATCAGGAAGAGTGTGACCAGCAGGTGGAGGGAGGTCATTCTGCCCCTCTGCTCTGCCCTGGGGAGGCCACCTCTGGAGCACTGGGTCCAGTTCTGGGCTCCCCAGTTCCAGAAGGACAGGGAACTGCTGGAGAGAGGCAGCAGAGGGCTACAAAGACAATGAGGTGACTAGAACATCTGTCTGCAGGAATTCACAGCGGTGCTGTGTGGGTGGGTGGGTGGGTGCAAATGCTCCACCTGGAAAATGGCAGACGGTGCAGGTCTGTATCTGTCATTAAAATTATCCAACAGATCATTCGTTAGACGTGGAGTGTGCCCACCCACTTCTGAATATCAACACCACCTTTGATCCAAAAATGGAGATGTAGCGGCTCGGTTTTCGTCAGCGTTTCCTTTGCCATACAGAGATTATAGTAAAGAACTCTATAAAGCCAAGTAAATTTATCCTTTGCAGGGGTTCACTGTCAGCAATTTAATTTAAAATATAGCATCTAGAAATCTACCAAACTGGAAAAAAATGATTGGTGGTATATAACTTGTGAAACTATTTTCTGAAAGAGTAGTTTTCATTCTCTCCCAAAATAATTAACATATTTTATATGCCCTCACATAGTTGTTTATTAAATTAAAAACACAGTGTGTGTGAAAATTCAATCGAGTGCCTAAAATTTTTTCCCTACTTGGTAATGAGTCCTCATCAGGATCTAATAGAGCACAACTTTCATCTCTCCCAGGAGAGTCCCCAGTCTTTGCACTTGCAGTTACCCATCTACTGAACTTCTCCCTTACGGAAGTTGGGGGGGGATGCGGCGTTTAGAAATAAAAGGATCTGTGCCATTTGTGACATGCAGAGTTAATATGTCGCTTCCATAAGATGTAGTAAAAATCTTCAAGAAGAGTAAACTTAGGGCAAAAGAACATGTGGTGTCTCCTGCTTCCCGGGACACACCGATTTTCATAAATCCTCCAGCTTTACTTTCTAAAAATAAAATGATAAAGAGTGAAATTTTGTGATACACCGCAGGATTCTTACACTGCTGGCTTCCAATTATTTCTGAGGTTTTCCAATCATGAAATATTATAGATAGGGAAGCTTGATCTAATTTAACATACAGTCCATTTTGGTGGACAGCTGCTCTATTTGGAAATTCAACGGCATTTCTGTACACTTGCAAAATGAAGAAGGTCCTTGTTTCTTCAACATCAATCCTGGTATTATCTTTTGGTTCCTGGCACACACCTCACACCCAGCTTGGGAACCTGCCCACATCATTTGCCAGCAGGTCCTGTAATGGGAAAATACTCACTGGAGAAGATGACTGGGCTTTCTGGAGTCTTCAAACCTCTATGTCCCTCTTATCGAGTGTAAGTATAGGAATAGCACAAGGGTTTCACACGTAACCCTTAGCTTCAAAGCTAGCTTAAAAGTTTCACTACAGTGAAACTGCAGGCATCCAACAAAAACCACTCTAAGATGAGAGATTCCTCTGGTGCTGCAGTGAAGTGCTGGGAACAGGCTCCAGCATTACAGTGACAGAAGTGAGCTTTTGGAGGACCTTCTGGTTGCTACTCTACAAGACGATTGCATAGCATCCATCATTTAAGTACCGACAGCAATATATTTCACTTAGTATTCATTCATACATCGGTTGCTCCAAGCCCCCTCCAACCTGGCCTTGAACCCCTCCAGGGATGGGGCAGCCACAGCTTCTCGGGGCAACCTGGGCCAGGCTCTCACCACCCTCACAGTAAATTTCTCAGGCTCTTTCTCAGTATTATACGGCATTTTAAATAAGCAAAAATCTATTGGTGTCTTTAACAACCTTGTTATTGATTCTCATGATTAAAAAAACCACCCAAACCAACAAAAAACTGAAGTATAAAAGAAAAACAAACCAAAACTCATCATAGCTGAATTCCAAAGACCCATCTGCAGACTCTCTGCAAGACAGTTTCTGCATGGCTATCAATTATCAATCCCTTCTTTTACTTGATATCTAAGTTGATTAGAAAAGGTTCACAGATGCAACTGTGTGACAACAGTGACACAGCAGTGACACCCAGTACCTGTTTTTTCTCTGACTGACAACTTTGCTTCTTCGTGCTTAAAGCTTGAAAGAAATCTGAATTTAGTTCAAAGGTATGTGTATTTTACTAAAATTAACAATAAGTAGTAATTAGTTAAGAGGAAATAAATATATAAAGGTAAGATTTACAGTCAATTTTTTGTTTAGAGAGATAACACTCAAATAGATTTTCTGCCACTAAATATCCCAAAATCTATAATAAAAACAAGCAGCTAGAAAGGCAGGCCTTTATCCAAAACTCTTGCTTTTCTTGAATTTTCCTTTCATTATGAAATTATATCCTGATTTGCACCAGACATTCTTGTCTATGATTCTGCAAATGACCTGGGGCAAACAGCAAGCTGGTCCCCACAGCTCGGAGAGGGCGCGTGACGACACCGCTATTTCTAAATTTGAATCCTAAACCAGATCCCTGAAAAGTACATCGTAATTTGGGGATATTTTAAACACGGATCTACTCTTCACACACTTCAGAAGGAGAAAAGAAGTCAACCCTGTAACGTTTCTGTGTCAGATGTCCACAAAAGCCACGTTTTACGTTAGCTCAATGAAAGCACGACAGCAGTAGCCTCTCTCATGAGACCACTTGTGGAATGGGGGAGTAAGGCAAGCTTTGCTGTCAGGTTTTTTTGCAAACTAATATTGACACACCGATACACTCAGAAATTATATTAACAATATATTAAACCTGAACCCCTTGTCCCTCCTGGAGGCCTTTTTTTTTCTTAAACTCATAATTACTGTAGTGATATGATGTTAGCATGCTTAGAACTGGCAAGGAAACAACTGTGTTTCCTAAAACACATCTGTTTCTGAAAGCTGAATATTTTATTAATTAATGGGGAAAAATAGGAGAAAAAAAATAATAATACAGTAGTCTTTGTAAACTATGCAGTGTTAGAAGTAAATAGAGGTTGGGATATTCAACAGCCCTATAGTCAGAGATCTCCCTCCAGATAAAACATATGCTGATTTATGTCTCTGCTGTTCAGAAAAGAAACAAGGACGTGGATTTCGTACCTCAATGCCTTCACCATTTTGTATCATCTGTGATTGTTTTGTTTATTTTGGTGACTGAAGTTCAATTTCAATAATTCGCGGAGCCCCGTAACGCGCTCTACTGTGTCTGAACACGATGAGATTTCACCCTGCCCTTCACTCTTTGCAAGGAAGTGAGAAAGCGAAAGGCTGTTTGGCAAAAAACTTAATTTATGTTCATTTGGTCCAACAGTTACAGCAGCAGGACTGGGCAGCACCACAAAAACGTGGTGCTCACTTGCTCATCTACTCAGGAAACAGAAATAATACGATGTGACATCTCTTCGGTCACCGAGCTTGAAAGGTGACTGCTGAATATCAGCCACATTGCTAAGAACTGCTGACAATCAGTTCTGTAAATAATAAAGTTTAAAAGGTTCAATACAAATTTCTGATTCAAATAAATCTCTGCCCACTCATTCCACTAACAAGGGAATGAGATTAAAGGGCTCATCCTCCTCTAACCTCAGCAGCTCCTATCTGCTCCTCATGCCTCTCTGGTCCTGCTGAGATCGAGGTAGTTTCAGAGTTTTCTAATATACTTAAGTGACTGGATGGACAAAAAGCTCTCATGCTGCTGGCCCAAAACGCCCAGGGAATCAACTTAGTTTCTATAAAACTTCGACATCTGGAAAAAAAAAAATGTTGCCAAAAAATTTCTAACTGCAGCGTCTCAGCTCTCTTTCTCCAACTCAGAAGTTTTAGTGGTTTTCTTAAAAAAAATTAAAAAGTCAGCAATACATAAATCCCTTTTTTTTTTTCCTAAAGCTACATTTTCTGATCCTAATCAAGCTGAGTCCTCAAAGCATTTTCTTACTTGATCTCTGAAAATAGTTTCTAAGCCTTTAACCACAACTGATGTTCAACATAACATACAGAAATAGCCTAGCACTCACATAAGTCTTATCTTCAGTTAATTCTTTACATTTTGAATCTTTGGGAATCATTCCTATCAGTGCATACCTGCAAAAATTCCTTTTATAACTTTTCCAATACTTCTTTTTATGACTATTTCTGTTAAAAAATAGTTTTGAAAAATACAAAAATTAGCAGACAATTAGCAATTTTCATTGTGTATAAAAAATAGCACAGAGATATTTATACCCCGGGTAACTACCCTCACCCATTCAACACTGTATAGTATATTCCCTGCCTTCTTCTTTTTTTATTTTTTTTTCCTCATCTCCATGACACAACAGTATTTTACAGACACATCAGTATTTTACAGATAGAAAAAAAGAAGAATGTCAAAATCTTGCAAATTTTACTGCAGAAGAAAATCATTCCCTGCCAACTCAAGCTCAAACACTTTAGCTGTTAATATTTTCTTCTTTATTACAACGATGCTTTGAAAGAGTCATTTGGATCCGGAACAAAAACAAGCTACAAGAAGTTAAATAGGTTCAGATAAACATTCACGCTTTGCGCGAATCAAAACTTCTAAATCAAACTCCAAAGCCTTTCAAGTTTGCCCAACACAGACTTCAGTCCAGCTTGTAAACTGTCTCCTAAATAGGTTTTTAAGAATGCTTCAGATCATTTTGGTCATTCAAGACATTCTGTGCAGTGGAATAAAATAAAAAGAACAGAAAATACGAGACTGACACACACAGAGGCCTATTTATATATTCAGTAATTCTTATTCCAGTCAGTCGTTCTCACAGTAACTCAGATCTGTCAAAATCTATACTTTTTGGCATCGTCTATCAACTTATATATTTCCATTTGATTTCTAATCTTATATAGATTTATGTACTCCTCCAGTCTGCCATAAACCGACTTCAGAGTAACAGCTGTCTTTATACAACATGCCATCTCCTGATTTTTTCCTAAGCTAACAAGTCATTTTTTCCTCTGTGTTCACTGTCGGTTACCTTCATTTCAGCTGTTTATATTTTAGGATTTTGGAGAGTGAGGGTTGGAGCAACTCGTGCTGCTTTTCCTCAGTTCTCTTGCTTGTAATATGGACACCCATTGAAAGCAAGTGAAGTATTTTTTTCCATTATCAAGAAATTTCATTGAATAATAATATTGGCACACCTCACTCTCTCTAATGAACCTACGAAAAGAGTCCACAACTCTGATTCTGTCTGGGGAGCGAAGAAATCTGGAGCAAAAGTTAAACATCATTTGCTATATTTGAAATTTTATTTCTTTTCAAGGTTTAGTCAGGGACCTATGGATCATGGCAGGAGGAAAAGGGCATAAAAAGAAACATGAGAGGTGCTGACTAGATATAAGAAAAACAGATTTGTCATGAGGAGAGTCACTGTAGGAATGGATCCAGCAACTGAGGGGTTGCACGATTTCCACCTTTGAAAGGTTTTTAAGACCCAGCTGGATAAAAACCTTTAGCAATGCTAAAATGTGTGACAACACGACGCAGATTCCCAAACACCACATATTCCAAATCATAGCAATCTGAATCCAGAATGAAATAAACCCCTGGCTAATGGGACAGATAGCCTTGATCTGTCTGCCAAGGTCTTGATCTACCTTGAGTAGTTCTCAGGACATTCTGAAGGCTTCCCAGAAGTTCCAAAACTACTGCTTTCGTCACAAGTAAATATTCCGAGCTGGAATCCTGTCTCAAGGCTATAGATTCCACCAGGGGATACATATTCAAAAGTGCCTTTTTGAGATCAGCTCTTTGTTTGATCGCAACGTTTGTTTTCATTTCTCACCTCTCTCTCAGTTTTAATTTCTCTTAAGAAACCAGCACTTTGCCTTGAAATAAACTCAAAATGTCTTTGCAGTAAGGCTCCTTTCTAATGTGAATAACGCAGGAGTGAAATTATTTACATTTTGTGTCAAACTTGCCAATTAATGAAAAGATTGAGTGACATATGAATATGCTACTTCTGTAAGTTAAAGGACTGGCTCTGACTATATAATTCTTGTTTCTGAAACCTAAATTTGTGGGGTTATTTTCCATGAAGAACAACTTTCATGAAAAAAATTCTCTCACATGATTTGGACGCATTAAATTGTATTTTTGAATCAGATTTTCCAATGAGTGCATTTTCAAGCATAAGCCCATTTATCCTAGCACATACTGATGGTCTTTCAAACTATCATTTTTTATTTCTGCCAGTCAACGTCGTTCTCTTTTGAGAATATTTCACTTAAAACATAGTTTTTTAAACTCTAATTTGGGAATTTGGGAAATTATTACAGCCAATTTCTACTTCCCATAGTTAGGTTAAGAGTAAGCTTTATGTTAGGGCATACAATTTACTTCCTTTTTGTGATAGTCACTGAATAATCTTGTATTGTCATGTCACAGAATCTTTTGACAAAGAATTTGACAATCTATTTGACAACATTATTGTCCCACTAAATTATTACTAGCATGGATTTTAGAGCAAGTAATTTAATTCTTTTTGTATCTTACCAAATGTTGTCAAAAGGAGGAGACACAGGGTGAAAAACTGTTGCTGAACTGTGCCCGTGCAGGACATCTCTAAAGTCACAAAGTGCCAGCTGATTTTATTAATTTACAAATATTTCCTATTGGGAATTGATTTATAAATCAATTTTGCTGAAGCCGGTTTGGCATCTTTTGCCTTTATTTAATTTGTAAACCCCAAAAGGTCCAGTTATATCTCAAATTGTTTGCTTTGATTTTGAGGCAAAGGATGTAGATAAAAGGACACCAGGAACTCCCGGCATTTCTGGATACAGAAGGGCAGCTCTGAGCCAGTGACTCAAGACATTAATCTGACTAAAAAGAGCTCTACTCCATCATCAGTTTCTGCAGCAAGAGTCACCTTCCTTGTCACTTCCTCAAGCTTCACCTTTATCCAGATGCTCAATGAGGGAACAGGGAAAGGAAAATAGAACCTTAAGAGTGAGGGATGAGCTTTTCACCTTGGTGGTTCCGTAACTCTCCCAAAGGAAGACAACCCAAGGCCATTTTCCATAAATCACACCGAGTTCAAGGTTACTTAATTATATTTCTTTGTTCAACTGCTTTGTATAAAAGGAAATAATGATTTATCTATAGAAAGAAAACACCCAATTTCTCTTCTGACTAATCAAAGCGATAGTACAAATAGCAGAAGACATTTATATAGGGGCAGGAAAAACTGCAAATATATTGGTTGTCTTGGTGTGGGAATTAGGGTATGAGACCTGTTTCCTCCTGCCTCTCCTTCCAATTATATTATTTTCACTCAGTTTTGATTCCTGTCATTACCACCATCCCATCATCAGTAGTAATAAAACTATCTTGGTACAAATGAAATAACGATAAATAAGAAAATTATCCTTATCATGAACTTCAATTTAGTATCAGAACCAGCTAGAGATGAGAGGGAAAAAATAATTCAAAGCTGTTGTTTTAGGAAAAAGATTAACAGGCAGGGAGAACTGAGGAAAACAAAAATATTTTTGCAGACCAGTAAAATGCATTATTTCAGTTAACATTTCAAAATTAAGCTTTTTCATTTTCTGTGTGAAACAGCTTGTTAAAACCCATTCACTTATTTTACATTTTGTACTATTTTTTTTAAATGTAATCAACGCTGAAAGAAATATTTAAGCGTGTGTTTGTTTGTTTCCTAAGTTATGAAAGAGCTATTGAACAGAAAAGAGTTTAGATGAAGTTTTAATAACTGTATTGTGGTAGAGGTATTGTATTTTAATAACTGTATCGTGGCCGTAGAGGTAGAAAAAAAAAAAATTAATTAAGGTTGGGTCCTACAGAAAAGAAAATCAGAGATTTGCAAGTTTTGATTGTTAAGTGAAAGGAGGCCCATTCTCCATCTTTCTAGTTGATGAAACAAGGTAAAAATAATCGATGGGGGAAAAATAAGGCTCTTTTCATAGGCTGGCATAACTACGGTACACAGCAAATACAGACATAAGGACATTCTGTTCACCTCCTCTTATCAGTGCTGTTGTCACAGAATAACTGCTCGCCCCTTCACCTCTGCAAGTGTATCTGAGAGCGTAACACGATTGTCAAAAAGACAACAAAATGTTTGAAATATTTTTTAAAAAAAAAAAAAAAAAAAAAAAAGCTCTTTGGATGTTCAAATAAAATTCCCTCTGGACTTCAAAAAGCAGCAGGGGGGTCAGTAATGAAAACATGTCGGTGTTGCGAGGCTTTTGAATAAACACCGGTATCGTCAGTCGTGATCCGGTGACTTGAATTTGATGCTGCAGCCTACATGCCAGCCAAATCATTCCTGGTTTTGAACTAAAATTAAATGAGGCACTTGCTGCAAAATAACAGTGCCTACCGCAAAGAGTTTTCTTATCAGAGACGCTGGGCCAACTCCTCACCAGGCAGAAATTGAAACAGCTTCAATTCGGTCAGTGGAAATCTGCCAATAATTCCAGTCTTGCTCACTGACCATCTTTGTTCTACCATCCCCACTCTGTATTTAAGCAGGCATTTATTATATTATTTTTTTTTTTTTAGTTTTTCTTTTCTTTTAAATCCTTTTACAGAAAGATTCATAGAAGATTTTTGCCCCCCCTTCTCTCTCCCAACAGTACTTTAATTCCTAGAGTCGGGATGTCTTCCCAGGACAGCTCTAAGTTGCTTAAACTGATGTCAACTCCAAAAAAACGCTTAACTTTGAGGCAAGGCATCCAAGTGAAGAGAAAC
Source organism: Gallinago jamesoni (assembly GCA_025769975.1). Lineage (NCBI taxonomy): Eukaryota > Metazoa > Chordata > Aves > Charadriiformes > Scolopacidae > Gallinago > Gallinago jamesoni. Next base: position 61,775,970 of record JAOQGH010000032.1, read on the forward strand.
CTGTGAAGTGGGGAACAGAGGACAGCAGCTTTCTCATGGACACGACACGAGTACAGTGACGATGGCTTGTTAGAAAGGAGCCTCAATCCACCTGCTCTAGGTCTTCTGCCAACTCTGAACTGTAATAATGGCAGGAAGAGTCATTAGAACCTTATTAGCTAAAATGATGATTGCTCTTTTGGGCCGGTACAACACCGGCGAGCACCAGCTATTGGCAAGGAGCGCTTTGACAGCGACTAAGCCTGGGACACGGGGAACTGGAAAGAAAATGGACTCGGAATAATTTTGTGGCTGCATCTTTTGACGTTTCTGAGTCAGACAGGAAAACAGTCGGCAGTTAAAGCTTCCGTGTTATTCATTCCGGTCATTAATCACTTTCTGTCCTGCCATAACGGGAAGCTTGTTTTTAAATAACGATTTCCATTTTCCTTCTTTCAAAGCCCCTCTGCTTAAGTAGTGAGGGAAGTGCCCTCTAGTCCCGGGCCAAATCTTTTGCTCGTGTAACTTCCCTGATACGGTACAAAATCTCCTTCTCATTGCAGGAGGAATGTCATCCAAGTAATTAAATACAGCACTTATGGAGGGAGAGTGAAATGAAATCTGCTGCAGCTCCTTTAGCAGTGCAGCAAGCTGTGCTACCTCCACCTATTACCATAAGGGTAGGGACTGCAGTGATTTTTATACATCTGGTTTTGTGGTCAAAGTGAACCAAGACTTGCTGGTAAAGGATTTCCATCCTGCCAGAAGATTAGGCTGTCAGGTGAAAAGCACTGAAGGTCCTGATACAATACGTTCCAATAGTTTGGGTTTTTTCTTCTACTTCTCTGCTTGGATGGCATGCAAAAACCAGATGACATTAGCATATTTTGCTGCAGACATTACCATATGCATTACTACTATTTTCACTTTATCCACGTTGAGGTTTGGGTTTTTTTTTTGCGCTGTGCTGCCTATAAAGAACAAATTCTTTCCTTATTTCTCTAAATCTGTTTACTATAAACAACGCTCGAGTTTGTGAATCTCCCAGAAACGTAACCCCCTCTCACTATTATTTGGAAAGCTCTCAGCCTTTAAAGGGCACCATCATAAATATGCTGATAATGGAAAGAAGAGCAGTGAGTTTTGTCAATGGAAAATAATGCGTGTGTTACGTGACAAATAATGGTTTTTCTCACCTTTACCCTTCAGCTTACATTTTTATAGCCTGTATAATATTCTGATGAATTTAAAATTGGGTGGTCTCTCTCAGTGCTCCAATGGAAACTACACAGCTGTTAGCATGAGCATTGCTCGGGGATACAGGGGATTCTAGAAGTACTTCTTAGATCATGAATTCAAATTTGCCCATTTCCTCCTCTGCACTTGACCCCAGGATTGGGCTGAGAGGAACAGGCACCGTTTAAGCCAGAAGTGTAGTGTCTAAACCTGCCCTCTGTACTCCTACAATTCCCTGAACAAAGTTACACAACTGAGTTCAGCTTGGTGCTAATCTAAATTCATTTAAAGTCTCCTTTTTGCTGGCCTTATTTTTTGCCAGACCGTGCTCTGCATACAGTTTCTATATTTTAAGCATTTCCCGACACACATCCACTTCACTTTTCCAACTTTAGGCAAATTTTATCTTTCTGGTTCCTCCCATCCATCCTTTCCCCCCTGCTACTGTGGAAATACAGGACAGGTACCGTGCTGTTACTTACACTATACCTTGTATTTGGATTAATTGAGAGGACTCTGGTCTCTAGGGTTGTCAAACTAGAACATTTCCTAAGCAGAACATTCAATCAGGGACTTTGTTTGTTTTTAATAAATTCCACCTTCTGAAGAAATTTTTTTCTGCTTTGATCTACTCACTGTTAACTCACCAGGACTTGGAGAATTCTACTCATTACACAGAACTTCAATGGACCCTGGTGGTTTGATAGTCTAATTCTAAATTTCTTCTCATCCCAAGGAAGTCTGTCTTATTAAAGTATATCCAAAAGGTATCACACACACAAAAAGTTTATATTTTGAGTGCTGAATTGATTAAGACATACATTCCCCCTCCCCCAAAAGAAAGCTGCAGCTGTTTCCGTGTCCCAGAATTGCACAAAATCTGTTCAATGTAGAAAAAAAAGTTTCTGAGTGCCATTTTCAATTGATCCACAAACAATAATGAAATAATTGGCCTTCGGGTAGATATCCGATTCTCCTCAGAACATTATTGCACCTCAGTTGTTACAGCAGTTCTGCATATGAGCAGATTGATAAAATACAGAGGAAAAGTGGGAAATAAAGGTAAATATTTATTTCCAGTTCACTTAGACCCTCACTGGAGAGATGTTGTCCAGTACAAAAATGTATTTTGAAATAGTTTGGTAGCTGGGATGCAAACAAACACTAGGGATCTTTAAGAAATTTGGGATCTTTAAGAAATTGATCTTTCAAGCTCCTTATAAAGGGAACCAGATGTTTAGAGCAAATGAAGTGACATTTTCCACTTGGCTGTAAACTCCTCCTAAATTCTTTGGTACGTAATACTGACTAGGAAATGGAAAGCCTATGCATGTTATGGTGTCAGTAAATATATGTCCAGGAAAGAAAAGAATATTCAAGAACCAGAAAGATTGTATGAAAAATGAAAAATTTAACTTCACAAATTATAATAATGACAGATGAGGGATAAATTAAGCTTTCCGTCCTGTAAGAATTTCTGAGAATCATGAAATGCACTAAATGCTAAATTATCGCAAGGGATTCCCATAAGAATTGCCTTAACGAAGCAGCTGTCTAATTCAAGATGCATCTTGTATTTTTTTTTTTTCATGTTCCGGGAACAAACTTCACTCTTGTACGAGAGACTTTTTTTCCCAGTCCTTACTAACTATAATATATACATCAACTGAATGCAGACACAAAAAGCTGTTACTTCACCCACTATTTCAAGGTTTTCCTTTCCCCAGTGACGGGTTATACTGAACCTCTTTAGCCCTTGATCTGCAGTGAAGGTGTCCTTTTGTTACTGGAGAGCAATATGTTTCAGGGGTTTTACATATTGTTTGTTCTTTCTCGTTGGTTAAGAATAGATCTTTTACCAGAACACCATTTAGGAGAAATTTCCTAACATAGGAGACATTCAAAAATAAAAGAGCAAAAATAAGGAACAAAGAGAATTTAACTTTTTTGTTCCAATGGACTGTGAAGATCAGAACTAATTCTATTGGATCTGTATTTTGTGATGAAAGAAATTTTCTAAGGGACACTAGCCAAATTTAAGTCTGTAACTTCATAATATTTTCTATGATTCGGTAAACTTTTATGTTACCCTATTTCTCTGATATTGGTATTGATTATTAAGTTTATTCCATAGTCACTAACATGAAATAAAAATCAGCTGGTAAAGTTTAGAGTGTAGTAATATTCATTGCATGAGATTTTTATATTATGCCTTGTAAATTGTTTTATGGCCAACGCTGTAGATAAAATATTGGATTAATTGACTCTTCAATATAATACATGTGTGTTATGATGTCTCATGGATACAAAGGTACACCCGTGGTTCCAAAATTAACCACATCTTTACAGAATATAAAGCTTGATGTTGCGTGTGGTAGCGGACTAATGTGTAAAACAGCTACACTACCAAAAGAACCTGACTTTAGGAATGACTTAGCACAAAAAAATCCAGCCTCCAGCTCAAGTCTGATTTTCAAGCATGCTTTTTCTAAGGATATTCCCCTCCACCCCTCTAACAGCTCTAGACCCTTTTAAGCAAAACCTGCTAAAACCATCTTCTTTTACACATTGCCCATTCTTCTCTACTTTCTAGAGGTCCTTAGTTAGAATCCAGTAAGTGATAAAATGATACCAGTGGCATCTAGTTAAAGGGGAGAAGGATGAGAAAATAGCTGCCCTTATTAAAAAGTTCCCAAAGCAAATGGTAGTAATGACCAGCAACGCAGACCTCAAACCATTAAGTCCTAAAGAGATGAATAAGAGGTGTAACAGTTGGAGAAAAATGTGTTGTAGGATACTGTTACCCATTAAAATACCATATTTAGTCTGTGACTCTGCCATTAGGACAAGATAAGGTGCATGGAGTGCATCTACTCACTGATCATAACCATAAAATCCTCTAATATCGTGGTAACCACACATTAGTTTTGTAACAGTCTTTATATCTTGCTCCTTCTGCCTTTGCCATGAAAATCCTTTTCCAAAGGATGAATCCTTAGTTGTCATCATGGAAAGACTATATCTCATACACAGATGCAAATGCTTGTCATTGAAATATGGTCTAATGTCTCCACCTACAGACCTGCCTCCCTGAAAAAAGGGTATTCTGTATAGTTGGGTTTTTTTTTTCCTTCTTTGGAAAAAAAGAAAAACACCACTTATAAATTAACATAATCATATCTGTCACAAACGGAGAATAAATAATGGAACACTCAGACTTGCTTGAGAGCACCTTATAAATGATGAGCATCATTTTGAACAGCAGAAACAGTACTGGCCAATGTCTTTTATATTGTACTTTTCTACGGAAGAGATCAAAAAGCATCACAGGAATTGGTAACTGTCTCCTGGAAAACCTCTTAGCAAATAAGTGTGTACCGGCCATACTTCGTGTGTGATGAACTGGAGAATTTTAAGGGAGAATGACATTTAAAAAAGCAATGGGGAAGTGGAACATAGTGTTTGAGATCTTGACTCGGCAAGAGTTCTTGAGCTTAACTTCGTACTTGCATTACAGGAGTAAACTGCATAGCAGTCCTTTTAGCTGAGATGAGGTTATTGTTCCAATCATTTTGGAAATAAGGAAAGGAAAAGACAATCCCATTTACTCAGCATTTCTTACAATGCTATTTCGTATGTTCTTGTGGTTTTGATTTCCAGCTGAATCAAATACAATCACAGTCAATGAAAGAGGTGACCTCTGCACCACGAGGAAGCCAAGGCCTTGATCATCGGTTATTAAGTAAAGATTTATTGCTTTTTTAATAAACACCTTTCACCTTCTGTGTCATGAGAAAGACTCCTACAAACAACATCTCAACTGAGTACCATCATAACAGGCTTTATGAGAAATAAGAAATATAAACATACAGAAGCGATAAAAAAATGAGTTAGAATTATAGTTTAATTTTATAAGCACACCTATAATGCTGTCTATCCCCAAATGGATGAACTAACAAATTATGCCTAAATTTCACTCTTTTTGTAAGCTTATTCCTCCTTCATGAGGATTTTTCCCAGATAGGACATATCAACTGATGAATGAGGACATTAAAATATCTGTTCTCCTAATGATAGAACTTTATAGATTACTGTGCTCTACAATAACTTAATGCTACTTGAATATACTGTCAAATCAATTTCTTGCCAAACTTTTCTTGTCACTGATTTTCTGTTTATGGAATAGTCACAAAACAGACAAATAAGTAAAAATTATTTGATCCCCAGCTTCCATTTCCACATTCTAGCTTTCTAAGGGTAAAGAAGGACTGGTTTCCAGGATTTAGGAAGAGGGGTGACTTCGTACACGAATCCAACTCTATAACATTTTTTTAACAGCTAACTATAAAGGCGAAAAGAAATGCAAAATCACAGCCTGTTTGAAGAAACAGTGCAGGATGGCATCTACCTTCAGCTAGATTTCTGCACGGTGCTTTAAAGTTAAATCTGAGATTTGATATGAGAAGGATAGACCATCCTTTTGTTTTGCTTTCTTATGTGTGAAAACAAGAAAAAGGTCAAAAATCTCTCTAGAAACAGTGACTTTCTAGAAAGTGTATGCAGAACTCTGCACACACACAAAATATAGCTATTATCTGTAACACACTGAGAATTTTTATAAAGATAAAGGTTTTTTAAAATAACCTTTTAAAGTAGCCTCCCTCTGGAGAATTCATGTGATGCCATGGAACCTCCCAGTTTGCCAGCAGAAATGGTGCCAGTGTTGGAAGCCTGCAAAATAGTAATGGCATTCTGGGTTAATTGGCACAACAACATGATCACCATGAACGTGCATGTCTTTTTTGCTGACAAGATTTGGGGCTGGCTGAAGAATTTGATTCCTTCTTTTTGATCTGACCCTGTATTAGTGGAACTGTTTGGCACGATGAGCTTTTTTTTTAATAAATAAAACCAAAAGATAATAAAACTCTACTCTGATCTTCACATTGAAATGAGGCACGGCACGAGCTAACACTGGAAAGGTAGAAAAAACTCTCAGAAGTCTCACCAGGGATGCAAATCAATGGCTTCAGAATTCAATTTAATATTTGATGACTTAAGCCAAGAAAGGAATCTGTCATGTTAGTTTCCCCCTTTTACACTCGTCTTCCTACTCCCAAGGGGTGGAGGTGGCCACTGTCTTCTCTTTTCCCATAAACTCAATCATCTTCACGTGTTCTCAGCTTAAACTCTGGCTAAATGTCTTTCAGTCAAATCTGTAATTGACATAAAAACCATAGTATAAGAGGTACAGCTTCAAATCATATGACCCACGGATCACAGAATCACAGAATATTCATGGTTGGAAGGGACCTTTGAGATCATCGAGTCCAAGCACATTAAAAAAACAAACAAACAAACAAACAAAAAAAAAGCCACCACATGAAAAAGCCCTGGAAATAAACTGTAGGGAGTAGAGCTAACACAGATTTAGGTTCTCTGTTAAATATCCTTTTATCCTCCTTTTTTTTCCCCTTCCAACTGGATAAAATGATGCCCTTAATATCACTTTTAGCAGGTTGCTTTAGTCATTCGCAGGAATAGTTTCCAATTTTGTATATAATTTGGAAACCAACTTCAAAATAAAAAAGAGAGCAATGGGCAGAATGAGATCTCCTTAAAGCCATTCATGACATAGAAACAACTGTTAGGTACTTTCAGTCTCCAACTAAATGGGTAAATAAAACTTCTTTTGGCTCAAACGTAAGCCCAACATTAAGCCACTAAATTAAGAGAGAAATTAGAGAAAACGATAGCAGGAATTTTTAATGTCTTACTACTTTTGACATACACCTGAGGCATTCTTGGAAATGGTAGCTTGCTTTTAAGAATTTTCCTTTTATTTCTTCCCTCTTAGTGCTCCGAAGCTATGAAGAACATCAGGTTTTAAAAAAAATAAATGTATTCTTACTGAGACGAACAGTAAGATTTATTCCATAATGTCACCAAGACCTGGTTAGGGTTAACAGGAATCAGGCGAGTTATTTTATGCGCATCTCAAAAGCTTTAATTGCATCATTTATCATTCAAAAGCTGAAGCTGGCAGGAAGGTATCGACATGAAGAGAATCTGCAGCTCCCCGTGGGGATTTTGTTATCCAACATCATGGAGCACCTGCCACACAGTGGTCACTGTCACCACAAGCATCTCCCAGCGACATAATAACAAGTTTGCTGGGGGCAAACAGTGAAATTTCCTTGTATTATGTGCAGATTTGTCGGAGAGCACAAGCGCTGCGCTGAACTTGTTATGAAAGCTTGCCAGAAGAAAAGCTATTGTGAATCAGAAAGGCTTTAGACTGCACCGAGGCCTCAAATCATAGTTATTAGTTTAAGTAAGCGCGCTTTTAAAAAGAATATATTAAAGGGAACAAGAGGAGTAGAAAAGAAAAAGCCTCCGTGGTATTCCGTGTAGACTGTACATAAGCTGAAGGTAGAAATGTAGTATTGTTCTGCTGTTTCTGTAGTTTTTATAACCTCGGGTTCCAGCAAGGGGAGGCAGTGAGGAACCTGGGTCGTACACAATTTTGGACACAAGTTTACAGAATCTATAATGAAGCTCAAACCTCCCCCAAACCTTGTGTTGCTCAAACGAATGGCTTTGCTGGAATAAATGGGCTGACGCCTTAGAGGGATCAGATTTTTTTTTATAGCCCTGGTGAATATGAAACTCAGCAGCAAAAAAACAGCACAAATCATACGAAGGGAAAAGAAGAAAAAAAAAAAATCATGGTCATGGTAAAGCTGTCTCTCCCTATTACTGTCTTCTGCTTCTTTTTTGTCCATATAGCATTGTTGTTACACGTGAAAAAGGTGTTAAATAAAGCGTTGATGTAATTTTTACTTTTTGACTGGTACCAATAGCAGCAATGGAGTCAGTAGTTATCATCCGATATGGAAACCACCAAAAAAAGGCTTTCCGAGCCAATTGTTTAAATTATTCTTTCATCTCTTTAATAGAAATCTGTGAGGCTTTCCCCCTCCTCACTCAGTTGTATTTTTTCCCAAACTGAAGAGTCCTTGCCCACTTAAGGGTACGATGATGGTCGCTGGGAATGGATGGGAGAGCAAACCAGTTAATGCTGAGGGCCTGACACCCTCACTGGGTGTTTTTAGCAACATTTTACTTCGGACGAGGCTGTTTGCAGGGACTGAGAACTCAAACGATGAGTGGCAATCTTCCAGCAAACTTTTATCTGAAGGCAATCCAACCTCTCATCTCCCAAACCACTCGGCAGATAAAGCAGCGAAGGGCAAATGGGAAGAAGCTGAAGACTGGTTCCCAAAGCATCCTTCCCATCCAAGCTATGCTTGGCACCCAGAGATGTCCTTTCCATGGGAAGTATGTCATGGTTTTGATTATTCCTGATGCTCCTGTCAAAAGTTTTCCAGTGGCACTATATCCTTTTGGAGATCAGGCAGCCCAGAACCTCACACCATACTCAAAGACACCGGCAAATCACTGCGAAGCACTCATCATTTGTGCCATTCAGTTTTCTTCGCTGACTGAGCACTGTCTTTGAAACTGTCTTCAGACCTTCTGAGTAACTCCTGTGCTCGGTGGGCTGGGGTAATGAATCCTAAATCGCTATAAACTTACCTTCCAAACCTCAGAGGAAAATAATTTATAAATATTTATAAGCGGGAGAGATGTCAGACTTGTTTTATCTCCATTCTCAGCTGGAAACCAAACCCCAAACTTAAACCTGCCCAAATTATTTGTATTAATTTCAGATGATCTATACCTACAGGGATCTGTAAATGAATGCTATAACTAAAATGACCGCTAATCCATCTTCAGTAGTAAAGAAGTTCTTGGAGGTGCGTTCCGATAACCAGTTAGAATTCTTTTCAAACACTGAAAAAATTCAATTCAAATCTTTTGTAAAATACATGAGTCTTTCAAATGCAGCAACAGCAACATATCAATCTCCTTCAACGACATCAACTCTATCCTAAAACAGTCCCCCTGTTTAGTGACAGAAATTATTACCTCCAAGCTGTTACCTTGTTTCCTTCCATATCAGACTTCTGGTTTTATTTTAACAAAGAAAACCAATTTCTATTTTAACCCCTATGCCATAATCAGCTGGCAGCAAAACATCAGCTCCCAGGCCCAGGGAGCACAATTCTGCAGTCCCAAGGCCTCAGAGAACTGCAGAGTTCACACGGGTCGGTGGAGTTTGCTGTAGGACATGAAGTGTTTGGGAATAGTGCTCCACGCAAGAGAGGGCCCACCTTAAGTGCTGTGTCCAGTTTGGGGCCACTAATTACAAGAAAGACACTGAGGGGCTGGAGCGGGTCCAGAGAAGGGCAACGGAGCTGGTGAGGGGTCTGGAGCACAAGTCTGGTGA
>JAOQGH010000032.1:61792359-61802981 GCA_025769975.1 Gallinago jamesoni
ACCTGGTGTGGTGGGAGGTGTCCCTGCCCAGGGCAGGGGGGTTGGAACTCAATGATCTTTAAGGTCCCTTCCAACTCCAACAATTCTGTGATTCTATAAGGGGAAAAAAAAGCCCTGCATTTTAAGATATTTCAGAAACACAGAAACACAGTCTGAAAGGGAAGAACACAGTGACATACTCTGTTGCTTTTGCCTATTCCATCAGTAAAAGATTCGCCCTTTATGAACACAGGTAGTTCTTCCAGAGGTGACTGAGATTCAAATCTTTTAACGATCAAGAGGAACAGTCTATGCACTTCCTTCTTGATTTGGCAGATAAAGGGGAGAAGTAAGAGTTCTTTAATCATTAGACAGTACGCTGTGTACAAGAGGGACAGAGTGGAGGCTGGACAAATGCCCTGACTTGGTTTGAAACTTTAAAAGGAATTCACTCTTCTGCAAACGTCCATCATCCAGTGAGGGTAAGATGAAAAGGCAGACACCTACAGAGATTAGACAACTCCAACGTTACAGCTTGTCCTTTATGGTAATGCTCGTTGGGTTCGCTATCCTCATTAAGTCGAAGTAGCAAAGTCAAAAGAGTGTTTCACTCGGGTTCATACAAGGAATTTTGGTCAACCCTGCTACTGTTGCCAGGATTCTGCCAAGACACGGAATGAACAGAACGGCTCCTACATTAGGCTTTATCAAAACCTCCATAAATATGCTTGGTCTGTGGAATAACTGTGTCAAATTCATCCTCGATAAAGAAAAACGAAGAATAAGTAAAATCAATTTATTTTAGAGGAAACCCCCTTGAAAGGATACTTGATCTCTGGGCAGCTCTAGGGCTAAGAAGTGAGATAAATATTCTGAGGAGTGAATTAAATTGCAGCCAAGGAGAAATCAAGATTCAGAGTACTGTGTACTTTAAACCACAGTCTCTAAATCAGGTGGAGGGGGAGACTATCTCATCATTATAGGCATCTAAAAACTAAGCTGCTGGATTATGATACTTAGGTTGCATTGTTCATCAATTGAGAGACACCACCTTAAAAAAGATTCTTCTGAATACATAAGAATGCCTCTAAAACATAGCAAATGAGTCATTCGTTTACTCAATCTCTCCCCGTGACTAGCTGCGACTAGCAAGATAAATATAACTAGTTTATTTTATGTGCTTAATTTTTAGATGGTTAAAATCAGCTGAATGTAATCAGAGTCCTGAGCAGTCTGCTCAATGAGATAACATATTCGTGAAGGAGTGATTCATGCCTTGTAAATCAAGATAAATAAAAATACAGCTGAAGTCGCTAAACAGAAACCCTTGAAATCAAAAATAAATTAACTTTTTGACCCACAAGGTTGTGTAAAATGTTACCATGCACTTGCTGTGAAGTAGTATTTTGGGGAGACAGAACGACAACTATATTAAAGAGAGGAAAACATCGTACTTGAATGTATGTCTTCAAAAAAGCGGAGACACACACTTGCCTGAAATAACCCGGCACGGCATCACAGCAGAGATAGTGCTGAGGGACATGGGTTAGGGATGGGTTTTGTCAGCGTTGGGTTGATGGTTGGACTCCATGATCTGAAAGGTCCCTTCCAACCTCAGCCACTCTCTGATTCTGTGTTACTGACCCAAGCCCCAGAAGCACTTCAGCTGTACCAGCTACTCCATCTCTCTGGACAGCTTATTAAGAGCATTCGACATTTCTGTAAAGTGTCAAAAATGATCAAGAGAGACTTACATGGAATTTCACACACAAATTGTCCAACTGCAGATGTAAGTGCGTTGCTGGGGTACTCTTGTGCTGTCCTGGTGTATCAAATACTGCTCAGTCACTACGGCCTGCTGCTCACACGGGATGTTTTCAGATCACTAAAAATTGGGTGGGATCCCCAATGTGTTAAAAATGGTCACATCCTTGCATTCAAAGGATCCTGCCAATTTTATATCTTTTTTTTTTGTCAATATCCTTCTATTTATTTCTGAAATTATTTCTATTAATATATGTTCTTTCCAGTGAAAGGAAATCAGAATGCACATGAAACCTGATTTATTCTCCCCTATGAATCACCAGTTCCCAGAACTGCACGCACGCTTATGTTCACCTATGATAAAGTGTATTAGATAGCTCCACAATTAACCTTTTACCCTATAGCAGCCATTATATTGCTAGAATAGGCAAGAGGACCAGATAAATCAGAATGTATGTCTAAAGCGCTGCAGAACGAGCTTTTCTGGTGAGAAGCACGATGGATTAGGTAAAGCAGCTGCTGAAAACCAGGCTAAGATGGCCCTAGTTCCTTCCTCAGCTCTGGAGAAACTGATTTCTATTCTTATATGTCAAATATCAGAGAAATTATTGAAACACTTGAAGCCTGTATTGTCACCTCTCAAAAATAATACAAAACCCCTCTATTTTATTTGTAATATCAGCAGCCGCATTCTGAAGCATCAAAATGTCTGTTTTTTATTAATTACATATCCATGTCTTAAAGGCCTTTACATACCATAACCCAAAGAGTTACAAGCTTTTGCTAATAAACCCTCTCAGCAATTAAATCCTGAAGCTTCTCTCTGCCTCTTTCAGCCCTGACGGGGCTGAAATGGGATCCCGGGGGGAATAGTCTTGGGGGGGACACAAAAAGTCAGGTCTGTGCAGGCTCTGACAGCTGAATTTAACAAAAAAGCTCTAATGGATAGAAATTTTTATTATTGGCCCAATAAAATTAATAGATCTCCAGCATCAGATACTGTCTGCTGTTCTAAAAAGCTTGGACAATCCAAATTTGGAGTTGGAAATGACAAAGCTTAATAAGACCATGCCAGAAAAAAATCAGCTAAAATCACTATTTCAAGATACCAGCTTTTCCGTAGAGCAAGTTAGTGTTAGGCATTTGAATTACTTGTACAAAAGCAAGATAATTTTGGGAAACTTTCCAAGCTTTGCTAATTCAGCGGTGCATTCAACCACTCTGCTCTCGACGGTTACGCAAAACTGTTCCCATCTTGTGCCATATGTCACATTTGCCGGGGAAAATAATACCCTTTCACCTATAAAAGCCTATGGTCACCTTCCAAAAAACATTAATTTCTTATTCTTCTTAATTCGATATTCTTATTTACAAAAGCTCGGTTGTTCAGCCAGCCACTTTGTGTAAGTGCTTCTCTACTCGCATGACTTTTCCTGCCTAAAAACTCACTTTTCAGTCATATTTTTGTTTCCCAAGGGAATGACTCTGAAAACGTGACGGCCAACGGCTCGTTCTCTCTCAGTCTCCACCAAGAGTTATGGGCAGAGTCCAAAACTTAATGCATATTCTGGACTGGGCTTTCATGGGGAGGATTTCATGGTGAGGGTTAAGTGAAGTAACCTGACCTACAATCAATTTTTTTCCCTTTTTTTCCCTTAAAAACTGAAGAGGCATTTCTTGGTCTTTACTATATACTTAGGGACTTCTGTAGGAAAAACGGAGCAAAAAAATAAATCCTCAAATAAAATGAGTTGAACAAAGGACAAATTTATATAGAAATGTTATTAGACATTGTTATCAAATGCAAAAAGGCCTTCCATCTCCATTTAAATAGCAAACCAAAACAAAAAACCCTAAAAATATTATGTTGTCAGTTCTTCTTGTGCTGTTACATGTATGACCATTCCATGGAAATTGTTAGAAGAAGGGAAAGATATTTTGTTGTAAACAAAATATACAGAAAATTCTGGGAGATGAGGAAAGGAAAATAAAATAAAGAAGCTTGGCTTATAATTGGAGAGATAGCTATCTCTTGCATGCAGAAGCTGACTATTGCTCCCGATCTTGGGGAAAAAAACGTGTTGGTTGGCAGACTTCATAAACCCAACAGGAACAGAGGAACCCTAAATTCATTGGAGTCCTGAAGGATGCCCTTGTGCATACACGTGCAAACAGAGATACAGGTATATACTCTGTACATGCACTCAAGAACCCAGGGAAAATTCCATAAAATCTGTACTCTGTCCAATGTATAGGAAATATTTTTCATAAACCTCCTAAATATGCAGTAGAACGGGAAAAAAAATGTTCTTTCTTGAGAATCCAAATAGGAGTAGGTTGTTCATTAAACAAATAATCACATGGTCCTCAAAGGGCCTCAAGAAATTCTCACCAAAAGCAATAAATAAAGAACAAGTTAGGTTGTGAAAATTAACTTTTGCACTAACGGATGCGTGTTCAATCAGGCTTTGCAACAGTCAGGAAAGTTGCAAAATGATCTTCGTCTAACTTCAAAAAAAAAAAAGTAAAAAAAAACCTTAAATGGAAGCTTTGAACATTGGGTTTGCTTTGCATTTTTGTATTTGATACTTTTATTTTTTGATATTAATAAATAAATCCCTCCCAGGTGTGATGAGCTTTTAATGGGGCCCACTAATACTAACAACTGCTGAGTAATACTTATCAAATCCCAGGTACTTCTCTAGGTCCCAGACTGGTCTCTCAATGACCAATAAATGAAGGTGATTCCATCTGCAAAATGGAAAATAGTCTTGAGACTGTTACTCCTTCAAAGCCTCATTTCATTTTATGTGTGTTCAAGATCTCTCTTTTTTTTTCTGCGCTGCATGAATTAGCCGGATTGCCAAAATAAACAGCTGTCAAAATATAATATCCAACAAAATACATGTAGCTGCTTCTGAAATCCAGTACGGATTACAAAGAAAATTTAAAATATAAATAATCAGAGAATCAAGCCTTAAGGAAGATGGGCAAACCTAATACGTACGGCTTGTTAAGCAGCATATGGAAAAGGACTTTGGGATTAATGATTAAGTTAAATAAGGATAGCTGCCTCGTGATGGTTACGTTGTGCCTAACCTGAGCCAACCCAGAGAGGACAGGGAATTCAGGACTAATAAACAGTGAGAGAATAAAAACAAGGCAGGAAGGATTTAAACTGCATGAGTTCTCTAGAGGAGATGAAATCTATTAAAAGCAACAGAATTTACCCTAAAAAAGGCTGAGAGTGCGAAAAGAAGCGGATAATTTTCTGTAGGTTTCCTTCTGAGGCACAGCAAGTAAAATTTTTGCCATTATTTTTTAAGGCCCAAACATTGAACTGGAGTGACAGTCGCTGGGCTGGCCTTGGCTTGTTTGCAGCCTGTTTGAACAACAGCCTGGTGGCCAGGTGACCGTTGTCTCACCAGCTTCTGCTGAAGCTCTGTGAATGACAACCATGGTCAAGTGTGACCAACGGAGGACATCATGGCACAAGAAACAATTGCCCTTGCTGTCAACTGAGCCTGGGGGAGGCTCTTGGGCAACTTTCCATCTTGAGCTGGATACCAAAAAGAAGGTGTCTTCTCTTCTCCAACAAGACCCCAAGACAAAGGGGAAAGAATCCTATACTGTGAAGGTCATGAGCCTCCCAGTGCGGACCTCTGGAGTGACTGTGACAACTTGAGGGCAGCAGAGCACTGGAACAGGCTTCCCAGAGAGGTGGTGGAGTCTCCATTTCTGGAGACATTCAAAACCCACCTGGACATATACTTGTGCAACCTTCTCTGGGTGACCATACTCTGGCAAGGGGTTGGAGGAGATAATTTCCAGAGGGGATCTTCCAACCCCTGCAATTCTGTGAACTTGGTGCAATCCCCCCTCGCCCCCTTCTGCTTGAGGAAGACTGAACCTCTCAACCTTGGGATCCCAAAGGACGTTGAGAAGGTGAGCGTAACACCAGAGAAAAGGGGTGGATGCTAAAAAAAGGAGGGGAGAGTGGCTTGGCTTTCTATTTATTAACAATAACTGTGCTACTAATGGGTCTTTTCTGCATTAATTAACCAAACTAGAGTATTACCTCTAAAAAAATCCATTGGACTAATACCAAATTCAACTTCTAATTGATTACTGTGACCATAACATTTGTGTTGGGTGAAGAAGCAGGGAAAGAGGGAAGGAGAAGGTGTCAGGACAGACATTTTGATAAAAACTTCTATAAGGCATTACTCAGTATAGTATAGAAATATGTAACTAGCTGATGAGCTGAAATTAAGGGAAAATTTAGACTAAACTCTAGGATGGAGTATTCTTGAAGTATTATAACTGAATATTTGCAGAATAAGAATAATTATTTTTTGCTGCCACGTTCTGCCATACCCTGCTTTAATCTTCATTCTTTGATCCTGTAGTCAAGTCAATATTTTTTGTAAATATGCCTTTTTATCTCATAAATATCTAAAATAGCTGAAACTGCAGCGATGAGAAATCAAATTAAAAGCAGCAGCTCTAAACAGTCCTTCAGAAGAGATTGCTTGTTAAAACAACTAACCCCCTTATAAAACTAACATCCACTTGTGTAACATCAGCGATTGCGTTTTACTGGGTTTGCTTTCCACAGCTTCCATTTCAATTCACTGAGGACAAACTTTGGTGATTTTATGTGATTTTAATTAGATATACGCCTAAAGATTTTGGAACTGAGTCTTTAAATTTCACTTGTCAGATGCCTGGGCTTTAAGCTAAAAAAGAAAATTAGTTAACAGTGGAAATAATCTTCAAAGGATTTAATTCTTTTACTCTGTGTTCCCACTTCTTTTTTTCTTTCTTAATGTGTAATTGAATAGGGAACAGTTAATTAATTCATTCTATAGCTAAGAATGAGAAATTATGAGAAGGACATTTTGTTGAAATACCGAAAGCAGTTTTCCATCTCAGCGTTGTAAAAATTGGATGATCTAATGGACTTTTATTGTCTGTTGGACAATTAAAGCGCATGACAAACCTCAAAAAGCTAGAAACTAAATCTTTCGTTTCTTTCAGGTTCATGCACACCTTGGATATTCTGCCGGTCTTCAGTCAGGGAATTTTAGTTAAAGAGAGGGACTTTTTCTACCATAAATTCTCTATCATTGATTTTCTTCTGAATGATTTCTCTAGTCTTTCTCCATCGTATGACCTCTGTATTTTTCATGGTCATGTGATTTACACACATTATTTATATATCGCTTTTATCATCATTTATAGAATCATTCATATAAATCATCCATATAAAAATCATTTAATATATGACCATGTGATTTATATATATTAAATCACATGGTCATATACATGGTTTGGTATATATCAAATATATGGTCATATATTAAATATGACCAAAGCCAATAAATTATGGTAAACTGATACCGTCCAAACCATAATAATTATTTTTTTATTAAAGAAATCTTTAGTTTACTTTAAACTCTTCATATCCCTAATTTTTTCATGCATATTCTCTTGATTCTCCATTTCATTAAATCCCATCCTTACAGGAGATTTACTAACCCTTCTCTGTTTGTTCCCTGCTTCTGAAAGTTTCGTTCTTGCTCCAGGTATTTATAAAACAGAATTCTGCAGCTTCTGAAACATTCCCAAAATACACTGCTTTTATTTGAGCAAACAGAATTGTGTTGCTTTTGAGAAATGAAGGCTACTGTTACAAAACAGTTTACTTATATGTTTTGTCCTTTTATACATTTTATTGTAATCTGAGTTAAGGATGGAGACTATTCATCTTTGTATAACGTGACAACTCTCTAATAAAGCAGGGAAAATATAGACAAATATACATAAAATAAAGATAAGTAATTTAAAAATAGCTTTATCTTTCTTTCAATTTGAAATCACGGAACAGTGACTTCTGTAGATCATCACAGACTACCAAAAAACTCTCTGTGTATAGTATGGTCCGTTATAGACATCTTATAAACCAAAGCCTAAATTTGTCATATGGATTCTTACCAAATATAAATGAATGAGAAAAAAAAACAAACCTACTTGGCTCAATAGATAATGAAATATGCTGTAATTTCTTCTAAAGTAAGCAACGCCTCCTAGTATGCCAATCTTTTTCACATGGACATATTCCTCTTACTAACTTTGTGATTTTAGTACTAAGAAACTTTTAATTTGTTAGGAAATAGGTTTTTATAAGTGTTGGGTTGGACGAGGTGATCTGAAAGGTCCCTTAAAACCTAGGCAATTCTATGATTCTAGGAAATACACCTTGATTTTTTTCTTTTTTATTTTGTTTTTTTTTTTCTCCTCGGAGAGCAGCTTAAACTGCTGATGCACACAATAATTCTGTTAGGAAAAAGAACACATCGCTGTAACCTAGAGATTTCCCCACATCTGTTAGTAAACCTACAAAAACATAGAGAACAGCTGCGGCTTCATGTTCCAGACCACCCTCCCTATTAAATTTATCTTGAAGTTTGCTTAAATTAGATGTGACTGAAGAACGTATCAGTTTGTCTCTAGGCAGTTTGCAGCTCTATCCTAGTCGGAGAGGGGATGAAGCACAAACAATCAGGAAAGCATCCAGGAATAGGAATAAATCCCAAAAAATGCTGACACTGATTGGCTGGCACTTATCAAGGACCAGAGGATCAGTGGCATATTTGTGTACTTTTTTGATGTGTAATGGCTCTTTACTGCATCGAGCAGGGAAAAAAAAAAAAAAAAAAAAAAAAAAATCAACAAAAATTTCCCAGCACCGTTTAAAGGGGCAGTGCATAGTGCCTCATCTGCTCTGATTCAATTAAACGTGCCCAGAGGTGATACTTTGCAATTGCTGTCTTGGATCTCTTCAGATTTCAAGTATTTTCTTTTTTCTCAAAGCAACTTCTGAAAAGCAGCCCCTTATGAGGTGCATCCTGCCAACAGACCTCCCAGTGAGTTGTGCTCGTTTCTTCGTTTTGGCATCTGAATGTTTTTCTGGGTATCTACTTTATGGTTTCATTTTGTTACCTCTGAAGAGAATTAATTTTTTTTTTTTTTTTAAATTGCAAGGATGAATTCTCAGTGCAAGCGTGTATTTACATAATTCAATCACTTTCCTGAGTGTCCTGTTGCAGAAGTAAACAATATACGTGCTTCAGAATATAAAGATACTGAATATGGAAGTATTAACCACAATATTTAGTGTAAAACTGGTTCAAAGGCCACAGATGCAACATCTACCCGTCCTGAAACATGTAGGATATGGTCCAAGCAATATTTCTTTGTGTGTCATTTTGGAAATCAAGGATTTCTTCATTTCCTATTCTTGTATTCTATATCTTCTCTTTTTTTTTTTTCTTTTTTTTTTTTTTTTTAAGAGTTTTAGATGTAACTTTAAGTGATGACCAGATGAAATATCGTTTGCCTTGGATGAATGAGAGGAGTATTAGCAAAGGTTATCAGTTACCAACTGTTTTAGTTAATGGAAGAAAGCTTTCAAGTCATTAAATATATGATTTGCTCATCAAAACCAATACAAGTATAATTCAAAACCAAACATTTTCTTAGCAAAAATGTTTCAGCCAGTCAGAATTTTTATTGACCTTATCAAGCACAGCTATTAAAATCAACTGCGATATATGAATGCCCCTTTATATAGCAGGTAGTTAAAACATTTCTTTTACAAATCTATTAGTAGCTAGTAGAAATAATTTGCATATTTAATATAAAATATATGTATAATTTGTATGTTTTGTGGGGAAATTATTCATATATTAGATAACTTTGCATGTTTCTCTACATCTGTTGCATACAGGGGCATAGGAGGTTGATTTTTTGAGAATTTCTCCTGTACTGAATGTAGTCAAGACGGAAATCTTAACTTCATCTTAACTAATTCAAATATTTATAGCTGGTTATGTGTGTATATAACTTCTACCTGTGTATTAAATCATACAATATAGTAAGCAAGTAATCTTACAAGTTTTCATATGTGAAAAAAAAAGGGGGGGGGGGAAATATGCTACAAATATATAGAGCATTCAAAGCAAGGGTGGCTATTTATTTGCTCTATCAACCGCTAAATACCAAATACTTTATTGGTATAAACCAATAAATTCAGAATTATGATCTGAATTCATCGACCGTGTCTATCCTTTTGCAAGGCCCTTTGTGCGCGGCAGAAGACAGCAAAACAACAATCTCTCTCCGTTTTTTGTTATAGGGGTGTAATCCCAGGACTGTTGCAAAGGTGCTTGATGGGGATAGATACAATCTCTACAAACTTTATTTGGCTGGTGAACACTCACTCTAAATAAGTTTAATCAACTGAAAAAGAATTTGCCTTATTTCTGTAATATTATCTATCTTAAGAATAGAGAATAGACCTAAAAACCATATGCGTGGAACAACCAACACTGAAATGTTTCTAGCACAAAAAGTATCTAATAAGGCACTTAATCAGTGGCAAAGTATTTAATGTTCTCCCAAATGCATGAAGACCAAGACAATAATACCTGTAGAATGAAAAAGTAAATGTTTTTCTAGGTGTCTCAGCTGTGCCTCATCGGAGATATTCCTCAGCATCAAACAAACCTGACTGACTCAAGTAAGAAACTACAAAGGATGCCATACGTCCCATTTAAAGCCATAGTGGGAAATATGGGAGGTGATTTTGCCACTCTGCTCTGGTGAGACCCCACCTGGAGCACTGTGTCCAGATCTGGAGTCCTCAGCACAGGAAGGACGTGGACCTGTTGGAATGAGTCTGGGTGAGGCCATGAGGCTGGAGCACCTCTCCTATGAGGACAGGCTGAGAGAGTTTGTGGGGTTCAGCCTGGAGAAGAGAAGGCTCCAGGGAGACCTTAGAGCCCCTTCCAGTCCCTAAAGGGGCTCCAGGAAAG
>JAOQGH010000032.1:61803081-61827335 GCA_025769975.1 Gallinago jamesoni
AAGAGGGGAGATGGAGCTGAGATGTGGGGAAGAAGTTCTTTGGTGTGAGGGTGGTGAGAGCCTGGCCCAGGTTGGCCCAAGAAGCTGTGGCTGCCCCATCCCTGGAGGGGTTCAAGGGCAGGTTGGAGGATGCTTTGAGCAACTTGGTGTGGTGGGAGGTGTCCCTGCCAAGGGCAGGGGGGTTGGAACTCGATGATCTTTAAAGCAGGCATTCAGATCACTTACTCAGCATGAAATTTCATCACATTCTTCTGGGAACATGTTTACATTGAATATACTTATCAATATTGTGAATCTAAAAAAAAAAAAATGATGAATCTGAAAAGGATTTGTTGTTTTTTAAAAAATCCGGACACTAAAATATTATCTAGGTTTTCAATTCAAAGGGAAAAAAAAAAAACAGAATTAAAATGCAGGATTGAAACTGCACATCAGCTGTTGCCTGTTCATCTGTTCTAGTTAGACCTCTGTTCTTCACCACGATCAACATCCAGTACAATAAAGCATTCTTTTCATCTGGTAGAAAAACAAGGAAGAAAACAGGAACATTTCTTTTTCGCGTCAGTTTAAGACGTTCTTGAGTGGCCTCGTAAATGATCAAAATCAAGCTTGTCATGTGTTTTCATCTTCCAGAAGAACCTGACAGCATTTGTTTTTAAAGTTGCATTTTCCAAGAGAGTAAACAAATTTCTCACTTTTAGTTCTGGGGGCTTTTCATGCTGTTGTTCTATTTGGGTTTTCCAGTTGTTGTGGGTTTTTTACCTTCAAACTTTGTTGGTTTTATTCACTTTTCAGTAATTTCCCAGCACGTTATATGGGTTTGGAAATGAGGCAGAGACATGGAAATTGTCATTATTTCCTACAGTTTGTGTTATCCAAGTTGGTACAGAGGCTTCTGGCTTTCTCACACCACCCTGACTTACGGACTCGGGTTGGATTTAAGTAGGTAGTGATGGAAAGGACAAAGTTTTGGTGACAACGGAGGACAGTTATAAGATTTTCATTCGTTATATGAGTGCTACCATATGGCACGCTGCGGAATTCAGTTCTCGGAGGGAAAGAACTATTAAATAACTAAATATTGATACGAAGGAAGAAAAATAAGTATTTACCTTAAGATGCTCCTATAACAAAAAAATTCATCACTTGCTACAATAATAATTACTATAATAATGCTCTCAGGAAAGGAAAAACACTTTAATACTCGGAAGAATGAACGAAAGAATTTGCACACTACTGAAACATTTCTCCTTTTTATTCTTTCTTGCTACTATATAACCACTGTGTGGGGGACAAACCTGTAAAGTGTGGAACTCGCATTCACAGAATACTTTTAGCAGCATTCAATTATGTAAAGATATGTATATGGAGGAGTTTTAAGTTCTTTCTGACTTCCCCTCAAGAAACTAATATCTTTTACAGTCTTAGTAAATTACCTTTGCTCTTTCAAGGCCCTCAGGAAGATGTTGGCTTATCTTTCTGACTTTTTGATTTCATGGATGACTAGCTATGAATTCAAGTTTAATATGTAAAAAAAATAAAAATAAAAATTAATCTCTTAATGTTTTACTTCCCAACCCCTCTCTGCTCCCTCATACTCTTGACTGGGAAGCGGTAATCTCTCAGACCTGTGATCGGGCCATCATCTCCTGCTCAGGTTTTTCATTGATGTCTTAACATCCAAGCTGTACCATTTTCATGATATCCTTACAATTCATGCTTCTTTATCTGTTCCATGACAAAACCTGTGCTTAAACGTTTATCCTCCTGGATCTCTACAGCATTCAGCGTGTGCAATTCACCTACACTGAAAATAAAATACTGTGCAACTGTTAAATTAATCCATTTTCTAAATGGTTTTGGTTACTTGTTGTAAATGACTGTCACTTCTCTCCTTTAAAAACCTCACCCTGTTAGTGAAGGGTTGGAGTTCCTCAAAAATTCCAAATTCTTACTAGAATGTTAAAAACCCAGAACAACAAATCCTGTGCTTCATTGGACTAGATGATCTTAAAGATCCCTTCCAACCTAGACAATTCTATGATTCTATAGTGCTATCAACACATTAAGGTTGAACATTCATGTACCTCAAACCAGAACAAGGTATCTCTTCAGTTGCCACCAGATGTGGAGGTTGGAAACAACTGTATAGGAGTAGTAGTGGGATGGAATGCTCAGAGAAGTAGTGATTAAGAATGTACAAAGTTTAGACCTGAGTTCACTCAATTTAGGAGCACACACACCTGTTGTGTGAGATCAATCCTTTAAGACTTGAATAGATAAATTCAATGAAAGTTTAAACATAACCAAGAGATAAGTCTCAAGCTAAGAACGAGCTTCTTTGTCTCAACCCTTCTTTCCTTCCCCCAGTTTAACACTTGAATTTCACACCTGGGCAGCTGACCAGCACCACTGCCTTTTTACTACAAAAAGGTAATTTCTTAACCACTTCTAGCCCCCAAGTTCCCAGACTGGGAGAAAAGCCCCAGCACTGACATGAAGCTGGGTCACTGTTCCCTTTGGAGGTGTGTAGACAAGGAGCAACTTCCCAGTGAGGGCTCTGCTTCTGCCAATGACTTTTTTTGTTGTTGTTGTTGGTTGGACTAGATGATCTTAAAAGGTCCCTTCCAACCTAGGTGATTCTGTGATTTAAGCCACCAGTGAGTGGACGTCCCGTTATCCAAAGGTATTGCACTAGCAGAAGTAGTCTGGGAGAAGTGTAACCAGAACACACTAAAGAGAACAGTTTCCAAGAATACTAAAGTGCCTTTGTGTTTATTGGCATCAGTAAGTAATGCTGCTGATGTTCAGCTGAAGGAAAAAATTAATAATAAGATTAATTTACTCATTAATACTCATTTCCCTACACCCTATTTTTTTTTACCAGATCAGTACAAAGAATATCAATAAAATACTAATGTTAATAGGAAAACATTTCTGCCTAAAGTTAAGGGAGATAAATATAGTCTTATGTTCACAATTTACCTATCCTTGATTGTGAATGAGACATTTTCTGGTTTTTATAATAATTTCTTTTTAAAATTATTATTTCCTTTGAGGAACTGGAATAACTTGTTCTTGTTTATGAATCGTCCTAATCTTTCCATGAGCTCACTTCATGTGAAGCTCATTGACCCAAAACAATTCAGAGGAACTATTTGTGGTTTTGCTGGTTTAGATCTATAATTTTTTATTATTATTATTTATTTAGAGGTACTGAATATTGTTTGAGGGTAAGAAAGGGACAAGATTTATTTTGTTTAGCTTCAATTCACTTTTTTTCTTTCCTTTGTACACTTGTTCAGAGGAATCCAAACATTTAACTTTACACAAGATTTTTATTGTAGATTAAGGATTTCAGACCACTGCAATGTGTAACACAGTTTCAACACAGGATTTTTCAGAAACCTAGTGGGAAGTGAGTGCTTAACGCATTAATACCATCAGATATTTGGGATATTTCTATCTTATTTTTCTGCTCTTGTAAGCCTGTAATTACCAGAAGTTCAAACTACGTTTCCAAGACTAAAACTTTCTTGCAGGTATCGTATTTTGGCATTAGAAACTGAAATCCGGTACTGGCTCAAATAAATATTTAAAGGTTAACCATAGCTAGGAATTTCAAATCATGATTAGATTAAGCCTGTTACGCTCCTGGCAAACCACTGAACGACACAGTCCTATTTAGTAGTTTGTATTGAAGAAATAGAATGGTTTGACCTTTCGATAGGTAAGATATCGACCTGCAACGGGGCTCTTCACAAGTCTTGTGAACTAAGTGCTATTTAAGTCTTGGACTAAGATTTCTGTCCCTGTCCCATGAGATACATTTCATTCTTACTGAATACATAGAAAGTTTCTCTTTAGTCGTCTGGAACTGAAGGATTTAACAAAGGAAAACTTTCTTTGCAAAGATCAGAGTTCCTAACATAATCCTCTCTGCCCGTTTGATTTCTTTAGAATGGGATGCTATTTCTTCTGGGGGTATAAGTGAGAGAACGATTAATGTAAATGGCATTTGTTTCTCTGCTTTAAAGACCACTTTTTTAATGGATAATCTCCATTTTTATTGCACTCTTATGCCTTGTCAGCCTACAAAGCTGGAGGAAAATGGCATTGCTTTCCTCCTTTTAAAAACAATTCTATTCTCTGACAGTGACATCTAGGCACTGCTTTATGCAATCTTGTGATAAGAGTATGTATGTGTGCTCTCCTCAGTTTGAAACAAAATGCCCGTTCATACGTTGGTAAAGGCACTATATAAATATGAAATACTGACTGATTTGTTTAAAAAAAAAAAATAAATTCCCTGTTTAGAAATTCAAGTTAAAAAAAAAAAACTCAAGATCTGTTTCACTTCATTCTTTCCTGTTAGATAATTTCTATGCTTTCCATCAAGATGGGGCATCGAACTCTCCTTCAAGAGTTTAGGGCAAAGCAGGAGTTTGATACCCCCTAATGTCTCCTCCTGAGTCACAGACATTTTGCAGGAAACTCCCTCCTCCCACTTCCATTCTTCCACTGTGAAACAGTGAGGATTTCTCTTTCCTTATTCATAGAATGGTTCAGGTTGGAACTTAAAGATTATCCAGTTCCAACCCCCCTGCCCTGGGCGGGGACAACTCCCACCAGACCAGGTTGCTCCAAGCCCCATCCAACCTGGCCTTGAACCCCTCCAGGAATGGGGTAACCACAACTTCTCTGGGCAACACAATTTGGTACAGGGAAAGGATTTTTCTTGTAGCTCAAAGGTGTTCAAATACTGTAAGAGGTTGCCCAGGGAGGCTGTGGAATCTTTGAGGGCATTCAGGATTTGATCAAGCATGGCTCTGAGTGACCTAATCTACTTAAACCCACTTTGAGTGGGTGATTGGACTGGATGACCTCCAAACATCCCTTCCAAACTAAATTATTCTGTGTTACTGTCTATTCCTATCAGGAAACAGCTCAATAAAGATAGAGATGATATGCTTTGAAACCTGCAGAATGGAAAAGCATGCAAGACCAGAGTTGTAGTGATTCCATGGCCACGCTACTTATAAATGGAAAAAAACCCCAACAACACAAAAAAAAACGATAGAAGTATTATTTTAATCTTTTAGCATTTTTGGTTCAAAGAAACTCCAGGTTTAAGATCAAATTCTGAAAAAGGGTGAAGAATTTCCCAACCAAATCAAGTACATGACTGCATTCCTATTAAAATTTCAAATTACGAATCCCACTGAGTAATCAGGTGCATGCTTAAGTGTTGGTTTTTTGGTTGGGTTTTTTTTTTTGGTTTGTTTTTTTCTTTGTGTTTTTGTTGTTGTTGTTGTTGTTTGGTTTTTTTAGAAGGGATGGTGCTAAACTAAGCCACCTGTTCTTCCACGGAGATGAAACTCACATAGTTACCTATAGTTTGTGTCTATGCTTCTGGCTTGCTTTTCTTGTTTAAGGGACTATATTCAAGAGAAACGGGGGTCTGCGAGTGCTAGAAGCCAGAAGGTTTTTTTGCTGCTTTTATTGCAGTCATAGATCTCTAGAAACATGTTTTCATAAGCAAGCGTTGCGAGAAGGCTATTGGGTTTATCAAACACAGATCAGAACAGAGAGCACATTCCAGGAATAAACATACTGTAGTACAGAAGGAAAGAAGGGAACTAACTGCTTCAGTGACACCCACAGCAGCAGGCTATAACAACAATAGCAGCATCAGCAGCAAAAAATGCCTTTTTTTTTTTCCTCTCTCCACTGTTTATAAATGAGATGGAGCATATGGATACGTAATTAAGGTTTTTTTCATCAGATCAGACTAGAGCTCTCCAAACAATCATAAAATGGGGTTTCCGTGCAGAATGGTTTATATAGGCTTCTCAAAACAGTCATTAATACATTAGAAAGCACAGATTCATCTTGAAAGAAAATAGTCTTACACCTGCAGATTTTGCAGAGCCTGGTTTTTTTAGTGATCAGAGTGACTTCCATAATTTACCGTGCAGCAGCATTATTTAATGTATACTCTGTTCTGCCTCATTCTCTTCTGATCCTCTTACCTCCGTTTCTGAACAATCTACTATTTCTCACCTTCCAGCTGTTGATTTAATTGGGGTGATTCCCTTCCAGTCAAGGTGCTCCAAGAAGTCAATTACCTTTTAGTTCACATTTGCAAAGCAGCCTGGCCCAGTTTTCCCTTCCCTACCCAGCTTCCAGGTCACGTTCTTTCCTAAGCACACCCTCCTAAGCCTTCCTCCTAATCTTCTCACTCAGTCTCCCAGGTCCCCAGTTCCAACCTTCCTCCTCTCAGTTTACAGTCACCATCTTTCTGAAAAACAATTTTGCTTCTCCACTTTTTGGCATTTTTCAGCTCTAGCTTCTTTTCCCAGCGATCGCAGCAGATTCTGAAGCCTAGACACTTCCAAGACTAAGGTGGCAAATGAATTTAAAAAAAAAAAAGAAATAATCGATTTCTGTGTGCAAAGATGACTCTCATATATGTATCTAACTTTTATTACACATAGCCTTTAAATTTCTAAACACTAAAAACTTAACTCTATGTCACTAGGGACAAGATGCTTCCAAATCACACTTCTGCACTGGGTGAAACAGGACGTCCTTCTTAAGACATCCCATCCCGTGAAATTATGTGTGCAGAGCATGCAGAGAGCTTGCTGTCCAAAAGGATTTCTTTCAGGTTATAAGAAGCTTTTCAATAGCCTCTATTGCACTACTGAAATCTAGAGAGGAATATTAATTATCGAAGAATATGAGAAACCACGTGCAGAATTCTTTTCTTTCATTCATCTCAACGTATTCAATGTCACCCGGGAAAAGTTGCATGCTCTGTGTTCCATACGTTATATGTTCTAGATAGAATTTCTGTAGGAGATAATATACACACAATATGGCAAGGGAAATATTATAAAGGGAACTCAGAAGTGTGAATTTTATTCAAAGTACCCATATTTCTGATATGTGGACGTTCTGCAATCAGACAAAATGAATTAATCATACGGATTAACCAAAAAGACCGAATTAGCAAGGAGACAGACAGCATTAACACCACAAGATACTGATATAATAGAAACTATAGTTGAGAGAAGACAAAAGGCACAAGTTAATTTTGTTTTAACCGAAGTTAATTGTTAAAATGTAGATAAAAACTATATACACTTACAAAATATCCCCTACAAGTCTGGCAAATTATAGAGGAGTACTGAGTTATTAAATCAATCTTTATATCAATTTGTCCTTAGGATCCAGTGTTACTTTTTATTCTGACAGCTTGCCATTCAGCTCACTGCTGGAACTAGGTGAAAAATGGAGTGATAAAAAAAAAGATTGAAATGATATATAGGCTTCAGTTTAAATTCAGGTTTGTACTTTAATTAGGAATCCTGCTAAGATGTGTTCTTTGAAGGGCCATGTTGTAGTTGAAGTTTTTAAACCTACTCATTCTCCAGGAGCATCTAGATTTCTCTTCCAAAGAAATAGACATTTTTAGCCATTGAAGTCTAATTTGAAATGTTAGTTTATATAAGAAGTATTTCACTCTCAGATGTCTGACTATATAGAGATACCAAAGAGATGAATCCTTCTGTATTTGAAGAAAGAAATGAAATTATTTTTTTCCCCCAAGTTAACATCACTGCAAAATGAATGCTGGTTCCACTGAAGTTTCACTATTGATTTCAGCCTCAATCCGCAGCATATAAATAAGGAGTAGAGCCAAACTTCTATATTGCCTTAGAAAAGGTCACAGTTTAACGTTCGCGGCATGTTTTCCAAAAGCTCTTCAAGCTTTTGCCACACATTGTGTTTAATCTGCATCTTTCAGTATCTGAAGACACTTGGGATTCGTGGACTGAAACTCACTGCTGTTGTTTTCTCTGCTTCAACTTCTGTATCACGAGACCTGTTAATTATTTATCCTTCCTTCCACAGACCTTCCTCTTCCTTGTTTTATGGCACACAAGCTATACGTTTGCCTGGTGGGAGAGCTCTGAGCCTGGCTGCTTCCACACCTCTGCTCTGAAGGACTATTTCCACATAGGGCAACATGTAGGGCAAGAAAGCATCACCTCAGTGGTTGTGTTGACTCACCATTAATTTAGGATGTGATTATCGTGGTCTAACTTCTTAGATCGTGCAGGGATAATGAATGATGATTAAGTACAAGCCATTCATTATGGTGTGTGCCATCAATGAATGTCAGCCCAGTAAAGTTTCGTTTTAAACTCTAAATCTGGCATGATTTATCAGTTTTCTAAAGTCTGCTATTGTGACCATCTCCAATTCCTCAACAAATCTACCAATATGTCTACAAAAAGTCAGTCAAAGCAATCGTGCAGGATGCCACTGGGAGGCTGGGAAAACAATTAAGGTGAAACAGAAGGAGAACAATGCACTTTAGTTCTAGCATTGAGGTGGTGATCGCTTCATGCAAAGCAGAAGAATTTCTGTAGCATGACTGGAGGAAGTCATGCCTCAGAACCCACCACAGTCTTCTAGGCACCCAACTCCCCATCCAGGTGGGGTCTAAATGCTCTAAGGCTGGAGTTAGCAGTTTTCCCAGGCTTCTCATGTCAGAGATGGGGACTTCAGAATCATAGAATTGCCAAGGTTGGAAGGGACCTTTCAGATCATAGAGTCCGACCACCAACCCAACACTGACAAAACCCATCACTAACCCATGTCCCTCAGCACCATGTCTGCCCGGCTTTTAAATCCCTCCAGGGTTGGGGACTCCACCGCTGCCCTGGGCAGCCCATTCCAAGGCTTAATAACCCTTTCAGTGGAGAATTTTTTTCCCAACATCCAACCTAAACCTCCCCTGGGGTAACTTGAGGCCATTTCCTCTTGTCCTATCACGTGTTCCTTGGGAGAAGAGACCAACTCCCCCTGCTACACCCTCCTTTCAGGGAGTTGGAGAGAGCCAGAAGGTCTCCCCTCAGCCTCCTTTTCTCTAGGCTGAACACCCCCAAGCTCCCTCAGCTGCTCCTTACAAGACTTGTGCTCCAGACCTCAAACCCACAAAGCCTCCAAGCCCTGGAATCTCTGGGAGGTCCAGTAACCAAGTGCTCAGGAAGAAAACACAATAAAAATCTAGCTATCTTTTTCTTAGTTCAGAAATTTGAACAACCAATCCCTTTTCATTACACTATTTTTACTTGAATACCCGGCATTTTCATTTAAACATTGTTTCATTGCAAATTCAAACAGGTTTAATAACTTTACTGTGTCCTTCAAAGTGAAAATCAACACAATAAAGAAAAAATCAGTAGTAATTCCATTTCTCTTAATGGAGTTGTACCACGTTAATACACATAGACAAGAAAGTGAAGTTTGTCTATTAATTTCATTCCTGCAAAGCCTAAGGTACGTGCATACCTAACCTTACTCATTTATGACCAACTTTATTGATTTCCTTAGATGACTTGCAGTAACTTTGGAGTGGAAGAAAACAGGCTTTGTTGTAATATTACTTTCCATCATGATTCACTTATACCTTTGCTCTAAAAAAAAAATAAAGTGAATCACCCACTATAAAACAAATATCAATTTTAACATGACGTTTGACACTTCCTTATGCTGTAGAAGAGTGAAAGAGAGATTCTAACATTCTCCTTTTTGCTCTGGAAATTCATAATAAAGTGGGGTGGGGTTAGACCTAGCGGTTCATTGGTAAAGAAACTGAGATTACCTCGTCTTTCAGAAGATTGTTAATATACTGAGTGGTATCCATGTTATCAACTCCAAGCATTTAATTTTAAGTGCACCTACATGATATGTTTTCCATAGTGGCAAAACTTTTACTTTTTTTTTCCTGTAGGTATTAGTTTCACACATAGTTTACCAGTTGTGCCAGTGCATTTGTGTGTACTGTTGATAACGGGAACTAGGTCACTGAAGTGGTTCATATAGAAAAATATGAGGACAAATTATTTTAGATCAATTTCTTCTTTTCAGTCACTTGAATTATTATTACTACCTGGTTTCGCAAACAGTTGTTACCATAGAGCTACATGGGAGGACAAACGAAAGCGTAATTCAGAAGCAGTATAGGATCTGAAATATTTGCTGCCTCTACTCTTCAACATACTTCAGATGACTTGGGAGAAAACTGTAATGCAATTATTGGAAAGGAACAGGGAGTCAGAGTGCCAAAAATACTTCCCTGGAAATGAGGCAATACCCATAAGAATTAAATCTTTACTTTGGGATTATTTATGATTTCACAAAGTACGGTATAAAACAAAAATAAATGCTGCAGGAGAGAAGTACAAGAACTTCCAATGAATTTTTTTCTGGGTAATTTACCATTCCAGCTACACGTTCTATTTTTTGTTATTGCCTTAGAAAGGATGATGTTAAAATTTCGTAATTCATATAGTTTTGGAGATCAGCTGATTACAAGCTTTTGTTCAATTAAATTATTCTTATTTTGTGAAGCCACCAACTTTGACTACTTTCTTCTCATGGAAAAAGAAAAATAAACCCCAAACCTGAAACATTCACAAATAAAAAGAAACAATTTTGAAATGTATCTGAAGTCGAAACTTGAGAAAGATCGAAGGTAAAAGAAAAAGCTTGAAGTCTTTCAAAATTCCTTCAAAATACATAAAGTTTTGGGATTTTGTCATTGTTAGAGTTCTTTAAAAAAATTACAGTATCGCAATTACAGTATCAGAAATGACTGCTTTGACCAAACTTAATTCTGAAGGAAACAAAAGATATAGTTTTATACTGTATTTTGACATGACTATTTTTTCTTCTTGTTATCAGTTATGAGTCCAAATTAAAAAATTTCTCAGAAACTATTCCTTATAGACGAGTAAGTGCAGATTTCCAGTTTTAAATTATTTCCAAGAAATTTGCATGGCAATACAGACATGTTTGGGGCCTTGATCATTCCAAACTACGGAAAACTGAAGAGGCTTATAGGTGTTTCCACATTTCAAAACTAGTAAAATGCTTTGTTTCATCTCCAGTGGTATAAAGGAACTGTTAAGGAAAAAACTTTGTCACAGGAAAAGAAATGTGGCTTTGGCCTGATTTATTCAAGGAAACGTGGTATTGAAATGAATCAAGTTGGCAGTAGAAGTAACCTGTTTTACCCTCTCAAGGAATTATATTAACACATTTTCTTTTTTTTTTTTTGGTCAGAAAAATGGGTTCCCTCCAAACACCATGATTCCTCCAACTAGTCTACTTTTTGTTATTGTTTTATTGGTTTAGTCTTTTCTAACTATAGCACTTTATAATCACTAAAGAAAGCAGGAATATGCAAAAGCTGTTCTCTAAATCAGCTGCTGAATTAACGAAGGCAAAACTTATGGCTGCCACTAATAAGAAGGAAGATATATAGAGTTAGGTGAAATCTTGATTTATTTTTTTTTCCAGTTCCTGCTCCCTGTGCTGTTTTCATTCTGGAATGGAGTGCTAGGCTGAAAAACGCAATAATCATTTCACCTCCCAAGATTCCATATATACTGCATAGATGCTGGACACTGGGAAGGTATTGCTTTAATAACTTTTTTTTTTTTTTGTAAGAGACTGTTTCCTTTTGCCAGATAAGGAATTACCTCTAGAAAGATTCCTCATATCGGCACCAGCTGACATGTCAGAGTCTCCCAAGAATTACCGAGAGAACATCTCTTGTCTCCGAGGTTGCAGACATTTAATCATTTCTTCACTATTTTGGGCAGCTGGGCACTGACCTCATCGCCATCACCCGCCTCTGGGCTGTCAGCCACAGGACTTTGTGATATAAGGGCTACTTTGCATGCTTCTTTACCGAGAAGACATGCCACTAACTGTGACAACAATCCTAATTAGTTGTTGAAATACCATTGTGAAGATCTGTCACCAGCGATTACTCATCTCTTTAATGGTTCCTTCAAACAGAAGCTCCGTTTCAGCTATTTAGGAAATGGCCAATATCATTATCATTCCCTGAGGGGCTTATCTAAGCACTCTGAAGGATTACTGTCCAATATTACTTTTAAGCAAGG
The DNA here is from genome assembly GCA_025769975.1 of Gallinago jamesoni. Taxonomy (NCBI): domain Eukaryota; kingdom Metazoa; phylum Chordata; class Aves; order Charadriiformes; family Scolopacidae; genus Gallinago; species Gallinago jamesoni. The sequence continues at coordinate 61,815,072 of JAOQGH010000032.1, forward strand.
TTGCAAAAGTCATGAAATAGACACTTTGCAGGGGGAAAATAAAACATCTTTACAGCAAGAATTTGAGCCGCAGGAGGTTGGGAGCAGTTACATGCCTCTAGGCAAACTATAACATGGCAATTATTAGGAAAGCATCCTCTGAAGGACAGAGGGGGAACAAGATTTTAAGAGAATGAGACCAGTAGGCGATAAGAAGAGAAGGATTAGATTCAGGAGTAGAAACAACACATTGGATTTCCAAAGTTTCCTATTAGTATCAGAAGCTAAAATTATACCCCAAGGCTTGGCCAGTAGGATAACTGTCTGCTCTAACAGCCAAACCATAGAGAGCTGTTTAAATTAATAAATAATTGCTTAAAAAATGGAACAGTAACAATTTATTTAAGATTAGCATAATTATGATTAGTTATACATCATATTTTTGTTTGCATCATATCTGCCACCCTTCAGCGCCTGAAAATCCTGCTCCACAATTCTTAGAAAAACAAATACTTAACCCCACTCATATAGTTATTCAAGATCCCCTAAACCTATCCCAACAAATCAGTGTTTAGATCAACAAGGAGCTAATTTGTCATCCATCCTCGAGACAGAGAAAGATAATTTAAATTTCAGAAGAACCCAAAAAAGCCTGAAGTTTGTTACAGAGATCTCTGTAAGCGAGAAACACATTAGCATGAATTTGTGTACAGCAATTGATACTAATGGTGATCAGTGGCAACTGTTTTAGAGAATGTTGCATTAACAAAGACATATTATTTAATAAATAAACCCCTGACCAAATTATGGTTAACCAATCCACAGAACTACAATAATACAGCTATTGCCATAAGACAATGATTTCTGTACTTTCTATAGTTCCTTAAACCTGAAGCTTTATGCAGCGTGCAAGGAACACACTGATCAAGAAGTTTTTGGCTTCTTTAATTCAATTCTTTTTAGTAAAATTATTTACTACTGTAAAATATTTTGTTATTAGGAATGGAACTTTTATGAAGAGGAAAATACAAATCTGCAGGAGGTTGGCAGTGTGTGAAGCCAAGCATATATGGCAACATTAGCAGTATCCGAGAGAGTTATTCCACTGAAAATAATAGTCAAGAAAGTTCAAATATTAACTAATTTAAAAGTGAAAAATAGTAATTATCTGATAATAATAGTTTTACTAGCTTTTTAAAAGGTATTTAATTACTTAGAATCCTTCCCATTCTTTTGAATTATAAAAAACAAGTGTAAATTAGCTTCCATGATGAATATTGTTAAATATTCAAAGTTAGTTTCCTTTATTTATTATTTGTAGGAGTATTATTTGTACATTTTTTCTGTATAGTTGTCCTATAACACCACAGATTGGGTGCACCCACAAGTAATTTTCTGCTAAACTGTGACTCAAACAACCTCAGAATTAGACATAAAAATGCATGTTCCAGTAAAATTTTTCTTGGGAACATAAATCAGAAAAAAAATTAAGAAAGAACTTTTATATAGGTAAAGGTTTAATTTCCACAAGTGAGACATACATATTCCCTATTAGCTTTCTTGAGAGTTATACTGCAAAATGGGAAAAATCCAGTCCTAAATTTATGTAATTTTCTGTCAGCTCAGAGTGTGCTTCCCTATGAACTGTGTGCAGGACACTTCCTGCTGCTCTGAGCAGAATTCCAAACTCATGATTCCTTTAAAAAAAAAAAAAAAAAAAAAAACACACAACAAAACCCACAAGACCAATTTCTTTGTTGTTTGCAAATATTATGGATTTCAAATAGGTATTAGATACATGCTCTGATTTTCCTCAGGTACTAGAAACACATTTCTATGCCTGCCTGAAGGGATCTTCCCAGTCAGCTTTCCTTTCCTCCCCACCTCCATGGTGGTTCTCAGTTTTCTTCCCTAACTAATCTTTATTTCTTGCACACACAGCTTCCAGCTTCCCCAGCTCAAAGCCTTGCTCTTCTGGTCTCCATCCTCAAACACTGCTCCTCAAGTTACCTCTTTAGCCACCCTCCAATTCTTAATCCTTCCAAAATCTCAGCTGGAGCTTTCTAACCATCACAGCATACAAGTATCAGCAAAGAGATTGTAGAAGACCAAGGTTTCTTACATGACTTAAGTCACACAACATTGTAGCACACAGGTTTTGGAGGGTAAATTGTTCCTGCCTTGCCACCAGGATTCATAGAATTACCCAGGTTGGAAGGGACCTTTCAGATCATCATGTCCAACCAGCAACCCAACACTGACAGAACACATCACTAACCCATGCCTCCAAATCTTCCTTCCTGCAGCAGCAAGCGTACAATGCCATCCAGGTTCTGCAGTCCAATAAACACTCTAAGCAACACCTATCAAATGAGGGTTTGACCAGATCTGGAAAAGCACAAACATTGTTCCCTTTAAGGATTTCAGGCTCTCCCTCAAAGCAAGAAAGTCGTACAGCTTTGCAAACAATAAGTCACTTCTGTTTAAAAATGAAAAAAGGCTAAATATAAGAAGTTCCATCTCAATATGAGGAGGAACTTGTTTGCTATGAGAGTGGTAGAGCCCTGGCAGAGGCTGCCCAGAGAGGTGATGGAGTCTCCTTCTCTGGAGACATTCCAAACCCACCTGGACACGTTCCTGTGGGACCTGCTCTGGCACGAGGTTTGGACTAGATGATCTCCAGAGGTCCCTTCCAACCCCGTATCATTCTGTGATTCTGTGTAGTGTATTTCCTCCACAGTCCCATTTTTAGAAGGAGCTGCACAGTTCTGGTCGAAATATTTTGCCTGAATTTTTTGCAACTGTTATGGAATATTTGAATGTGCCCTAAAGGAACAGTTAGAAAGCCTAAAAAGGGGCTGCTTCATGTTCCCATGTCATTGGTTAACTTCTTTTTTGAAAGCTGACACGTAGGAATATGTCATTGCAATAGGAATCTAAATGTTTCTGACAGCTGATCATGAAATAAAGAGACAAACAAACCCAGCAAAATAAACTTGCAGGTTAATTCTAGCGGCTTTCCTACCCCCATTTAAAGAGTTAGGACTTTTAAAGACAATCTATCCAGCCACCAATATTTGATACGAGCAAAGAGCTCTCCAATTCCAGGCATATAGGAAGAAAAATAGGTATTGACGCAGCAGAAGGTACCGGCTGAGGATCTGCTGAGGACTGTTATCACGTAAGCGTGCTGTCGAGAGAGACTGAAGTTCTTTTCCAGCTCTCGAGTATATCACTGCTATCAAACCCTGCAAATTTAGTGAATTTAGTGTGTCTGGTAGTAGTTCATGTTCTGTGAAAACATCCCTCCCTGAAACAGTATCATTACATGACAAGGATGGAAATATTCTTGGCACCATATTATTGGTTTGAAGACAGTGATTTGTTCACTTTTTTTTTGCTTGGTTGGGGTTTTTGTTTGTTTTTTGTTTTTTTTTACAGCAACATTATGCTTTAATAATATTGTTAAGACTGACTCAGGTTCTGCAATACAATCACCTGGCAGAACATTCCATAAATTCTGACATACAGGAGGTCCTGAGGGATTCCTAGGACCAAGTGGGATACAAACACGTTTTTCTGCGCAGTGCTCCAACCCAAATCATACACCATCTTTTCAGGTCAATCAAATGCAAAGGAAAACAGGAGCAAAAGAAAACAAACCAAGCCCCCATATTCTATTTCACAAGAACTCAAGAGCTTAACCTGAAGTGAAAGCAAGCCACTTCGTTTTTTATTATTGAAACTGTAACAACTGCCCTTACTATTTAAAAAGAAAACAAAAAACACTGTATTTCAGAATTCTTGCTACTATATTACCTTTCTCTTTTTCATTGGCTGATACATGTCACTGTATCTGTTTGTGACTTTCATGCTCCCAAATTCATATTTTTATATAGACCGAACAGAACATTTTGGCTACTGGGCTTAAATATTTATTCTTATAGCATTTTCTCCTTCATTAATTTCAGAGAGTTTGTGTACCTCTTCTGTGGAAGATTATACAGTATTAATCACTAAGTCATTACAAAATAACCCTCTTTAATGAAAACAGTCCAATATAACTTAATTATTTATAGAAGTTGCGTGGATAATGTCTTGTGAAACACCCTCAATGGGATGGTGAAGGGCAATAAAATCTGACTTACTGAAAAGAAGCTGTGAAGGATAAAGTAATATATTAAAAAAAAAAAATCTACTCTTATCCAGAGATCTCAATCTGGGTAAAACCAGGAGAGATTTCTGTAGGGTTAAGAGAACATATAAGAGGTTCTGACCAGATTGGCATGGAGTGAGATACCCAGGGATCACATCAGAGGCTTAAAAGTAAATGAAAGCAGGCAGGTAACAGGTTCTTTTTGTAATAGCTGCTCAGCCCTCATATCAATATACCCAAATCACACAATTTTTAAATCCAGTTGTCCAGGCATGAAAACGTCGAGAAGTCATCTGCAGGCAGGCATGCTGCAGAATAAAGCTTCTCTCTTTCATTTCAGTAACATTTTATAGAAAACAAAGGAGCAGGGACACCTTGGCCTATAAAGCAAGGAGTATATATTAAAAAAAAAAAAAAGTCATATAATTTAGCAAGAACGTGAGAAACAGCTCACCCAATGACAGCTACAACAAAAGAATAATCCCGTAATGGCTTTTTGACAGTTTATTTTCGGTGCATATGCTTAGGCAGTACATACTGTTTATTTTCTAAGCAGCTTAGCAGATGGGAGGTAAGTAGGATGATGAATATAATTCAATATAAAATACATTTAAATAAAGTTGGGGGATCTGACTTAAGCCCTTAAAAGTCAAAATATATAAGTTAAGTCTCCAGCAACATCCTTAGCTCAGCTGCTATTCTTATTTTCTAAATGTGGAACAGTCTCTTATCACAGGCTGCCACACCGCTGGACAATGTAGAATTGGTATGAGGGAAGAATTAGTTCCAGCAGCTCCTGAAGAACAAGATTCCACACCGCAGGCCATTTGACACAACTTTGAACAGGCCATTTTCTGCGTATTTTTTTTAAACAGTTGAAACAAGGGTTTATATTTCTGTTTGTTTTTCTAAGATCTATTCTTTCATATCAACCTGATCCAACTCACTAAAATGCCTCAGCAGATTTTTATCTCAGAAAAATACCATTATCTCTAATTTAGGGAGGTGAGAAACAGGAGGATTATGTATTTTGCTCGTTTACCCCCTGAAGTCGGTGCCACATTATAGCATTTTACCAGAGTCCCCTGAATTCCAGGTAAACCCTTCCAATCACTTCAAGTTTTTGACGTTATCAAAAAAAAAAAAATACTGTTTCAGGGAACAAATATAAGAACATACCAGTAGAGAATTTAAGGGAAAGTTGAAAAGAAGCTTAATTCTGAAGATTAAATCGTATTCCAGTTTATTATTCCATTCCCATTAAATTATAAGCTAACAAGGCATGAAACCATCAAGGTGAGTACAGCATCATACTGCAGTTACAGGAGACAGAAGGTGGTCCTCACTGGCTCTGAATTATTGTACTGGATTGAGTACTTACCACTGCAAATATTAATTTAGGGATTGAACGTCTCAGCCAGACATTCCAGGCTTACACCTGAAGACTACTGTTTAGTACCCACTGCCACAGCAAGAAAACAGGAGGCAAACCACAATTAATGCAGCTCATTAATATCTTTTTAAATAGATTTCAACTCTTTAGTTAATTAAGGGGCCAGAATGCCTCTAGGTACAGACCTCAGAGATAGAGGGTTGGAAGAAGGCTTAAAAGGGGACTATAGAATACTGGGATGGGGAAAGACTAGATTTAGTCAGGTCTATATACAGTTTGTAGAATGAATGAGTATTTCCAAGAACCTGGAGTACAAATAATGGTGCTGGGTAAAAAAGAAAAAAAAAAAAAAAAAAAATCAATATCACATCCTCTGCCTGTCCATAGGATGAACACTCACAGAACATTCATTTAGATAAGTTAATGGGAGATTTGATAAATGCATGGAAGAATAATCTATTTTAAACACAAGAAACTATCTGAGGCTCAGGAAGTATGGGAGCTGCATGTGCTTAGCGCTGAGAATGCAGATCAGTAGAATCCATGTGCTTGCTTTGCTCTTACTCCATGGGCTTCCTGCTGAATCTACTGCTAGGCAGGACACAGGTCTTATTGGGCATTTGATTTCTAATACACCGCTTTCCACACGCACTGGAATTATTGGAATAAAATTAGAAAAAAAAAACCATGAAGATAAATAATGAATTTACTACTGTGACCAATACTCTCAGATGTCTTGCAAAGACCCTAAGTTTCAGAAGGCTATATGATTTGGAGGGGGGAGGGGAGTTGTTTGTGGTAGGATTTGTTTGGTTGGTTTTTTTAAAAGGGCATGAAATATTTATTTTTTTTATCAACTTCCGTTTTTGTCACCCTGCAATGTTGTTGTTTGGTTTTATTTGTGGCAATACCTTAACTTATAAAGATCTGATATGCTATAACCTCAAGATTGAGGTTACCACGTCACATCGTGATTGCGACATCAATAGACGAGGCTGAGACATAAAGTGTTAATAAGAGACACAAAATGCTATTCAGCATGAATAAATTCTCTGTGAAGGAAGGTTAGAGAATACACAACCAGAAGCACCTCACTAACACCTTACTGTTCTCATGAGATCCGCTCACAAAAGGCTTCCTACAGAGCACATTGCTCCAACAATAGCATGGGTAGCATCAAAGTACCTTCTTAAGCCCAACCAAATTTTTCCCACTCTGAACACCATGCTTGATCTGGTAAACTTGAAGGAAAAACAAATTCCATGCAGTTCTTCCCCTTCCCAGTATTACATGAAAAGTTCTTTTAAAGGCTTGCAAGTTCAATGCCAGCAGCTAACTTAGGTTAAACCCAAATTGCTTCAGGTTTCCTTTCACTCCTTCTGATTTTTTAGTGTCTGTTATCCTAGATACTACACCCAAGAAAAACCCGAGCTAGATCTTTCAGATTTACAGAAATGTAAAGAGAAACTATTTTGAAATGGAAGAACTGAAATGGTCATAACAGGTTGGCAAACGCCACTTAAAACCTTGATGCCTTAGGACACTTTAAATTAAATTTGGAATAGGTCAGATACATGCTCAGATAAACAATTAATCTCAGATAACTCAATGCAGAGTTTTCTTACCTTTTCTAGCTCTCCTCCTTGCAGGATCACAGACCTATCCAACACCAAAGCAGACTCCATACGTATTTCCCAAAAACAGAACGTAACAAAGCACACCACAGAATCCATCAAGCTGGCTAAACATTCTCTAACTGAGATCTTAAACAACACCTGGCCCTGTTGGTCCAGGAACATGTTTGAACACTGATCTCTGCGTGCTCATTAATCAGCTGAGGTGATAACAAGGTACAGCTGGGACTCATCTAGACATCAGTACTGAAAACAGGTGGTGGCCTTTTCTGTTAATAAACCTAACTGGGGTTTCATGGTCAGCTGTCCCTATAACATGCTTCAGTAGTTAGTAGATTTCAGAGGTGCTCAGAATCTAATACTTTCAAATCGTTTTTAAGGGAGTCTCTCTAATTTTTCAAAACCTGTTTTACTAGGAATAGTAATTGGAATTTTTTTATATTCCCTCCACCATTTCTTTTCCTCCATCAGAGGTTTAGTTTTGTCAAACATGCTGCTTAGGTGGTTTGGAAAATGAAACACCACCCACAATGTTAACAATTTATTTCTTTAGTAGGAGAGTATTTCTCTAGTAGGAGTTTAGTAGAATTGCATAATACTTAAAGTAACGGTACCCAGTGTCATTCACTGTCCCATGCCTCAGTGGTTAAAATTTACACAAGCCACTTTTCAGAAAGATAATAAAGAAATAAATAAATTAAAGTTACATGTGAACACAGAAGTAGGGTTACGGTATCGTTACACAGATTTGTCACTGCTCAGTGCATTTGTCTGGTCTTCTTTTATCTCCAGATAATTACATCATTTATTTCTGCATTGCAAAATACTTTTTTAAAAGAAAACAACAATAAGAAAGAAAAAATATATATTATGTTAATATATATTATGTTCTTCCACCAAGACATGAGAACAATTATTTAACACAGGAGTAAAATGGGAAAGAATCCTTAAGTATAGAAGGAATTTGAGAAAGAGAAAACCAACGTTTTCAATTTCTGTTCAGATGTTCTGTGATAATGTTTTAATGTATAAGAGAGAGAAGATTTATTCAGATAAAATAAAAAATACCCTCAAGTCTTGCTAGATCAAGGAATAATAGAGCCAAGAGTGAAACTGTTGAGTAGCAATGTTGTTCAACAAGCTCCTTGAGCGAGAACGAGTGAGAGTTTGTAAAACCAGGAGAGGTCCTACCCTTGGCTGCCCCTACTCTGAGCTGCTCTCTCCAACCATGGGGAAGCTCTTTCTCCGAGTGCCGCTGCCTGGTGTTTAAAAACCTGCACGACGACCTGCAATAGCAAAAACAACAGACGTTGAGAAACAACCTCTTCAAAACATTTTTAACCCAAATCTCTTCCCAGGGTAGCGCAGGGTGGAATGAATGCCTGTGTCAGCACGAAGGAGACCTTATCAGTGAGATTCATGGAGGGAACAGCAAGACCCGCAGCAGAACCAATTTATGCCAATTTAGGCCACAGAACTATGATGCCATCAGTCACCAGCCCACTTGACAGGGATGGGAAGAGCCTCATTCGATTGTCACTGAAGTCTACAAGACCTTCTGCTTATCTTACCCCGAGTAACCTATTTATCTGTTACCATATATTCTACAAATCTGATCAAGAATTAAGACTCTATCTAAGGATATGCCTATGACAAGGCTTTTAAAAACAACAGCTTATTGACAGTGGGTCACCTAAATCCCTGTCACAGGCAGCCCTTAATTATCTGTAGAACTTTATACACCAGGCAGCTTGCAGTCTCAATGCAATTTCCTTACATTAAACTGTTATTTTCTGTTCTGTTCCTCAGATTTGCTGTATTTCAAGAATCGTGCCAGGTTCAGCTGAGTATAAGTGAATACAGCTCCATCAACTCACAGGTTTCACCACAGGTGATTGTGACCCTTGGTATTTCACTAAACTGACAGCTTTAGGGTTTTTTTACCAGCACAGGAAGGACATGGACCTGTTGGAATGGGTCCAGGGGAGGCCACAAAGATGCTGGGAGGGCTGGAGCACTTCTGCTGGGAAGACAGGCTGAGAGAGTTGGGGGGGGTTCAGCCTGGAGAAGAGAAGGCTCCGGGGAGACCTTCCAGTCCTTCAAGGGGCTCCAGGAGAGCTGAGGAGGAACTCTGGATGAGGGAGGGGAGCCCTAGGAGGAGGAGGAAGGGTTTGACCCTGAAAGAGGGGAGATGGAGCTGAGCTGTGGGGAAGAAGTTCTTTGGTGTGAGGGTGGTGAGAGCCTGGCCCAGGTTGCCCCGAGAAGCTGTGGCTGCCCCATCCCTGGAGGGGTTGAAGGGCAGGTAGGAGGGAGCTTGGAGCAACCTGGTGTGGTGGGAGGTGTCCCTGCCCAGGGCAGGGGGGTTGGAACTGGATGATCTTTAAAGTCCCTTCCCACCCAAACCATTCTATAATCCTATGATTCTATGATTTTTATATTAAAAAAAAAAAAAAAAAAGAGAGATACAGCTTCTTTCAACATATAAAGAACATTTATGTGGTAGGTACAGAAATACTTAAATGTCTTCAAAGATGAAATAGCAGGAAGAATTCTCTAGGGAAAGAGGATCCATTTCAACTCCTTGTAACCCATTCAAAACACCTGCCCAGATGAAAGGATTCTACAATAAAGCTACGGACAATGGAGCCCAATTTATGCACTTTCAGTGGTGCCACAATAAACTGCAGGTGTCTGGAAAAAATTAAAACTATATAACTGAAAGCATCACTATTGGTTTTCTGCTGCACAAAACCTACTTTTCATACTGCTCTTGATTACTTCTGTTGGACTACGTACACTTAACATATGGTCATTTTAAATGCAAATATTAGGGATATGAAAAGGCACGGTCACATGCTGGATCTTGGAGGGCTTCCAAGAACTAAAGCAGCTTGATAACAAGACAAAATCACATTAGTTGCCCAAGCATAAATTTGCCTTGGCCATCCAAATATCAATATGCATTTGGCGAAATAATGTGAAACATGAAGGGAGACTTATGAGGAGGATTGTTGTCATTGTCCCTAGAGGAGGAAAGAGAATGAAGCATAATGGACAAGTTATAAATGATGAATGGATGGATACAACAAAACTACTAATGGTATATGCCACTGATTGCTTAGGAAAGCAAAAGGTAATAGAAATTATCCAGAAAGATTCTCTGGTCATGAATAATGAAAACTTATTTGGCTCAACAGACCATATTACATTTCAACATATCTGAAGGAAATGGAAAAAGAAAGAATAAATGGTGAAGTTTTTCTGGGGGATTTGATGAATCAGAAAATAAAATGTCTAACTGAATTATGGAAAGGTGGGTGACAATAAACAGGACTGAAAACAGTAACTGAACACAATTGCCTTCACTAAGATATAATTAAAAATAAAAATATGGATAAAGATTAAAAATGTTAAGACAGGGTTAGGAAAAACAGATGGGCTGGGGGGGGGGTGTGTGGTTGGGTTTTGATTTTTTTGTGGAGCCAAAAGTGACTGTGAAATGTATGCACTTAGGACCAAATTGTTACAGGGGACTGTGTCGGACCTGAAAGCAAAGATATCAAATGAGTAATCTCTAAAATAGCCAAACTCCTTGTTCAGCTTGTGCTGGAGTCCCTGGGGATGCACGAAGACTCTTGCATCTCAAACTCCTTTTTGTTCTGTAGTTTCCATGAGAAGAGAGATGATCTCTCTCATTTCTCTCCCTTTTTTTTTTTCCACATAAGAAGTTGATGACTTTTTCTTAGATATGTACCTCTGTTTGAAATAGCCTTTATGACTGTAACATTATAGGCACGTGTCAGTGTCACACGTATTCCATAATACTAATAATTCAATTAATTACTACACAGATAAGTATTTTCTTCCATTTTTTCACCCCTCCAGAAAAATATTTCATCTTTATCTTTTTATCTTTACCAATTTTGCACTGCTAGGATTGTAGACACATGCAGAAGAACGGTAATTGAAATGTTTCTGCATTGCTTTGTTCTATTTTTTTTTCTCCATATCTTAGTATTTATATCTGTCTTTAAAAACACAACTTTTTCTCACTAAAAATTGTAATTATTTTAATATACCTTTAAATATCATTTCTGTAATTATAAAGTGAGCGTCAATTGCAAACAATTGAAAGGTTAATCTAAGTTTGAAAAAGCATATGAGTTTTCCTAAATTCTGACTTTCTTAATTTGCTGAAAGAGGAATGTTATACAATGGAGCACTAAGAATTATTCTGCTCTGCTTTCCACAAGACTTAGCTCTTGACTCCCATAGTCACACACACACACTACAAATAAAATACAGTTTTTATTTATTACTTTTCTGTTGAGTCTTTCACTTGGAATTATCTAAAGTCAATTTATAAACACATATTTATTGCCCACAGAAAAGCATTTACTTGAATGTAGAAAGGCTGTCGCAACTCAAAATATTCTAAAACCAAACACGTATTTTTAAAAGATTTTGCATGTGTGTGTTTGTGCATAAGTGGCATATGTATAAATAAATGAGGAGATTTAATTTGGACTTCTATGAGGCATTCATGTATATTGTGACACGACTTCTATGTGCTTTCTGTGTCTTAAGCTTTAACGCTGACCAAATTGCTCTAGGATCACAAGAGCTAACATACCTTCACAGAGAAACAGAAATAGATGAGGGCAAATTTGTACGTGGGAAGAAGATACATCTCATTCTGTAAATCTCCACAAGCTCTGTGAGAGGGGACTTGGGGACTGGGTTATGCTCTACCCTCTGTTGTTTCCTGATGGTTTCTGGTGTTCTCTTCCTTCTGACCCCCACCAAGACCTCTCAGGCTGCCTTCACTTTCTCACTCTTTGGTTGTCTTTCACGTAAGGTATGATGTAGACTAATGCTACACATCTGCTGTGAACTGCAATGGTCTGGCACTCACCTGTCCTGAGTGATCTTCAGCTGACTGCTATGTCCATCAATATTATGAACTTTAGGGAGACTAGCACGCCTGCACGGTTAGAGAATCATAGAATCACAGAATGGTTACAATTGGAAGGGACCTTAAAGATCATCCAGTTCCAACCCCCCTGCCCTGGGCAGGGACACCTCCCACCACACCACGTTGC
>JAOQGH010000032.1:61827948-61841974 GCA_025769975.1 Gallinago jamesoni
CCAGGGATGGGGCAGCCACAGCTTCTCTGGGCAGCCTGGGCCAGGCTCTCACCACCCTCACACCAAAGAATTTCTTCATAATATCTAATCTAAATCTCCCCTCTTTCAGTTTAAAAACTGTTTAAAAATGGTTTTACCTGTTTTGATAGTTCTGAATTTATGCTTTGATCTGTACATACCTTTTATTACTATATAATAACAGTATATGCTGTTCAGCTGGATAACCTTACTTGTTAACAGAAGTAGAACTTAATGTCATTGAAGTGTTTCTCCTACCAGCCCACTGTTAAAACTGTGTTTTTTTCAGAAAGAACAATTTGGGAGGGTCAAAGGAAGCCACAGTAGATTTTAGGAGGAGCTCGAGAGAGTGGAGAGGTAAAAGACCACAGAGAACAGAGAGAAGAACAGGAATATAGAGTTACTCCTCAAGTCCTCATGGGAGGAGTGTCTCCTCTTTCACAGTTTTTAAAGGTAGACGTATGTGAAGTATTAATCTCTTTACCCAGAAACTGAATTAACTCATATATTTACATAATTCAGATAAGAATTCAGTCCGATATATTCAATGCTGGGAGCCAATTAAGGCTTTAATTAGAAATAAAACAGGAAAGGAATAAGGGATTCACACATTATTGATATTTTCAAAGCTCAGAGTTACACTTGCAGGGAGGTCTTTGTTCTACATTAGAGAAAAAGAACTATACTGAAACGTTTCTCTCACAGTAGGAGCCTTTTGTCAATTTGCTGAAGAAATTATGCTAAAAACTACACAAAGGCAAGTTTTTCTTACTCTTCCACTTGTCTGAAAACCAGAACTAGACAGAATTAGATAAAATGAAAGGAAACTTTCACCTGAGAAAATCACTGCCTTCCATTAAGGACTTCGTCAATGCACATTTTAGCAGACTAGGAAAAAAAAAAAGAAAAAAATCTGTTAGCCAGGGGGACAAAGAGACTACATACTAATTATTCCTTTTGATCTTCACTTGCAGGAAGACATCTGACAACTGTCAGAGATAAAGCTTACAATTAGGCAGCTTTTTTAAATAATTAAGTACAGGAATTGAAGCTTTCCCTAGACTTGCCTTTCTTTTTTTCCCTACCTCTGGCTGTATCCTTGCCAAGCCAGCAGAGAAGTCACATCCAGTCATCCTCTCCCGTTGCCTACACACAATCAAACTGAAAGTCTGTGATTGAAACTGCAAGCCCACCCAAGTGACTAAGGTGACTAAGTTGACACCATGCCAGGCAGTCATTCAGGAGAAATTAATAAGCACTGACCCTTCTTGTAACACACTAAAATTATTTTGATTTTACTTCTGAAAACTACACAGTCTGTCTATTCAACCATTAAAACCTCTCCTGATGATATTTAAAACTCAAAAAACCCCCCAAACCATCTACAGCAAAAGCTGAAAGGGAAACCACAAAGGGCTAAGATGACCTTGAGAAGGCATTTTATTGCTCAGTTAATTACTGCATGAAGAAGCCCATTTTTACCTGCATTCAATCTCTTTTGCATACACTCCACATCTAATAAAACATTTAGCTTTTATCTCAACAATAGAACCAAGCTAACAAGCACTAGAAGTAAAGTAATGCCTATTTCAAGAGCTACCTTAATAAAGTAAAGAGGGCTTGGGGAGGAGAGCCTGGAGAAGGCCATCGCAGTGATTTGTTATGCTGAAGAGCACTTCCAACACTGACCTTTACTTGGTGTTCCCCAGACCTACTGATGTCAACAGAAAGCAGGAACGATTGGAGATCATCCAACCTAATGATCTTCCCAAAGTTTTGACTATCTAGAATAGTACTCTTGTTTTGAAGGTGAATATTTAAAATCTCTTTCCAGAAATAGATGTATCAGTATACCTCCTTTAAAAACATATTAATTTTTTTAATAGTCGTGATGTGTTCTTCTTTCACAAAAGTCTAGTTAAATGAACTATTTAGATGCCTCCAGATGCTTATGGTAATCTAAGAAGAGAAAAAAAAAAAACCTACAAACTGTGAATCTCTTGAAAGTTGCCTGCTGTGTAATCTGGAAAGTAAAAATAGGGTATATTTAACAAGAGTTTATTTGGTGAATTATTGAAATAGATGGTTAATAAGGAGAATGTCAAGACTCATTGACAGGATGTCGTTATTTGAACTAACTTGCTGTGAAGCATTATCACTTTTTTTTTTCTTCCTTTCCCTTACTTAACTGTAAACCCATGATTCTAATCAACCTTGGTTCTTCCACACAAGCCTGATAAAAAAATGGCTTCGATCTCAAACTAACTGTAATAATTAAACATTTTTGCCTATTTCAAAAGTTTGGGACCAGGTCCCATAAACATTGTCCTAGTCTGATGATTTTGTAGTATTACAAGAAATAATTTCAAAGGCTTTAAGATTAAATGTTATGCTTACAGAGGAACCACCACACATGAAATATTTTTTTCCATATAAATATCCAGGAAAGCATGATGGTAAACTGGTAATCAGGAATATTAATAAATCTTATTATAATTGTGTGCATTCCTGTGTTGGGTTTATGTTGGGTTTGGGCTTTTTTTCTTTTGGAGAGGGGGTTATTTGTCTACTGTTTTGAAAAGGATCGCAAAATCTTGACTTTTGTTAAAGTTATTTTAGCTCAAAAGATTTATAAATCATGCTTCCTCTCCAAGTTTGATTGTTACAACAATAAAAGACACAAGAAGATGTTTCCAAGTAACAAAACTACTTTTCTTGCTGTCATAATAAATTCTGAATATGGCACAATTCCTCTACTTCTGTACTGAGGAAAGGGAGTTCTACAGGTTTGTGAAATAACATTTAAAATGTCTAATTAATTCTCTTGTAGCAGACCCTACTGTCTACTTCAAGAGGAACCTTACTTTTCACCTGCAAAGATCAGTCCTGTTTGGATACCTGCTCCTTACTGCAACAAAATAACAAATGTTTTATGAGAAGGAGCCACATCTGATTTCATACTTGAAGCTCCAATTCTCTCAAAAATACCCCAGAAGTAGTGCTGATGTTCTAAGTTTCCAAAAGGAGGATGTTTTATGACACTTTCTCTGTGTCATAAAACACTCATCTCCTCATGCCTTGATTTTTTTCTCTTCCCAAAGTAGAGTGCCTTGGCTTTTTTCTTCCCAAATAGTTCCCATACCAACAATCAGAAATAATCCCTTGCTTATAATATATCACAAAAAAAAAAATAAAAATACTGTCACTGGCTGAAACCTTGTGAGAAAACAGGTCAACAGTCACTTTTCAAGCTTGTGCAACAGCCTGTAGTAAGTTCATTAATACAGACACGTTTCAAGAACTGGATTTTATCAATGAACTACATGAATTATACAAAATGTTACATTACCCAACTGAATGTTCCCACCCTCTTTCTTTTTTCACTTGTCCTGGCGATTCAGAATTCTCCGGCGTCTCAAAAAAAAAAAAAAAAAAAAAAATCCCAGACATCTTTTAAAAGTTATTTTCTCCCTGGAAGAATCTCTGAGGGAGATGAATCATGTGAACTGTGGTACCTTCCCCACTGTGCCCTGTGCACTCTCCCTTGAAGGTTATATTTCAAAGTCAAAAAAATTTCGCAGCGCTCCTGTGGTACATATTGTTCCTTGATTTATGCAAAAAAATACCAAGTATATTATCAGCACCGCTCTTCTCCTTCGTGTTCGTGGGAGGTGGGAAGGAAAGAAAAGAAGTCAATCAGAGGCTTCTGTGCTTAAGCAGCTCAGAGCCTTTAGTTCAATAACTTGAATCACTTAGTATTTTTGAAGACAGTTTTGGGGTTGTTTTTTTTTTTTAGTCAGGGACTTTAAAGAGAAGACACGTAGTCTCCTTGCAGCTTGAACAAAAAAATAAAGTTTTCTTTTACCAACTTAACTTTATGAGTTTTCTCCCCCTTTGAAACAGCTGGATTCTGTGCCCCAGGGGAAAAAAAAAAAAAAAAAAAAAAAAATCATTCCACAGTACTGGTAAAAACTATTGGAGATTGTGTAGCTTGCAGTGATTTTTCTCCTAAGCACATCCTTAATTGCTGAAGAAGTATTATTAATTGCTATTACAAACTGTTCAGCAATTCTAATGGCTTATTGATGAAATGCTACCTTCTTGAGACTCCAGACCTTGTTTTCACTTTCTGTGTTATCTCCCTGGTTCATTCATTATAATATTATATCAATATTATGCCAACCTAATCAAATAATTTTTGCCTTTGCAAATTACTCTCTTCCCCTACACAAACAAAACATCGTACACCCATCACCTTACGGATGTTTTTTTAAACACTGCAACATCAAGTTTGTGCATTTGCTCCTATCCCAAACTTAAAATTCATTAATATGCCACCGGGCTTCTTTCAAGCTATTATTTACTTTGCTTTGTACCTTGTGTTAAGGAATATTCAGCTTGGCCAAACAAGACCCTGTTCGTTTGAACTGAAGGCAAAACACATCCTTAATCCCTAAGCACAACCACAATAGAAAACAAGACCATCCTAAACTCCTTTTTATTTCCATTTTTGTTCCTCGCTCTTCATTAAACCTTTATTCATACATTTTACCTGCACAGATTAAAGCTTTGACTCAGTAAAACACACCTACTGTAGTAAAGCACACAACCAATAGACGCCATCCAAATTCTACACGGTAGTTAGAACCGCATCCACTACCTTTAATATTCAGCCTTTAGTAAATTTTAATTGCAGCTAGGGTGTGTGAAGTTTGGCTTGAATTATGCAAAATAAGAGAAGGTGACAAAACAAGCACAGAAAATAAACGGAAAATGCTTTACACAAGGCAAAGATTTGTCATTAATGTCATTAACCAGCAGAAAGCTAGAATGCACTGATACATGCTGTGTGAAAAGCAAATTTCTGGCTGATTAGCGTATTCACAGCTTAGTGAAAAAGTAAGAAACGTCCAGAATTTGTATAATATACATATTTTAATAGTAAAAAGATGAAGAAACAGCTTCACAGTTAATAGAGAAAGTAAAAAACATTTAGATTTAAGACAAGAAGTACTGAAGTTTGGAGGATATTTAAAAGTTGAGAGTAGGGATAAAAAAGTAGGATTTAAGCCATAATGATGACTTCTGAATATCTGACACCTTGCAGCTGCATCTTTAAACCTCCAAAAGTGCTGAAAACCCCATAATTGATAAGCATAAAATAATGGGATGAACTTATTTCTGTGACAAATTATACATTGTTACCAGTTCCTTACTTATACAGTTCTTTTAGGGATAAATTACAAGTAAAGAAAAGAAAAGAAAAGTGGTCAAAATACCTTTGAAGCTATTAAAGATAAATAACCACCTCTTAGAATAGGCATTTTCAGCCAACAAAGGAAGTACTTGGCCAAAAACATCCAAGAGAAAATAAAAACTTGAACAATAAAGTAAATATGTTGTGCTGTAATGTAACAGGTAAATTGTGGTGCCTTTTACTCTGTCTGTCCTTCCATCTTCACCTATTTCACTCCTTATCCCATCAACAACAGAAGATAAAATACAACAAAGGATCCAAGTTTTACGCTGAAACTTGCCAAACGTCATGGATATTGGGAAGAAACAACACATGTTTACAAAGGATATCTACTTTTTATTTCTTAAAATTAATGTTTTTGCGTTTGAGAAGTATTCACCCTTCACATATTAAAAAGATAAGCATTTATTATCTGGTTAATAAAAGGCAAAGCCACAACATCAGGGGCTTTAAAAATAATTGTATGTGAATTTGATCGGCAGAATGTTATTAACACTGGAAGATGAAAAACAAACAGGATGGAAACTTGCAGCATTTGGAGACATCATTATATTCTATTTTTGAAGTACGGAAGCAAACAAATCTTTGTTTAAGATTCTGGTCATGTTCAGCTCACCCGTATTATGTTAGAAAATTTATAATTCTCTGCAAATACACAGGATAACGGATGTGTCCTGGAGGAATATGAGGTTAGATGATTCAAGTGTGGTGAGCTCTATATTTCATTTGGATTTGATAGAATTTCATATATGGGATTCTCACCCAACACAGGGAGCTTTGCTAATTGACAGAGACTATAGGTAAAAAAGATTTTGATATTTTTGCACATGTGTATTTCAGTTCTCTTTCCTTCTCTCACAAAATACCCGCAGGAAAATTATGACTCCTTCAGACATTCATTATTCGAAACCGTTCAAAGATTTCTACGGTCTGAAAGCCTACGCTGAACATTTACAGTTGCTAGGTGATATCCAAGTGGTGGTCAGTAATTGTGATTGAAGCTGTATGGTTTTCACAGCAATCTTCCGTTTCCCGATTGGGGATCAAGAAAAAAAAAGGAAGGCAGATTTTGGTATAAGCAACTCAAGATTCAGTCACCATAAATATATGACAAAGATATAGGGAAAGTTCACGTTGCTACAATACAGTTTTGATCAGGGAAATCAAGCATAAAAAAAAAGGAGTGTTGCTGAAATAGCTGGCTGAGTTAAATAATACATTTCAGCAAATATTTGCCTGTAACTCTCTTGCCATATTTCCCATTTTTATGCATTAATATGTTCTGATACGTGCAACCTCATTGCTATAAGGATAATCACGTTCTAAAGGTAGCCTACATTCTATAAATTAGGTGAACTTGTGAAGACCAATGTATTCTTTCACTCCTCTTTAAGCATATGTCCTTACTCATTCATGGCTGCAATTAGGCTACAGTTATTGTAGACAACTTAACGAAGGCAGGAGAAAGACTTACTGTAAATCTGCTTTTCTTGAAACTTCCTGAAACTGATTTCTTTGTGTTCACAGAAAATATTCTTGATTTCCTTCAAACTCCCCCTCGCCTTTCAGAAACCACAACCCTTTACAAGGTTTCTCTTCACAGACTGCATCCATGCCTAAAGCTGCAAGAGTGTCCTGGAGGCAGATTCCCATCTATTTTTGAAACCTTCTGGAATCCCACAGCAAACTGCTCCATATCTAGGAGTTAAACAGCATCAAGGTTTTGAGACAATGAGAAATGCAAAAAAAATGTGAAATCAAAGAATCGCAGAATGATATGAGGTTAGAAGTGACCTCTGGAGATCATCTAGTCCAAGTCCCCTGTCAAAGCAGGTCCACCTACAGCAGATTTTGCAGGAAAAATTCTTCAACTGATTTGGGAAAGCTTCTTTCTGTATCAAATGATCAATCAGTAAATGGGCATCATACAATGATAGATGACAACAAACCATTTCAGGAATGACACCCAATTACTCCAAGTGTTTGAAATAGATTAGAACAGAAAGGTGAAAAAAAAAAAAGTGTAATCATTCAGTGTTTTGCTGGTCAGCTTTAAAAGGAAGAATAATAAACCGTGGTCCATAATAATAGGGGAGAAGGAATAATAATAAATAAACTGGAACTTGGTGACACCCAAACCTGACTGAGGAAGAATAAGGGAAGGAACAGAGAACCAAAATCAGTCAGTCACACTGATGGTACAGAGAATGCAGGAATGCTTATTTCTGCATTCCCTGATCTAGGACATTGCCAAACAGGATAACTTGGAGAAGGGAGAAGCCATAAACAAAATACATGGTGACACAAACCTGTCAGAACAACATAAAGGAGACAATAACTGGAAATAAACCTGGGCAGTAACACTAACTGATGAGCTATCAAGAAACTGCAGCCAAACCAGGAGCTTGCAGCTCGTAAGGATGAGAACCTGAGGGTCCAGGGTGTTACAGGGGATCTTGGGAATTGTGAAAACTGATGGAGGGAGAAGAGAAGGCTCCAGGGAGACCTTACAGCAGCCTTTCAGTACCTAAAGAGGGCCTACAGGAGAGATGGGGAGGGACTCTTATCAGGGAGGGGAGCCATAGGATGAGGGGGAATGGTTTTGAAGAGAAAGAGGGGAGATTTAGATAAGAGCTCAGGAAGAAAAACTTTGCTGTGAGGGTGGTGAGGCACTGGAACACTTTGCCCAGAGAAGTTGTGGCTGCCCCATCCCTGGAGGTGTTCAAGGCCAGGTTGGAGGGTCTTGGAGCAACCTGGTCTAGTGGGAAGTGTCCCTGCCCAGGGCAGGGGGGCATGGAACTGGATGGTCTCTAAGGTTGCTTCCAACCTGAAACGTTCCATGATTCTATCTTTGTGTGACCCCATTCTCCATCCTTCGTGTGTGTGTGTGAGTGCTGCACGGACTAAGTGCCAGCTACTGGGAGGACCAACCTCAATGGATCTGGGGCCAGCAGCTGGAGACAGGCCAGAGGTGTTGGCTGGGATCTGGCCAGGGGTGTTGGACAAGCCTGAGGGGTCATACTGGTACTCGAGGGATCTGCTCCCTCGAAGTGCATGAGTGTTTGAATCGAGTGCCGAGTGTGTGCTGTCAATGGTGAGCTTCGGTCTCTACCAGCTGATGAAGAGGAGGGGACTTTGCTGAGAAACAGTAGCTTTTCTCTTTACTGGGAAACGGTAAAGACAACGTATTAATAAATCTCTTAAATTATCAGAGTTCTCTCAGCCACCCCGTTGGAATAAGCTGTCTCTGCTTGCGTAATTGCTAACTTGAAGCAGAGAGAGAACTGACAAAATCATCAAATACTTCCACCCACATTAGATATCCATCTTGACAGGTCCAGGATTAAAAAGCCAGAAATTTAGAGTAAACCTATTAATCTTTAGAAACTAAGATTTTCCTCACCATGGCCAGGAAGGTTTGCAATTATTCAATTCGCAACATATCAATAGTCTATTTTTGCTTTCATTACCATTCTCTGCTTTCTATTTGGATGTCAGCTGGGCTTTCATTAGTTTTACCAAAGAACAGCATCATATTGAAAAGGAAGCACCAGCAACAGCCTGTTTGAAGTTACATCCTCTCTGCAGTTTTACACAGTATGACTGAAAATTGCCCACCACACGGTCATATTAGCAACCCAGGAGACCCTGTTAGGGCTGTAAAGTGGTGGGTCACTGGTTTTCTTCAGAACAAGACATAGCTCAGCCGCCTTAACTTGCAATTGAAAATACAAATATCAAATATTGTACCTTTTCCCAGTTTGAAACTTGCCAGAAGGATCACTGAAAAAGTTAGAATATCCCTTTTTTTTTTTTTAACATGAAACTTTAAAAGGGAAACATGGTAAAGTAATGACCTATTTTTCCACTAATCTTAGAAAAGCGAGTAAAAAGTGCGAATAGTTAGGTTTGGGTCCTTCCAGTCATTTAAAAAATAAAGAAATTAAAAAATATAGAGATATTGGGAAAGCTAATGCCAAAACTGAATTTAAAAAATGTATAATCAAAAAATGCTTAATACATTCAACTTCTATCACCAGGTGAGAAACTGTAGAGATGGGATAGTGAGGAATCATAGAAGCATCTTGGAAATTATCTGCAAACATTTTATATAGCTCTAGAAACATTTCTCCTGTGCTTCACAGCTACTGCTGACATCTCTTAACTTTTTCTTCCTGAAATTTAAGACTGGGAGAAAACCCAACCAGTGCACAACAGGAACACTGGAAGTTCATGAAATAATGAGGTAGATATGATCACAATGTTCCAAACAAGCATATAAAAAATACATACCACAATTAAATATTCAAGTGTTTCTATTCCAAAGATAGGTGTTAAAAAAAAAAACCACCCAAACCAACCAGAAAACAGAGAGTGTAACATAGATTCCTGCTTTTAAATTAAGATACTGGGATCTGATACCGCTAAAACAAGCACCTCAGGTACTTGCTGAAAGGAAATCTGGGGCACACATTAAAAAAAATTACATTGAAGTAAAAAAGATGGAAAATGGAATTGTGCAGAAAACCACCCAATGCAAACACGGATGAATGTATATTTTACATAAAACTGTACCACAGAATTTCTATTGAATTAAATTTATACCATAAGGAAAAATAATATTTATTCTTATTTTTGTCACATATCACATGAAAAGTAGGAGAACAACGATTTAGATATAATGAAAGGGAGGCTGGAAAAGCTAATAATAATAAACATCCAATGTAATTTTTTTAAGTGTCAAAGAAGAGCCAAATTGAGTCACATCAGACACAGGAAGTGAACGTGAGACAGTATTAAGAAAGGAATGGAAAATACCACCATCCCACTGACTCACACCAAAGTGCACCCAACTCCAACGCTCTTCCATAGACAGGTACACAAAAAGCAATTCACCTTCATGAGATTCAAATGTCTCAAAACTGGAGTAAAGACGCTCCTCACGTGCTGCGTCCAGTTTTGGCACCCTCATAACAGAAAGGAGATTGAAGGCTGGAGCGGGTCCAGAGAAGGGCAACGGTGAGGGGTCTGGAGCACAAGTCTGGTGAGGAGAGGCTGAGGGAGCTGGGGGTGTTCAGCCTGGAGAAAAGGAGGCTGAGGGGAGACCTTCTCAACTCCCTAAAACAGGGTGTAGCCGGGGGGGGGATAGGTCTCTTCTCCCAAAGATAGGACAAGAGGAAATGGCCTCAAGTTGCTCCAGGGCAGGTTCAGATTGGATATGGAGAAAAAATTCTCCACTGAAAGGGTTATCAAGCATTGGAATGGGTTGCCCAGGGCAGTGGTGGAGTTCCCATCCCTGGAGGGATTTAAAAGCCAGGCAGACATGGTGCTGAGACATGGGTTAGTGATGTCAGTGTTGGGTTGATGGTTGGACTCAGTGATCTGAAAGGTCCTTCCCGACCTGGACAATTCTATGATTCTATGATTTTAAATATTCCATTACCTTATGTATAAATTATACTGGCAGATACAAAAAGGCAAGTGTGAGACTCATATACTCCTGGAGAGCTGACTGACAGTCAGAACACCCTGGCATCTAAAATGGTACCAGGTACTTAGATTTTTACTCAACCCCATCCATCATGTCCACAAAGCTGTGAAAACAGTGGGCAGGGAGTGACTATTCACACCTTCTCAAATATAAGACCTGGGCAGCAGATTTAAAGACAGGTTGTAACCAACACGCTGTCACACATCATGCGCCTGTGGCTCATCTGGCTGCTGCCTGGGATGCCTCCAAGTGCACACCAGCTCTCTGTCCTCCTCTCGCCTCCACCAGATGCTCACTCTGAAAACGTACGTGGTGGATTCTACCCCTCTAGTCCACTCTAGTGGACCCCACCCAGAGCACCTTTGGAGTCCTCAGCACAAGAATCACAGAATATTCATAGCTGGAAGGGACTTTTGAGACCATCAAGTCCAACGGAAGGGAGAAGGACATGGAGAAGAACACAAAGAAGGACACGGAGCTGTTGGTATGGGTCCAGAGGAGGCCATGATGATCCTCAGAGGGCTGGAGCCCCTCTGCTGTGAGGACAGGCTGAGAGAGTTGGGATTGTTCAGCCTGGAGAAGAGAAGGCTCTGAGGAGACCTTAGAGCCCCTTGCAGTCCCTAAAGGGGCTCCAGGAAAGCTGAGGAGGGGCTCTTGATGGGGATTGGATACAATGAGGGGTAATGGTTTTAAACTGAAAGAGGGGAGATTTAGACTAGATATTAAGAAGAAATTCTTTGCTGTGAAGGTGGTGAGAGCCTGGCCCAGGTTGCCCAGAGAAGCTGTGGATGCTCCATCCCTGGAGGATTTCAAGGCCAGGTTGGATGGGGTTTTGAGCAACCTGGTCTGGTGGGAGGTGTCCCTGCCCAGGGTATGGGGGTGGGACTGGATGATCTTTAAGGTCCCTTCCAATTCAAACCATTCTATGATTCTATGATTAAGGTGATGTGGCACAGCTACTGCTGGTTATAGGTTAGAAGACTGATGGGTACTTCTCAAGAAAAGGAAGGAAAGAAGTCTGAGCATAGAGCATTGGTTGCATTTCCTACTGGGGACAGTTCTGCATAGAAAAATCAAAGTGAGAATTTACAGGATCGATGACTTTCTGTAAATTGTAAAACAAGTACAGAACACTGAAGTTCAACTTTTTCTGCCAACCAGAAATATAAATAATTGACTTCCTCCATCTTATATCAGTGTTTTAATGCATGAATGAAGAGGCACTGCAACTGTTCAGGGATGAGCTGTCCAATTCCCAAGGTTACTGGATTATTTAGATGTGAAGTTTCATTTTTCAAATGCAGCTGAGGAGCTTAATTGGACAAAATAATAGGGAATTCACTTTTAAATCACTCTTTCTATTATATTATATTCTAAAATATAGAATATTTTGTGAAGCATCTGTTGATTTAAGTATATAGAAATTAAAAATACTGATTCTGTCTATACCTAACCAACCTTATCATTCGCAAGGTAATCAAATCCATCAAATCTACATCATTACCAAGCATTTCCTGGAAGCCTTGAGGTGAACAGTGATCCCCATGATGCTATTCCCTACATCTGAGTTGAATTCTTTGTCTACTATGCTGAAAAAGACTTTGCTGATGGACATTTTGAAGATGAAAACAGGGGACAACAATTAAAATTTCCACCTTAAGGGAAAGTTCACGGCCTCTGGCAGTAAAAAAGGTCGGATGAACTGCAATAATAACCTTTCAAATCAATAAATTATTTAGGTAGAGTATTTTGCAACTTTGACCTATACTGTGTGATACACAAAATATATTTTTCTTTCCTGTTACAAATGAATCATCCTGGAATTCCATTAAGGTTATGTTACTGTTCAGAAAGTTAGTATGGCACTAAATTATTAGTCATCAGAGTCTGAACAAATGTGATGCATTGCAACATCAAATTTGACTTCTGGTAAGACTTGCCTCTATACAAATTCCCTGAAAGCAATATATACTTATCTTTTTGATGGAATCTGTTTGTTCTGTTCTAATAAAACAAACTTACTCTGTCCTCACAACGAAAAGCAGTTGAAGAGCAGCACAGTAATATTATTGTAATATTGCTGCCAACAAAGCCATAATAGGCAGATAATACTTGAAAAGACACTATACATAACTGTTGACCATCACAACTGTTGCACACACACTAAGAGCAAATACCAGTGAGGCGTTTTGCCTTTTTTTTTTTTTCCAGACCTTCATATATGTAAATTATAATCTTTCATTCCCATCTGAAGTATATTTGGGCACAGAAGTCAATGGTGTTGACAAACAAAACCTTCTGAAAGGCTTCACAGAATCAATCACCTAGGTTGGAAGGGACCTTTTAAGATCC
Source organism: Gallinago jamesoni (assembly GCA_025769975.1). Classification (NCBI taxonomy): domain Eukaryota; kingdom Metazoa; phylum Chordata; class Aves; order Charadriiformes; family Scolopacidae; genus Gallinago; species Gallinago jamesoni. The sequence continues at coordinate 61,841,067 of JAOQGH010000032.1, forward strand.
TCTAGTCCAACCAATGAAGAAAAAAAAAAACCACACCAAACCACAAACAAACAAAAAAACCCACACACACCCCACCCCACACACAAAACCAACACCAATCCACTGCTAATCCATATCCCCAAGCACTATGTCAACTCGTCTCTTGAACACCTCCAGGGATGGTGCCTCAACCACCTCCCTGGACAAAGTTGTTTTGATGGAGATGATTGATTTTTCAAAGTGTCTGATTCCAGTTGGTTGTGTATTAGCAAACAGGTACCACACAGAATTAAGGACATATGGACCAGATTTTTTCCTATTGTATTATTCAGGGGCTTTTCTTGAGGGCATCTTTTGTTCCAGCATTATTTGGAGGACTGATATCCTGATGAAAAAGCACTTCTGCATTTTACATTAGATTGTTATAAAAAAAGCTACTGATGTCACAACTCAGGACTTCACCTCCCAGTTTCAGGTGACTATTGAAACAAGTAAACCCCAGTATTATGCATAGTCTTCATTTTTGTTTTCTTTTTATCTACATATAACTTTTCTTCTATTCTATATGGAAGCAGAAACTTGAATAAGATGGGTGTAAAATGTCTCTGTCCCCAAACTACTTTAAAATTGGTGGGAAGGACCCTCAGTCATCCATATGGCAGAAGCGGGCAGGAGATCTTACAAGTATACTTGTGCTGGGAATTTTCTACTACAGTTTAGGTCACACACAGATTTTGTGGATCAACACTTTTTGTGTGAAATGCTCATCTTATGCCATGTAGTTTTCTAAAATATATGACACATTTATAAACTAAAATTTGTAAAATATATATTTATCTGTTGAATTCTTTGCTGTGAGGGTGGTGAGAGCCTGGCCCAGGTTGCCCAGAGAAGCTGTGGATGCCCCATCCCTGGAGGGGTTCAAGGCC
>JAOQGH010000032.1:61850274-61869852 GCA_025769975.1 Gallinago jamesoni
CACCAGGTTGCTCCAAGCCCCCTCCAACCTGGCCTTGAACCCCTCCAGGGATGGGGCAGCCACAGCTTCTCTGGGTGAGACTACAGTGCACTTCTCTTTATTTTAAAGTCTCTGTTTCTAGTCAGGAAACTCAAATTGTTATTTAGCAAGGAAAGCTGAGAGTGAAACACTCGTTATAATCTAAGTCATCACCAGCAGCTTTATGTGGTGGTATATAGTCTTCAAACAGCAGGACATCCTTACACTGTCAGGACAATCGGGCTCAAAGCCCAACACCATCCATCCATCATCTGCAATCCCACTGTACTAGAAGATTTTTGTGACTGTTGGATCATTGACATGAAGCAATATTCCTCAGAAGACTCAAGTTAATATATCCCTGGTTCCTTTACCTCCTCATTCCTTTAGAAAAGATAATTGACTTCCCAAAGCTTCTTCACCCTAGTTAGTATTTTGGAGTCTGTTGGTAAATTTGACTATAACGTCTTTACTGGGCTAGTCAGGTGAGCTTTACTGAGAGCTGCTTCTGCTATTTAGTATAGTGCACCTAATGAGAGGGAGAGAATTTAAAATCTAGGCTACTTCACAATTAATCATCATGAAGAATGATGACAGCTAGTCTTCCCATCCACAACCGTATAGAAAACACTTTCGTATTTCTATAGAGATTACTGCAGGACACGTCTGAAGCAATACAAGGCTCCTGTGCTTTCAGGACTCACTCTACCATGCTGGAGACCCCAAATTAATAATCAATAGGAACCCTCTGTGGGAACAGTTCAGTTGTATGTGCATTAGAATTATAACATAAGCATGTAATTAGCTAGGGAACTCAACATAAAATTATAAAGAATTTTAGAAATGTTGCGTATCTCCATTTGTATGAAGGAAGTGTTTGAGTAGCCCCCATTTGCAACTGTCTGTTCAGAAAAAGGGATGTTAAAATATAAACCAGTAAATATGATTTTTTAACATGAGTAGTAAAAGGTCCAAGACTGCATTGTGTGTGGTCTCAGGATTTCCCTGGGTTTGTTTTGTCCTGAGCTTATGTTGTTTTGTTGAGATAGCAATTGCCAAGAAATGAGGTAACTATTGCCTAAAATTTTAGCAATTTCAGTTTCAGTTTATAGTGAGAATGAGAACTTACTCAATGTATTTTGAATTGTCTCTGACTCCAGAATAAAACGATGTGGAAGAAAACACACATCAACTGCACCAGAGGCCCAAGACTGTGAACAAAAATCCCACTGCTCGGTCGCTATTGAAATGCAACCTTGTACAGTTCAATTAAAACCAATTTTAGAGACAACAAAGAGAACAGAAACACTGAACAATTGGACTAACAACAGATTACTGTCTGCATTGTTAAGCACTGTCCCGTGTGCCTTTTTTTGCCCATAAGGTTTCTAGGATGACAGGAGTCCTTTCTAGTCAGCAATCTCATGCATGAGCCTTCTCCACACCAACACTTCCACCTGTCTCACTGAAAACAAAGACTTTCAGAAGCCATAAAAGATATTCGTACTGGGGGGTTGGACACTCACACACACAAATACTTCTTAATAAATTGCCCCATTTTCTTTCCCTTGTTAAGGTGGGGAACGAGGAATGCATTTATCAACCTGAGCTTCTTCAATTCGTTGCCTCCTCTACAACACAAATACAAGACATGCTGTCTACACCCAGAGTAAGTCAGAGGAGCACTGAGATTATTAATTTCATACCCATGTAAATCTACACGGGTAGAATAAAGGGGAAGGCACATAAAAGCAGGCAACACTGAAGAGCAAGAAAATAAAGCAGAGGCAACCTTATTTTTGAAAAAGGTTAAAATAACAATGTATAGCACTAATTTAAGCATTAGTAGAACAAAATAAATAACTTCTCTCTGTTTAGTAGACAGAGACAGGGACAATAGGCTTGCCATTTTCCTTTTGATTTAATTTCAGCTTATTATCTCTCGGTATATGCTCATCTATGGATAAAGATCCTTCCCAAGTTCACATTAGGTAGATGACATTTTGTCCTCCGGACCTCCTAAGTAAACTTCACAGAATCACAGAATCATGGAATGACATGGGGTTGGAAGGGACCTCTGGAGATCATCTAGTCCAACCCCCTGCCAGAGTAGGGTCACTCAGAGCAGGTCCCACAGGGACGTGTCTAGGTGGGTTTGAATGTCTCCAGAGAAGGAGACTCCACCACCTCTCTGGGCAGCCTCTGCCAGGGCTCTGCCACCCTCACAGCAAACAAGTTCCTCCTCATGGTGAGATGGAGCTTCCTATGTTCAAGTTTGTGCCTGTTCCCTCTTGTCCTGTCCCTGGGCACCGCTGAGAAAAGACTGGCCCGAAAACTGTCTTGATTATCTGAAGGCTGTTGAATGGTTTTGTGTTTAAGTTTCATTTGCTTGCTTGAAATAGTAGGATTTTTCCTACCATTGAATATATTGAACTAGAATAAGGTAAGGAACCTTTAGGGATCTGGTATTCACATACCTAGGGTGTGCTGGCAACTAATAATTGATTTAATGGTTATTCACCAAAACACACAACTCAGAGCGCGGAATAACCAAAATAATCTAACTCACTCACTTGAGTTTTATGAGCTTCACTGGGGACCCATGCTACTGAAAACGTTCTTGAACCAGTATCTTGATAAAAATAATGTGCGTGAAGCAATAAAAATCCAAACTGTTTGGAAATGAACACTATTCTTTTAAGTATATTCCTCCAAATACCATAGAAAATACACTGTTCAGCACCACTGAAAATGTCAGTAGAAAAGAGATTGATATCCAGAAGTCACTCAAGATAAAAAGAGACTAAATTCAATAACAAAAGTTAAACTGTAATGATTGTACTGCAATAGGGAGCATCGTAAAGTAGCTTTATTCTATAACAAATACTTTAAATAGCACTTTAACAAACTAAATTGAAGAACCACAGTGTGCAGACAGTAAAAGTTTGTTTAGTAAAATAAACACTATATATTGCTCACACCGTGTCCTTGAGTATGTTGACTGAATTCGTAATCTTTAATCTAAAATTTTCCTAGATGTCTCATATTAATGTAGTACTATTTGTGATGGCAAATCCATATGATTTGGTCCTCCAAGCAACAAAGTAAAGTTTAGGGTGTGTTTTAGAATTCCTAAAAGAATAAAAAAAATTGGAAAAATGGAGCCATTGTAGATCTGAGGATATTTATGTCAAGGCATCTCTCCCCAAGACTTGCATAGCGATAGGAATGAATGGAGTAATACATTTACCATTTTATTCAAAGAGAAAAATTCTATTATATTAAGTGAACAAGAAATTAGCAGCCATCAAAATAATGGGCCAGTTACAGGAGTAACGGCTCCAGTGCAAATATCTATAGAGCCTCAAATGAAGCCAAGAATTCACAGAATCACAGAATGGTAGGGGTTGGAAGGGATTTCTGGAGATCATCTCCTCCAACCCCCTTGCAGGAGCAGGTCCACTTAAAGAAGGTTGGGCAGGAATGTTTCCAGGCAGGTTTGGAATGTCTCCAGAGAAGGAGACTCCACCACCTCTCTGGGCAGCCTCTGCCAGGGCTCTGCCACCCTCAAAGAAGCTCCGCCTCATGTTTAGATGGAACTTCTTATGTTCAAGTTTGTGCCTGTTCCCTCTTGTCCTGTCACTGAGCACCTCTGAGAAAAGACTGGTCCCATCCTCTTGACACCCACCTTTGAAGTATTTATTAATTCCCCGTGGTGGAAAGTTCAAACCACTCGTTGTCATTTGGTTCAGAGAAACCCAGCGCTGAATAAAGAGCTGCCTGGGTGGGCAGAAGAGAAAATTAGGTCAGTGAGGCTGAAAGCAAGATTTGGGTTGAGACATGCCATGGGTCATACCACATAGCTCTTTTTACATAGATAAAGTTGATCATCCTACAACTCTTAAATTCATTCTCTCATGAGGACTGAGGGAAAATACAGAATTATTTTTTTTATCCTTTTTTGGAAGAGTATAAGAAGGAGAAAAATAATTTCCTTTGAATGTTTATGTTTGTACTTTTTTCTTTCTTCCTCCTTCACCCACGCCCAGAGCAGAAATTTTGGAAAGAAACCATTTCAGTGCAATCCTGTAAAAAGAATGAGGTGAGACAGTAAATAAACTGCCAGGAGAGGCTTTCTCCATGTGACAAATCTTTTTCTTTCAGTCAGACATACAGCACCTGCCCAAGAATGACACGTGCCTTTGAAAAATAGCGTGTCGCCTGAGCATGCAAAGGAAGATGGGTACCGCATCCATCACCCTGCTCTTCCATTTAATCTCCTTTGTAAAGCTAATGGGACTGCTCAGGAGAATAGAGGATGCAGGCTCAGAAATGAAAAAGATGAGGGTTTGGGGTTTTTTTAACAGAGGGATGGGGAAGGCAAGGTTTCCACCAATACTCGTAATTACACAGAGAACGAGGAAAAAATGAGAAGGAAAAGGAGAAACACATAATTTCCCAAGAAGAAGGCTGACATGAATGTAAAGAAATAATTTACTGATTTATTGATTTACTTCATAAGTTTTCCTATTCCAAAAAGTATGACATTTGAATCAAAAGGTGTATTTCTAAAAAATCTTAAGCTTTTAAAGTTGTTAAAATGTGATTCAAAATGTGCACAGGTCCCATGTAAGGACAAAATTCAACCGTTCTCACACATGTTACTTTCTGGCCAGGTTTTCTGTATTTTTACATTTTCCAGCATATTCCATATCTCCTCTTTCTGCTCTCTCCTCCTTTTTTTCTTTTTTTTTTTCAGCAGCCCTCAATCCATTACATTTTCAGTTCTAATTCCATACTCTTGCATTCCCTTTCCTTTTTCATTGCCTTGTTCTCTCTACTCCCTTGATTATCTCCTGACTAAATCCACATCCCCATTCCCCCTTTGACCTTCATCAAAAGCCCAATTGCAAAAGCTGCATAAAATTTGCTTTTATTACTTTAGTGAAACTGTTTTGCTCCTTGAGAGCATGAAGCACTATGGTTTTGGACCCATCTATTCAGAACACTGTTACGAGAAGGGTCAGAGGTCTATTGATTGCCCTTAATGCTAAAATAAGTTACCAGTTAGAAAAAAAACTGGGTTCAAAGTATTACTCTCAGGTGAGTGTCCTCAGTGTGTATGTAATTTTAGGCAGTGAGACAGTGATTGGTATCCTCTGAATTTAGCCATACATCTTCTATGTAAACATACAATTTAGTGAGACCAGTTATTTACATGCTGCTAAAACTGATAAAAGGAAAAACATGCACAAAATAGCATTGTCACTGAGTGTTTAACAATTTATAAGGGGTAAATTTATCATTAAATTAGTTGCTCATATAGTCGATCTCTGTTCAGGCCTCAGGATAAAACTACAACACAAATAATAAAAAAGCCTTTCTTCTGTGTTCTCGCTATTTTCCCAATATATTTGTCTACAGCAGATGTACAAAATATTTTATCTTAGCTATTTATCATTTTTACGAAGTACCTTACTTTTTTTGGGGAAAAAAGCAATTCTGTATTACACTATTAGTTATGAAATATATGTGATACCTCCAGATGAGAGATTCGACTGGAAATGAATAATCAAATACTGACATGTATAGTTTATCTCTTCAGTTGATGCAGATTTCCATAACTACTATTTTCACTTATTTGGTGGCAAGCAGCCTCTTATTAAAAGGTCTTGAACAAGCAGTTATATTCAAAATTGGCTTTATCTGTCCACATGCCTGAAAGGATGTGTTTGGTTGAATTCAGGATGTGATATGACCGACAAGCCCAATGTGCCTGTGTAGAGACCTTCAACATCTTTCTTTCTTATATATCATTCAATATTCTTCACCCCACATCCTCACCAAACACACTTCCAACCAGCCCACATTCCGGGATAAATTGTACTGGGAATAGACGACTCCTCATACAAATCTCAGGTTGGATAATCAGATTAGATATATAATCCTGATCTAAAGATACATTCTGGAGGCAAAATATAGTCTTTTAAGTCACTTTCTTAACCCAATGGATTAACAGCTGCTATTCAATTCTTTTTTTTTTTTGTCAGCCATATGGTACAGTAAACTTCTGGAATTGTAGCTGTAAAGTAATAATAAAGTTCTCCACGTTTTTTAACTTAAAAGATCTATTAGGCAGACATTATGTCTCCAGCCACAGGTTCTAAAATTCTGCTTGGGAAATTATAACAATTAAATTTCAACCGAAGTTTCAGTGTAAATTTTCAGAAATGGAGTTACAGTTGTGATTCTGGCTACCAATAGTGTATCAGCTGAGAAAAGCTTGCTATAACTTTGCTCTAAAACATGCAGATAATTACTACAAAACGTTAAACCAAACTATGCATAAAACTAGAGTTTAATGTAATATTTAATATTATCTTAATGTAATATTGTAATAATATATCAATAAAAAATGGGGGGGAACTGAAAGACATAGGCCTAAAATGAAGAAGTAAGAATCTGGATGTCAATAACTGTGCAAGAGGTTGAGACTAAAGATATATTTAGTATTTAAAATGTGAGAGGGTCAAAATGCCTCGAGGCAGTTAGAAATAAACTTAGGGTTCAGACAAGGACAATTTAGTGCAAACCACATTTTTAAGGTTTATCAAATGTGTGTACACATGCACACACGGACACATTTGTCATTTTTTTCATCTAAAGCTATTGCCCAAAAAATCTGCAAAATCGCATACAAAAATAACTAACTGTTGGGTAAGGGGCATCATTTAACTTTAATCTCCTGTCAAGTGCCAACCCATCTATCATGGAGAGGTGGAATGCAAATTTAATTAAAAAGACTGCAGCTCTGGGGATTATTATCATTTCTTCTATCTCATAATGGCGCTTCAGATCAGAATAAAAACTCACTGTAGACAGAATATGCATGTAAAAATTGATTGTTTTAAAAAAAAGACCTGTCCTATCCGGCACGTATTTGTATTTTTATTCTCCAATTTATTTTCAAGTTGTGTTTTTTTTTTCTTCAGACAAAGAGCTCTATAAACACACAGCCTGAGTCAATAAATTTTGGGTCAAGCTAAATTTTAGCTTGACTAAATAAGTTTTAAGCTCAAAGGCATATTTTGATATAATTTTATCTCCAGAAACTTTCACTATAATTATTATTTTAGTAAGTAGGGCAGCGTTTTCAGTGAAGTGTTCCTAAGGGGGATTTTTTTCATTTAGTCAGTGTGTAGGTTCCATGCATTAATCACTTTTAAAGACAGACAAATCAGTTTAAAGTAAATGGCTGAAAATGTAAATGGTATATTAAAATCTTCAAAATGTCTTTAAGACTTGACTAGTGCTTTGAATAATGCAGTCATATCAAATATTTTTAATAAATACAAACAATTTCCTTAATCCAGAGTTTCTTTATTTTGTTTTAAACCTGACCTCCAAATTAAATTAGGCTGATGACACAGTATTCTCTCCTAATCTGGCTGTCATCTTCCCTCAAACCTGGGTACCCATTAATTAATTTCAACACTTTGCATTTTTTGGCGAAGATCTAGAACTCTCAGAGGCACTATATGCTAAAATAATCTTGTATAACCCATGGCTAAGGGTAGGTTTCTGTTTGCCATTATTTATTATAATCCATGTTCTAACTTCTATTTTAAAAAGACATGGCTTTGGCTACTTGTCACTATCCTTGAATTTGGAAAAATAGTTTTTACTGTTTTCTGCTTGCATAAACATGATATTGTATGAAGATTAAATTCATTTTATTTCTGCTAAAGATATTCTTGCTTTATTTTGACAGGAAGTTTAATTAATCTTTACTTTCTTTCAGCAATCCCAGTCTTAAAAAAAATGGGAAAAAGATTTCTTTGATCTTTGTTTAAAAAGCAGGTGATTTTTATAAATACGGTAGTTTTCAGCAGTTTAGCTAACACAAATTTGAATTACTGACATAATAGACAGAAGTAATTTGATAAGATGGTTCATCTCACTTGTTTATGCTGCTAAATGTGTACAGTATATGAACTAGAAAATACCATACAAACTTATTTCTTGACTGGAAGGAGGACATATGTGTACTTGTGTACTAATGCTGGATATGACTCTCACCAGGGTTAGGCAGCGTTGGATATTAAAAACCTTAAAAACAAAAATTATCTTAATTTAAACCACATGGTTTTGGAAAAGTTTTCTTTCTATTTCATACTCAGCTAGTTGTTCTGAAGGACATTTGGAGCTGCACAAGTGTAAGTAACGTCGATGGATTTTTTTGAAGTTACAAATACTAATCAATTAGCAGACTAACTCTTCTCATCTGTCCTTTTATTATTTTTTTTTCTTTTAAACCTTCATCTAGGTTTGACTTCAGAGAGAAAATAATACTACCGAGCAATCTTCTGTCACTTTTGCTGTGACTTTGTTTTTTAAGTTGGTGCATAAAGTGAAAGCCTGTGGTATGAGGAGGGCAGGAATTACGATCAGATGCACTCAAATTTATTCCATCTGACAAGTATCTGGATTTGGGTATTAAGTTCCTTAAGAGAACTCATCTTCAGATCATTTTTTTAGGTTAAAGAGTTGTGGGGTGGTTTTTTTGAAGAGGGAAAAGAAAATGCATGGGTTTTAAGGAAATTTTTTGTTCTCCCATGAAAATATTAAGAAGAGACCCTTGATAACACAAATCCAGACTGTTTTTTGGAAGAGCTTGTACTAAATGTGAGAATAATGTTTGAAAAGGAAGAAGAAGAGGTTGTTTTAAAATCCTTGAGAATGACTGACACACACTACCTGAAAGACAGCACTTGAGGTTGGTTATTCTGAAGTTAGTCAAATGCCAATTACCTAGGGAATAATGAGAAAGAATACCAAAGGTGGCAATTCAGGAAAGAAAGAAAAATTACCTGAAGTAAAAGCAAAAATGACATTAAAGTTTAAAAAGTGATAAAAGTCTTTCTTTTAATTACCCTCTCTTATTCTTCTATTGCCTTATTTTAGTTCAATACTTTCTCTGCTCGAGTACCTTTTTCTTCAAAATAAAAGCAGCTGTATAAAAAATTAAGAATATAGTGATTCATAGAAAAAGCAATGTCCTTCAGTATCAAGTAATGGGAGCTTTTTCTTCTGTTTTGCTGGTTTTAAGTCAGTGCTGCTTAACACATATTGGTGTGAGTTGGACATACCCACGTGGGATCAGGGCACTCAAAATAGTATAAGCCAAGGAGCAGCATGAGGAAAATCAAGTCTGGCAACCCAAAGATGAAAGGCAATGGCACGTTCAAGTTAATGCAGTAATTAAAATTTTCCTTGACCAGCATTGACTTTAGTTATTAAACTGAAATGTCAATTTTGTTCTGCTCTTTAAGAACTCGTCAAACTCTGCCCTGGACACATGATCTAAAAGGTCCCTGAGAATGTTCTCTCCAAAATTTCTGGCAGTGGCTGACGACCTTTCCAAACAGACTGGTGGTCCCAGTTCTTGTCAGATGGATTATTCAGAGCACTGAAAGCCAAAGAAAAGAAAACCTCAAACAATTCCAAGTTGGATCTAATAGGAATGTGTTTTTTAGAAGGAACACGCAGGCTCAAATGATCTCTGCCTTCAAAGACTGTTTTTCTGTATGTCAAGAGTGAGTCAGTGGAGACACCACCTCTTTCACAGAAAGAATCTGAAGCTTTAGAGGTCAGGGCTCTTTACAAACTCTAAAAGCAGAGGATTTAAAGAAACATTGCTGTCATTCACAGCCACAATTGTGGGGTTTCTTCAGATGTTAGGATCCTGGTTTTTAGCATGACCCTTACTGGTCAGAAGCTTCACTCAAGTGTGTCAAATGGCAAATGTGTTGTTTTTCTGAATAAGTTTTTCAGAGAAAATGTGCAATACCTATTTCATGTCTTTGTTCATCATGCCTTCTTGAAGAGAAATAAAAATAAAATAAAAAATTAGAAGTCAAGTCATCACATTTGGTAGGAATGATATCAAGTCTAAATATGTTAATTATGCAGAAAAATTACAAAGTTTAGTTTGAACTTTTAGCTGTTAAACAGAATGAGAAATCTATGCTGATATTTACAGCTATTTATTTTGATCCTTCTTAATTTACATTTAGAAAAGGTTTTTAATTTGAAGGCCCTTAATTTGAACTTAAAAAAGTAAATTTTGCCCAAATATTTGTAAAAATATTCAAACAAGTATCAACAGGTAAACATCAAGCACCCAGTAGTTTCATACCTAAGTAAGGTGTTCATTTAAATTAGCTCAAAAAGCACATGAAATCACTGTCAATTGTAATAGACCCCAGTTTGGCAAGATACTAAATTTAAGTGCTATTAGACTCCATTAAATGATCCGAGACAGAGGAATTTCATGATTACTCAGCGGGAGCAACTCGGTAGTTGTTAATTGCTATCAGGGGACGTAAAGACCATGCCTCTCAAATGGGCGAGCTCTCCTGGGGAGAAATACTGCTAGCATAAGGCCTCTGCTGCACACGCACTGTTTAAATGAACCAATTAATTAAGTGCTCACATGTGAATTACCGTGTGCCCAGAGTTTGGGGGAGCGTTCAGCTGAAGGAGGAAACCGAGGAGGCAGTTGTGAATTGGAAAAAGAGCCATGGCAGGTGTCAGAGCCTTCCACCACCGGGACGGCTAATTTCCTCCGTCGTATCCTTTTGCTCTCCTGACCAAAGGCAAAGCTAATGAGCTGCTGCTCCCTGTATTACATACAAATAAGTAGCAAGTAAGTACTCCTCTTGGAGTGGGTTCATGGCAATAATCATCATGTCATTGATAATTACTCCGTTACTGAGTCAGAAACAAACTCCCAAAGCTGTTTTGCAACATCTACGCATTTCTGCGAATCTATTCTTCTACCTTGACCAACACAATTAGCTCTGAAACAGGTTTTTTCCCATTTTGCCTTCACTCATGAGAGCTTCTCCAAGAATTAATCCTTAATTTGTCCAGAACCTATTTACGTTTCAAAACTTCTCCTTCCTTCTGTAATGTTTTTGCATCCATCATAGACATATTAATGGTTGTTTATGAATATCAAAAAATTGATTATCCATATTCTTGGTCAGTGAAGATCATACAGAGGTTGAGGACAAATCCTTGGTTAGTGTAATATTCCACACATAAATTTGGAATAAAAAAAATGCCACAGACCTGCCTAAAAAGGTTTTTTCCATTACAGCACTTGATATTACAGATAACCAGATCCCCAAACATCTAAAATTGATAAAGCTTCACTTCAACCAGGTTAATTGCAATTTTCTTTTTGCTAATTTTAGAAGGCTGAAGCAGAGTATCACAACTCTGATAGCTATCGCCCTTCATGTTGCCACCCAATCTGATCCACAGACAGCTAAGGTTCATTTATTCATATCCCAGCAAAGCACATTGACTTAATGTCTAGTCCTGATATTTACCTCCCTGTAAGTGCTTATATGAAACAAATTATACCTTCTCTCAGACTTTATTTTAAGCGTTAAAAGCCAAGATACTTTAGTAGTACATTTCTGCACCTATTAATGATTAAATCCATCTATTTTGAAAACAACCGACCAAAACAAGAGTTAATATTACAAGTAAGGTCTCTATACCAGTTTGTAGATTTCCTTTTCTCTTCTAGAAATATATTCATAGTGACCACACTCTTGGGTTGGATTGTATTGGAAACATAGCCATTCTGTGGTTGATTGACTACCGCACCCCAGCTGATCAGCCCCCAGTTTATTGCAGAAATGCGTGTTATTAGTCCCCTGGTGTATGACCTTCCATTCTGCGCTATTGGATTTCATCCCATTTCTATTACTTGAGTCTTCAGGGTCATCCAATAGACCCTTTGGCTATTTCACTCGACTAATGATCCTGGCCAAATACCTCCTTCATATTTTTCTCTTCTTCCCGTGTCTGTGACTTCTTCCTTCCTGCCCAGCAGTTCCCGACTCAAAGACTTACCTTTAAGTAAGGCCCAATACTTCTAATTCAGGTCAATTTTTATGATAGAAAATTCCCAGAAGATACACTGATACCTCCCACACATTTCTCTCTCAATAATCTCACATATTTTTACTGGGTGAAAAAAATAATGTAAAAAATATTCATGTTTCTAATAACTTACACGGGAATGAGGGGTTTTTTCCCTCTTCTTAAAGAAACAGAATTTTTGAAACAGGAGTCAAACTGTAAGAGAGCAGCAATCCATATGTCAGTATTAGTTTAAATATACTCACTGATTGTAGCTAATATCAGCTCTGAATGTGTCATCTCTCACTCAAGAACAAAAACATTTTATGGCTTTACACTGGGAAATCAAGGTCAGAAATACAAGACACGGACAGATCAATAGTCTTACTTTACTTAAACACTCTTTATCTGGCAGGAAATTGTAGCAGTAAAAAGTTATGATTATTCCATTTCTTTGCCCAACTTGGACTCAGGTAGGTAAATATTTATTCATAGAATATTCCTAATTCTAAAAGCATAACATTTTCTTAGTTTGACCTTGTTTAAACATTCCGGATTAGAGAATACCTATGCAATTAAACACTTCAAAACAATCTGTGTTGTACTACTCCAAAATGCTCCACACTGTGATAAGCACTAGCTCCTCCTCCCAACTAAGGACATTTCCTCATTTTTTTCTCCTTCTGAAGGCACAATCTTCTGAAATTTTAATAACACTACAAACCAATTGGCAACAATTCACTGCAAGACGTAGTTAATGTTCAAAAACCTGTGACTAGCCCATGAGAAAGCGGTGAATTTATATCAATCTTCTACATTATTCAATTTCTTGCCTACTATTAGCTATGATCCTGCAGGTATCCAAAATATTCCAGCTAGTGTAAGGCAATGAGGAATGTCGAGCATAGAAATATTAATTTCCTGAAGTGCTTACCACAACATTACAATATTTAATAGGCAATCAGCTTAAGTGAAGTTAATGATATAGATTGCAACAAAACTGTAATGATTAAAGCCCAGCTGAAGACAAATAAGACACAGAGACATCAATTTAGCTCTGTGTCAAAGCACTCCCTATTTAACATGAATTCCTTCACTGTATTAAATAAATTAGAATAGCAATAGTGCCCAGAGGTCCTGATCTCATGTCAAAACTTATTGTTCTATGAATAAATATAACGAGAAAACAGTTGCTCTTCTAGAAGGCTTAAAGTTGCTACTGTTTTCTCTTGGGGGTAGAGATGGCTTCATGTTTTTGAAGCCATCTCCATTCATAATTCATCCTAAATTTAGTGTTTTTCACACAGAGAAAGAAGAAAATAGTCGCTCTTTACTAAGAATATTTAAAGGCATAATAGTCCCAGATCTACTTTAAGTTTTTTGCTTGTTTCAGTTCAAATTAAGTTTCTTTCCCAAAGCCAAGAAACTTTGCCTCACCTCAGCCTACATTTACGCTGTATTTTAAAATCATAATCATATTTTTACTCAGTAAATACATCCTAAATTTAAAACACGATGCCATTTAGTTCATGTGAGCTCCTCATAAATCTAGCAGAGGCTTCCTTCTATAGCTCTTGTTTCTGTATCTCTTACAGGTTGTCTCAAATAAGCTACTAAAATTCCATCTTCCTAACAAATGCGGGCACACAAATCTGGTTACGTGTCACGTAGCTCACAAATCCATGTATTTTTTCCTCTCTCTTCATCTTATCTCTTTTTATTTCTCTTGCAATGATAAAAAAATCCATATGACTTCTTATTTTTCTCATTCAGGAAATTACCGTTTCCCAGAAGGTTTACATACTTGGTGTCTAGTGTGAATGCTGCTTACTAGATTGTACCTCTCTAAAATCTAACTGAGGAAAACATTCTGTCCTGTATATTTGGGGAAAAGACCCACACAAGTTGTCTAGCGAGCCAAAGATCACATGCAGCAAATATTAAAAAAAGGTATAGTTTAATCTAATTATAAGAGTTGGGCAAGCCTTGGGGACACTATGGATCAATAATTTCTTAAAGTGACCACGGACGCTTTGCTTTGCAGTTTATCAGCGTGGCTGGTGTCTGTGATCTACTGCATTTCTCAACTGCTTCCACCCCAACTCCCCCAGGGAAAGCACGCTAGCCATGGGCATGTTTAGTCTGGAGAAGAGGAGGCTGAGGGGAGACAGCTCTGCAGCTCCCACTCCAGAGATGGGGGTTGGCCTCTTCTCCCAAGGGAATAAAGCCAGAAGCAGAGGAAATGGTCTGAAGTTGTGGCAGGGGAGGTTTAGATTAGATCTGAGGAAGAATGACTTTCCTGAGAGGGTGGTCAGGCACTGGAACAGCCTGCCCAGGGAGGTGGTGGAGTCGCCATCCCTGGAGGTATTTAAGAAACGTGTAGATGTGGCACTTCAGGGCATGCTCTAGTGCCCAAGATTGTTGTTTTGTGTTTGTGGTTTGGGATTTCTTTTATTTATTTTTTTTTTATGTGGTTGGACTTGATGATCTCAAAGGTCCCTTCCAACCATGAAGATTCTGTGATTCTGTGGATTCTTTATCTCACTAAGCTAAACTGTAATTACACTGTTTGCAGCTTATAGTTTAGTACGTATATGCATACAAATGAAAAAATACTTTCAGTGACAATGCTAAAAATCTGGTATTTAACATGAGTTTATACACAAAATGAATTTGGGGAATACATTATCTAAAAGGACAACTGGTTTGGACTGTTTCTGGAACAACTCTAATTTCCACAGATCCTTAAAATGCACCTTTCACCCAAACAGGTGAAAAAATACTGAAGCAATTAATTCAGTCTAGAACTACAGTTATGCTCAATTGTTATCTCAAATTCAACAAGAAGATCTGACTTATTAAATATGTTCTTTTTGACATAAAATGAGCAGTGAAGAAGTGTTTAATGAAGAAGCCAAGGCCACCACTCTTGCTACAGTGTAAGCTTTACTATGGGACATGGTTGTCTACTACACATTCTGCAATATCCCATCAATCATGATTCAGACTTTAGCTGTGATAAGACAGAAAGCTAATTTATTTTTTTTAAGATCAGTAATTAACAAGGTAGAATTGGTAAAAAACTCATTACATTAAAATTTCCGTTCTGTTTTTCATAAGATCTTCTCACAGTTCTCCTACATAAGTTGTATTTAAATAAAAGTAGGAACTCTTCATCTCCTGCATGCACCTGATTTTCACCCTAGCTAAGTTGTTTGAGTTTGTGTTTTTTTTCTAATTTAAAGTAGTTAAAACATTAATGTAGTGCAAAGTAGTAAAAAAGATTATAACCTTAATTATAATTAGTAAAACATAAAAAGACTAGACACAGCTGGGTGACACTGCGGTTCCAGAGAACAGCTTAGTAAGTGAACTGAGAGGAAATGCCTCCCCGGGTGCGTTGGAAGATGTCACCATCTCTTCAACAGGATGAAGCCAACAGGCTTACGGAGATCAGGGCAAAAAGCCAGTTATGGGGTTAAAAGGTACAGCTGACACAGTTTGAACTGTAAATCTTGAAGAAGTTACAATTTTCTCTCCTCCTGGCTGCCACAGGGTCATTTCGAACACAGGCTTTATAGTATTCATGTTAAACTAGTGAAGAAAACCTTAGGGTCACTTGGTAACAAGTGAAACCATTTCTCAAGCTGAGCAATCCAGCCTTCCCTGCCTTCTGATGCTTGTCTCTGAAACGGTAAGTTTCAGAGATGAAATTATTCCAGGAGAAAGATTTCTGCCACAGAGAGAAGGGTGATCTTTCCTCGTTCTTCTGGTTCGCCACCAAGTGTCAAACACCCCAAGGCTACCACTCCTCATCTCAGACACAAGCCAAGCATTTATCTGAGGTGCCAGGGTAAAACTCCACCTGGTCCTAATGGCATAGATGATACCACAGGTGAAATTCAGACTCATTTAACAGATCCTTTCTGTACCTTTCTGGTCATTTTTATCTCCAGGCAGGGAAAGTCTATTCTGAAATGGGCTGCACCTCCTAACCCAGGGGGTGCTGTTTCAGAGTCTGTAAAGAGCCCAAAAATTGGTTTTAACTCTTGCCAGTGCCCTGTTAGAAGTTATTATTGGATCAGAGAGCATCGCTTTACTCATAAAGCCTCCCCTCCCTGCCCTATTTCAAAGCAACTTTTAAAAAAGCTATGAAATCTGCAGAAATCTTGCCTTACAACTAACGAATAAGATGATGCTCTGCTATGCTCTTGCAGCCAGCGATGGCTGCTACTTCCTGCAAAACTCTTTAAAGAAACAGTTCTTGACACCATTCTTCCAATTTACGTTGCTGTAAATCATTTTCATAGTCTGCTTTTTTAGACAGTTCGGCACCTAATTCATTCCGTGGTGTTAATGGGGCTTGCAATTATGCCCCGACATAATAATTGCCCCAGCAGCCAAGTAGAAGTAGACCCTTGTTGTTTAACATGTTCGTGGTTGGCCCTCCAGCAGCTGTGCATGCTGACCAGGCAAGATCTTCCCAGCCAAGGTAAGAAACTACATAGCAGAGGGCTACAAAGATGGAGAGGGGACTAGAACATCTCTCTGCTGAGGAAAGGCTGAGGGATTTGGGTCTTTTTAGTCTGGAGAAGAGCAGACTGAGGCGGGGGATCTGATCAACACCTATAAATACTTCAAGGGTGGGTGTCAGGAGGATGGGGACAGGCTTTTCTCAGTGGTGCCCAGGGACAGGACAAGAGGAAAGCAGCAGGTTTTCCAGGCTAAATCTTTTGGCAGTTTCTAACAGTATTACACAGAACAAGCCAGTACTGAAAAAGAACAAATCATGTTTGATACATATGTGATCCTTTTCACACTATTAACTTAGAATACAAAGTCAAAGGGCAGCTCATGATTACCTTTAGACAAGGTCTTCCTAATGGTTTGCATTGTTAAAGTTTCAGTGACAGGTTTGTGTTTATGCAATATATAGGGATGTAAAGGGGTTTATGTAGAACACAGCAGAAGCCTGGCTTTGTCATGTCTTGGAAAAAAGATTAATATACCTGGTATAAATCAAGAGTCTCACGCTGGTGATAAATCAAGTGTTAGAAAGATAAAGTTAGTTCCGGGGAAATGGAAGATTAACAGTGAGTGAATTTAGCTGCTGGTAAACTAGAAAGGAGCGGAAGAAAAACCACACACATGAAGTCAGACAACTCTGTGATCATTTATCTTCATACCTGCAAGCAAAGAGAGGCATAAAAGTTGCTATTCTGAAGTTGACACTACTTTACCAGAGTACAGACTTATGCTTAACTAAGCACAAGAAATTTGCTAAGAAATAAGCTCTGTGATTTCCCCAAAAGAGAGGAGACCACGTCTGGCAACTACCCAGAACAGCACATTGCCTTGACCGTGACTTTGCTTCTCAAAGTAGAGAATGCAAAAGGGTCACCACCACCACAACCACTGGTCAGAGTCAGCTTTTTGTCCTTCAGAAACGTTACATGCATTCTGCATGAGGACATGCCCACACAGATCTGTGTCATTTCCCGACTGTGTTATCACAACAC
This sequence comes from Gallinago jamesoni, assembly GCA_025769975.1. Lineage (NCBI taxonomy): Eukaryota > Metazoa > Chordata > Aves > Charadriiformes > Scolopacidae > Gallinago > Gallinago jamesoni. Next base: position 61,867,752 of record JAOQGH010000032.1, read on the forward strand.
ACAATTCTTGGAGGGGAAACAGAAGAAGAGCATCCCATTTCTTTCATGTATCAGTGGGATGATGCTCTGCTCTCCTCTGTCATCACGCAGCAAACTTCCTAGCTGCAGGATCCATGGCAGGTATCATCCTTCCTTCCCAAATCTTCAGGGTAGATGACATTTCCTCAGAAACTTCATGACAAAGAAACCAGAAAGAGGCTTCCAAGATCAAGAAATAAACTCGTTTAGTAAAAGAAATAATGAAAGCCTTGAGATATACACCTCTCCCCCTTTACTGGGCACTGGTGAGGTCCCACCTTGAGTGCTCGGTCCAGTTTTGGGCCCCTCACTAGAAGAAGGACATTGAGGTGGTGGGGTGGGTCCAGGGAAGGGCAATGGAGCTGGTGAGGGGTCTGGAGAATGTCTTATGAGGAGCTGCTGAGGGAGCTGGGGGTGTTCAGCCTGGAGAAAAGGAGGCTGAGGGGAGACCTCACTCTAGAAAAATGATATGAAAACTGTAGACATGAAAGTAATCTGCTCTCATACCAGCCTCCCCAAACTCCTTGATCTTTCCAATACTCTGCTTTTGAACTCTCCTCCTTATCAAATTCTCTACCTTTTGCTCTTGCTCCCTCCTCTTGATTTGTATCAGACCTGTTTTACCTTCTGCTGAAGAGGTATGCCAAGCCTACATGCACCAAAATAAACAAATTATTTCATTCTAAGATCCTTCCTCTACTCCTTTTTTGTGATTTTTCCTCTAGGAGTTATCTATTCTTCGCTTTCCTTTAATTATTAGATATCTGGGGAAAAATTAAATGAAAGTATTTTAAATTCCTTATTTTCCCCTTTCCTTGGATTTTCCAAGGCATGTTTGTCTTCCCTTGCTGGATGCCCATTAGGAATCATATTTCCAGTATTTGCAGTGTGATTCCAGCATTTTTAGTAGTCGTTGAGACACTGGAGATAGATAAGTGAGAGTATAGACAGATATTATATGCATATATATTGTATATATATGCACAAGCTGGTGTTATATGTATTATAATACAAGGTTATTTATTAAAATGACAACACAATTTCCCTACTTGATACAATAGCTATTTCTTTCAGGCACAAATTGATGTATGTGAAAAAATTACAGCACGGTCATGATAATCTGGAGAGAAAAAGCAAATGTTACACTACCTGCCACAGCCTTCCTGAATTTTAATGAGCAATAATGGTATAATGCCATAGAAATGGATTCTGTGTATTTACTAAAATTCGTATAATCGCTCCATACTATGGAGAAAAGAGTATCATTGAAGATTTCATTATATAAACCCAGATATTTACTTTCAACCTGCTTTTTTTTTTAAATTTGCCTTTATTTTTAGTCACATATATACATATATATATATAAATATATATATTTATATATTCAGTCAAGTCTCTACTGATCCAAACCTTCCCAAGGGAAATATAACTAACACATATCCCTTGTGAGCTTTCTTTGATTGGTTGCTAAAACCAGCATAATCTACAGAAGTGACCTTCCAAGTGATATTAGCACTCATGGGGCTGCCAATATATATCTGTGTTTGCTTTGATCTAAGCTTAATATGCCATAAATTCCAGTACTCCTCATGGAAAATAACTGAATTATTTTATGTAGTGTTTGAATCATTTTATACATGCGTAGGGATTTATTCACAAAAATCTGAAGTCCATATAACCCTCTAAAATGCTTAGCTTTCAAGCTGGTTAGTTATAAAAAAATGAAAAAAATAAGAACACTTAAAAAAAAAGTAGGTTACTTGTCTCAGCGCATTTTATTTTTTTTTTTAATTATGTGAGGTCTGATTATTGCAGATCATTTCTGAAGACAGCATTCAATACATGGTACTCTTCAGGAATATATAACACAAAACCACAAAGTATTTTAAAGTAAAAGCACGTCTATTTATGAAACTTCAATGTAAATGTATGATTTCATCAAGAATCATAGACTGGTTACAGTTGGAAGGGACCTTAAAGATCATCCAGTTCCAACCCCCCTGCCCTGGGCAGGGACACCTCCCATCACACCAGGTTGCTCCAAGCCCCCTCCAACCTGGCCTTGAACCCCTCCAGGGATGGG
>JAOQGH010000032.1:61869952-61887656 GCA_025769975.1 Gallinago jamesoni
CCCTCCAGGGATGGGGCAGCCACAGCTTCTCTGGGCAACCTGGGCCAGGCTCTCACCACCCTCATGGCAAAGAATTTATTCCTAATCTAATCTAATCTAATCTAATCCAATCTAATCTAAATCTCTCCTCTTTCAGTTTAAAACTGTTCCCTCCTCATCCTATCACTACATGCCCGTGTAAAAAGTCCCTCTCCAGCTTTCTCGTAGGCCTCCTTCAGATACTAGATGGCTGCTGTAAGGTCTCCCTGGAGACTTGTCTTCTCCAGGCTGAACATCCCCAACTCTCTCAGCCTGTCCTCGTAGCAGATAAGATCCAGCCCTTGGAGCATCTTTGTGGCCTCCTCTGGGCTCACTCCCACAGGTCCAGATCCTTCTGATGTTGGGGATGTCAAAGATGGACACAGTACTCCAGGTTGGGTATCATCAGAGCAGAGTAGAAGGTCTGAATCACACCACCACCACCACCACCCCGCCCCGCCGCCCTGCTGGCCACACTGCTGGGGATGGAAGCCCAGGATGCAGTTGGCTTTCTGGGCTGTGAGTGCACATTGCTGGCTCATGTTGAGCTTCTCATCCATGAACACCCCCAAGTCCTTCTCCTCAGGGCTGTTCTCAATCCATTCTCTGCCCAGCCTCTATATAATTGCCTTTTTAAAATGATATATTGTTTTTCTTCCTTCTCAGCACGTTTGCCACCATTTATAGGTGTTCCTGATGCGTATTTTCTCTTACTTTTTGGTAATTTCTGTCTCAAAGCCCCTTCTGGTCCCAAACTCTATGCACACATACCTCAAATTCCTGGTTGAAACATGGTGCTGACCCCAGTGCTCTGAAGTAATTTACTTTTGAAATCTACTGATTTCAAGAAAAAAAAAAAATATATTTGAAATATTAATTGTAACTCTTGAATAACAAATCACATACTATAAGTAAGTAAATCAACTCATAGGCAGCAGTCCTACGTGATAAACATAATTTAAACTAAAATAAAAAATGTGTTTAAGTGGTGTGCTGGTTTAAATACATCCCTACTGAATTCAATATCCATGAGCACTTAGATTAGGACTAGAGAAGGGAAAAGAAAAACATTAAATGTGATTTATTTGACTTTTATATTTTCCCAATACCATTTGTATATTACTTTCTAGGTAGCTCAATTATGTGAAAGAGGTTTCATGCCATTTTAAAGCAGGGGGCACAGAAAAATTACATTAGTCAATTCATTTGAGGGTAATTTTTAATGATGTGAGCTAAAACAGAGTTTGCCCAATTTTCTTGAATCTTGAAGAACCACTTCTTCTGTGTTTTCATGGAATATGTCAATTTGAAAGCCAACATAAAATAGTTTTCCCGCTCAAAAGCTAGAAAGAAACTAAAAATATTGTTTAGAAGGGAATTTAATTTCTTCTACATAACTCAATGATTACACATATCCCAAATAAAATAGGAACATAAAGTCATATATCTAGTGTTGTTTTATTTCTTATGTTTTGTGTGCATATATATACACAGGCATAAAAAAGTAGTTTGAAAGTATTTTGACTTTTTAAAATTATTTAAAATTATGTGGTTTCATTATCTAACCCAAAATAGAATACAGGCAATATTCTGACAGGACCTAGCCAGAAAATTTGGTATTTATGCCCTACACCTTCTTGGCTCTCCTCAGAGGCACCGTGTGTGAAGTGGGGAAAGTGTCCCTGTGTGAAGTGACTTCTCTGCCAGGGAATAAAGGCTGCTGATGCCTCTTTTTGTGGTTTTTTTTTTTGAAAATGGTGCTACACAAATTAAGAGGTTCTTGTAATAAGAGGGAATATAAAATTGTCCATGAGAATAACTACGTCTCTAAAATACTTCCAGGATGCTGAGGCAATTTTTTGTGAAAGCAAGGATGGTGAAAGTATGTTGTTCTTTGGTCAGAATATCAGTGCCTCCCACTGAGAAGAGCTGGATAGGCTTCAGCTCCTATTCTCTTATTATTCTTTAATTCAAAACAAAGTTTTTTTCATATATAGCTTCTTAAGACATTATTTTCTGTTCTGCTGACTATGGTCCATGTGCTTGTAAGCATTGTCTGAGGCTGAAGTTTCATTAGCCAAACCAAGATTACAATTATCTTGCTGATTTTTAAGAGAGTATGTACACAAACAGCCAAAAACTCCAACTGAGTAACAAGCCAAGCTATCTAAAAAGGGATGAAAATTACATCCTTCATAGACGAAAATGCAAGTCACCATAAATAGTTCAGAGAAATGGAAATATGATTCTATTGACCTCAGGTTTTGTTAATTTTATTTCATTTTAGTTGCTATTGTCTTTAAGTACTTTAAGTATGTCCTCAGGGCCTTTCCAGAGCTATCATGATGATTTAGTGTGTCAAATTATGCCAGGACCATTCCTGAAATGATCTCTCAGTTTCATAATTGGCTGTAAAAGACTGCAATGATTTCACTTTTTCTATACCCAGTTTTTCTCTTATCAAATATTTCTTTATTATTCCATTTGATGGGCTACGATAACACAGGATTTTCAGCAAAGGCTATTCTCTACGGTTTGTGGGGGGAAAAAAATGAAAATGAAAAATAATTCCTACAAAGAACATATTTTTGATGTATTTCTATAAATTCAGGATCTGAGACAAGGTAGTTGTGCTTAAAGTAACCCTTAATGCTTTAATAGCTACTCAACCTGGGCTTATATATGGTTAATTACCAATAAACTTTGCACAACCAGTTCTTTTTTTTTTTTTTTTAATTTACCGCAAACAAATTCATTCACACTTTATTCTGTTAAAAAAATGCTTTGATTTTATGTAGAATCTTGGGTTAACTTCTCCCAAGAAAAATTTTTAAATGCCTAAAGAGTTTAAAAAGCTAAGAATAAAGGTACAAAAAGTTGCTTCTCCTCCACGGATCCTGAAACAAATCCCATGGCAATAAGTAGGGCTTGTGAAAGCAGCAGATTGCTCCCATTAGCTTTCCTGACAACCAGATTTTTCTGATTTTTAACTCCTTCTCTCCCTTTGTGATTAGCACAAGGTAAGAGAAGATTGGCAAAAAGGAACCTCCTGGAGTGAAGGAGGAAGGGAAAGATGAGTTAAATCAGGATAGGTGGAGTTTCTCTGCTTCATAACTAAATAACTAACTTAATAACTAAATAACTGCTTAATGGAAGACCGATAAATAAATAGTGCTTTAAAAAAAAACACAAACCCAAAACATCACCCCACTTCTTTATCTCATGATTCTGAGCTATGCAACAGCACAACTTGAGTAAAAGAGCATGTTGGGGCTTCCAAGCCTGTGACACTGTCCTAGAAGGCATTAAATAGCCCAGTCTAATGTTTCTACTTTCTGTGCAATTCTCCATCCGGTGGAACATTTTATATAAAAAGTGCATTTAAGAAAAAGGAGCGCTGTTCACAGTTATCTGCAGAAGTGGATTCTTTAAATCAAGTGAAAAGAAATGTCTGCCCGGAGTCCTAAGTCAGATGAAAGACTTGAGCAAGCAGTTCAGAAGTAACCAAGTATTGAGGAGATGTATGTGGCTCTCTCTTACAGCGAAGAGTTTTTCTAACCTCATTTGAAGGTACCGAACTCTCCCAGTTTCACCCTATGGGGGATCTTTAGTACCTGTGTCAGGGCTCTATTTAGAAAACTAGACAGAGAAAGACAAGTCCAGCAGCACTTCTTCTTTTATTCAACCCCGATCTCTAATCTCGGTAACACGGACCTGTCCATTAAATCCACCATCCTTCCATTTCCAGCAACTGGGAGTGGAACTGGGAGCTTATTTGCTCTTTGCACAAAGGCCTGTGTTGTATGAAACACTTGCATACTATCAGCTATGCAGAACCAAAAAATAATAAAAAAAAAAGCAGTCAGTCAGACATAAACAGTGAGGAAAACCACTTCTAACAATTTGACAAGATAAAACCAGCAAGTGTTATCCAAGGCAACAGAGTATGGTTTTTTGGAGACTTTTTTCTTTCCCTCTGAGTGAAAGAAAAATAGGTCCCCACCTTTTCGTTCTGTCAAAGTGAATAATTTTTTCTTCCTGGACAAAGGCAGCAAAGAATAACTGGAATCTGTTCCACCACTCTTTCGTGTTCAGGCTCCGAGTTCATTTGAAGTGCTGCACAAGAGCAACTGAACCACTGACACCAAGGTGTGTTTAGATCATCCAATTAATTATCCAAACAAAAAAACCAACCTAGTTATTCAGCCTTTCTTTCCTTGTATATCACAGGGTACCTGAGAATACAGACAATAATGAGAGTAAAATTTAACTGTTAGTACATACTGACAGGCACGTTATCAGGTTGTTGAAGCACACAAAGCTGTGATTCCTGATGCTGCAAGAACAGAAGTAGTTCTGATTATTTGCAGTGACAATATTTCTCTCCATCTTTTATGACATTTCATTCTTACGTATGAAGAAAAGATATTAGCAGTTTTTCACCTGCGTGACTGAGCACTGCACTTCAATAAACCGTTATATACTTTGCCTAATCATGATTTTAACAAAAAGCCAAGCCTTACTTCTTTCTGTTCTGGGGAACTTTTTTAATAACTCAGTTCTGAAGATCTTGCATCTGTGAAGGATTGATTTTTATACCCCATAAATGTCTTAACGATTATGCTTACAACTCAACCTAAATTCCTTCTCTAATTAATACGTTCCATCTGCAAATTATTCTTCCAATTTGTGATTACATTGCTTGCCTCTGATCTTGAACACAAGGGGTTTACATTTGCCTTGAGGAAAAGATCTATCAGCCAAGCGCTCCGAGAAGAAAAGTTGACAAATACTACATGAATAAGTCACATCTGATTCCTTGCATTTTGCCAGCAGAGAGACTTACTGTGGCAAACAAAGGATGGCAGTGAACCGGAAACGCACTCATCTATCGCAAACTCCATGCATTTTCCCAAATGGAGATGAATTTAAGAGCGGACAATGAGAACAGCTGCCTGGAAAGGAGTCAAAAGGCAAAGAGAAAGACTGGAAGGATGGAAAAGAATGATAGACGCTAAGTGATTGCCAAAATCTGGAGACCGATGTGTTCAGGAGAAGCCTGAGGCAGCACGTGTCAGAAAAAATGTATCTCCGAAATAACTCACTGACGTTATTAGGATGTTACACAGCAGTGGCTGCACAGATGGAAGACACGAAATGTTGACAAAAGACCTACAAGAGGGTCAACCTTAATGAATTAGCTTCTAGAAAACAAGCTGGCTTTCAATTTTTTTTTTTCACTTACTCTGTTGCATTTCAATCTTGACCCATATAGTCTGGGAATATAAACAATCAGATATTTAGTTATGTATTCTTATCTCTTTCTTATCCATGGCAAAAAAAGAAAAAAATAATCTGAAAAGAAGGAAAAAAAAAAAGAAGCAGATCAGTTGTAGTGAAGTAATTCATCCCATCATCCCATGTTGTTGTGTTCTCATAAATTAATCAATAGAAACCACTTGCCAATTAACTGCCTCCCTAACAGAACCTCAAAAAGACTGATTACATACAGAGCACTTTTTTTTTCTTCTGCACTTTCAGAAGAGTTTATCGTTTAATAGTCTTTCATAAATTAACTTTTTTAAATGACAAAGGTTAAGAAAATTCAAAGACTTTACTGAGGAAGAGTTGTCTGTATACAAGAATTCTCACTGAACAAGTAGCTTCCAATAAAATCAATTTCAATTGATTTCTTCCCTATTTCCCCTCCCCTACCTTTTCCTTCTCTTTTTGGTTGACCATGTTTTTAGACACCACATTCTATAAATGAACGGAAAAACTTTCTCTCCCACTAGAAATACCTAATCACGTCATTTATTCCTTTTACATATTCCACATTTCTTTCTCTATTGTAATTCTAACTAACGCTAGTGTAGAGATAGATATATATCTCTAAACAGATATATATATATATATAGCTATATATATCTAAACAGCCCAGTTCTCAGTCCCAGTAGATCAGTCCAGCTACATTGCTAGTGAGATGACAGCTGTATGCGAGCCAGAAGTGTGCCCAGGTGGCCAAGAAGGCCAACAGCATCCTGGCCTGTGTCAGAACCAGTGTGTCCAGCATGACTACGGAAGTGGTTGTCCCCCTGTACTGGGCACTGGTGAGGCCCCACCTTGAGGGCTGTGTCCAGTTTTGGGCCCTTTATCACAGGAGGGACACTGAAGGGCTGGAGTGGGTCCAAAGAAGGGCAACGGAGCTGGTGAGGAGTCTGGAGCACAAGTCTGGTGAAGAGAGGCTGAGGGAGCTGGGGGGAGGCAGAGGGGAGACCTTCTGGCTCTCTCCAACTCCCTGAAAGGAGGGGGTAGCCAGGGGGGGTCGGTCGGTCTCTTCTCCCAACTCACACGCAAGGGGACAAGAGGAAATGGCCTCAAGTTGCACCAGGGGAGGTTCAGATTGGAGATTAGTAAAAATTTCTATGTTGAAAGGGTTATCAAGCATTGGGACTGGCTGCCCAGGGCAGTGGTGGAGTCCCCATCCCTAGAGGCATTTAAAAGCCGTGCAGATTCAGTGCTGAGCAATATGGGCTAGTGATGGGTTTTGTCCTTGTTAGGCTGACCGATGGACATGGAGATCTGAAAGGTCCCTTCCAGTCTCAGCAATTCTATAATTCTGTGATTCTATGATCCTAGCAGAGGACGGGTGTCTTAACAGCCTGCACGCTCTGTTGGATCTGTACATCCACTAAAGGGTATGTGCTGAATAGAGTTAACAGATCTTTGCCCCAAATACAGGCTTGTTCAGTTATCCCCTGGCATTCCACTTCTCCGTGGATTTTTAAGCTGTTCAGTGTTCCCTTACTGACCATAGAATCATAGAATTATCTAGGTTGGAAGGGACCTTGAAGATCATCAAGTCCAACCATTAACCCAACACTGACAAACCCACCACGTCTGCCTGTCTTCTAAATATCTCCAGGGATGGTGTTCCAACCTCTTCCATGGGAGGCCTGTTCCAATGTTTGATAGACACTTCTGTGAATAAATTTTTCCTAATATCCATCCTAAACCTCCCCCAGCACAACTTGAGGCCGTTTCCACATCATTGGATATAGACTGTGTTACAGCAAATCTTCAGAAGGGAAGTCCCTTGATGACATATTTGGGTGGCCTTGTGCTTCTGACTTCTCTGGTTTTCTGGGCAGGAGTTTAAAAAGATTTGAAAAGGGCAGAGTTGTGTTTGTCATGAGCTTTTATAGGTACAGCAGAGCCACCACAGCCCTGGGAAAAAGGGTGTGATATGGAAAGTGATAATCAAGGACAAGCCCTTGAAAATAAACTTTCTTCTCCTCCTCACCATAACTCCGTTTTAGTTCTTTATTAGCAGATGTAAAAAGTCATAAGGAAAGTTAAATACCCATCTAGTGCCTTAATAATAAATACACCCTGCTTTTTTTTTTTTTGGACAGCTGTTAGGATCTGGAATTTGCTGCAGAACGCTTCAGGCGGATGCTCAGTCAGACTGCACACTGTCAGCCCAGAACTCCTTTTTCTGTGATATGTCTGGCTAATACTCAGCATATGTCAAAATAAAGTTATAATCTGCACTTCAAATTAATACCCTTATACCATATCAGTCTTCATGAGTGTTCTTTTTATTAACTGAAGTAATCCTAATTGCTTCAGACTGTGTCCAAACTCAATTTGACATATGATATGTTGCTCTAATTTTTTTTTTTTTATTTCTGCACAGCTCTTCAAATGTAAATCACAAGTAGCCTCTGGGTATCAGGAACAGTTTGGAAATTTGACTGTCTTGTTATATATAGTCTATGTTTTTTTCAGTAATGGCAACACTACCCGGCAATCAAAATATAGTGATAAAACTTGTATCTCCACTAAAAATAGTCCAATATTCAAGGAATTGTAGGAGATGGCTATGGCTACAGACACTAATGAAAAATAAGTCTAATTTATTTCCTAATTTGAAATTGCTTATTTAGGATCAAAGTTTTTAAAAAGTACCCATAAACGAATCTACAATGTTTAACAGGTTTTCCTCCACGTAGCTAAATATACATTTTTGGATGTCACTTAGTCAGGAACTGCAAATATCATACAAACCTCATGCAAGAGACTGGCATTAACTTTATCCCACTGTAGTCAGTTTTGTTATTAATGTATAATGGAGCCAGAATCTCTCATTCCCAAATGCTTCAGCTGTTGCAAACATATATTCTGAGATATAACAGAAGTATCACGGACACAAAATCATCAAATATTCAAATTAAGATGGAAATGCATTACAACAGACACAAATTTTGCATGTATAATTTCTGAAGTAGCAATAAAATGCAGCCCTTGGTATGAAATCTAAGTGGCTGTTTACTCGATTCCTCTCCCAGCTGCGAACACGGGGTTGGCTCAGCAGGGAAAATTTAGGAAGAGCTGTTGAGATCTGAATGACTCACTTTTCCAATCTGGTTTCACTCCTCTATGAAAAGAAACTGGTGAAAAAAGGGAAGAAGTAAACTTTTATGGGATACAGCCTATTTCATCTGAGAAGCCAAGAGCACTCGATCCCATCTAAACACAGGGATGCAACAGGATTCAGTAAGATGGACTTTAGGTGGAGGGTAAAATAAGTCAGTGGGGTTGATATAACCTAAACAAAGTAAACAACCATTAATTAAGACAGGAGAGGCTCTACCAGTTATCTAAGCCTCACTGTAGAAGGCAAAGCAGATTTGCCATCTGAATTATGACCCTGTATCATTAAGATGCAGCCACACGAAGCCTTTATAACTGCTTGGAGCTAAATGGAAGTATATAAAATATACAATAAGTAGCTGTAAGAACCCAGTAATATTTAATTAAGATCCTTTTATCTCTTTTCTTTTTTTTGGTGGGAGAGGTGAAGGAGCAAATTAAAGAGAAAAAAAAAATATTAAGTATTTCCTGAGTTTAGAGGCAAGGAAATGAATAATATTTTTGCACAGTATAAAAAACCATCCAGGAAAACATTTCATAGAACACATCTGAAAGGAATCGTTCCTGCCAAAAGGAACTGTGTAACTAAATTCCAAAATGAATTGTATAACTAAATTTGTGAAAGGAATTCAAGGGAAATTGAGCACTTGAATAGAGAGTTCAACTTTTCCAGTTCCTCAATAAGGAGATAAAAGTACACTCTGACTAGACACCTCTGTAGCAATGTTGTTAAGAGGAATTATTGTAGTATTTTAGCTCAAGAAGATAAAGACACGGTGGAGGAAATTTAATGAGGGTGGTCTTCCCTATCATAAGGTATAGGGCTCGTGTAACTGTAACCTGTATTTGAACACCTGTCCAAAACTATTATGTGAAATTTTAAGTCCCTTTTATGTTTGCTTATCATTAACACAAACCTCATTTACTGTGTGCACTATCAACTTACAGATCATTAGCTGCAACTGCTGTTCACGAGCCTGACTGTGGCAATGAAAGATATTCTTTGTATTTAAAGCAGGAGCATCAAGCAGATCACTATGTAAAAGAAATTTCCCAGATCTCCAGGGTATTATCACAACTTACTTCCCTCATTAAATACCGGACTAAACCATGAAGCAAGTAGCATCGAACAGTTCTGACTCGGAGACTTTATTCAGATATATTTCTCTTTGCAAGGAGAAATCTCCGTGTACATTCTAGCTCTGGTTACTGAAGGACCTGCAGACATTTAGTCATATAATTAAATACTCTGTGTGTGCAACCAAAGGGATTTAAACATGTTTATTTATGGCACCTGCACACCAAACTTACAAAGACACCAGGGGTGGGGAGTAATGTTTGGGAAGTGAAGGAAGAAGAAAATAAGTATTCATTAAGGACAGAATATAACTTTTTTAATTCAGGTATTTAACAGCCGTGTCACAAACGTCATAATCGTTACCAATATTATTTCCTCCAAGTAGAGAAATTTTACAGCTTGCTATTAGAAATCTATTTAAATTTGTAACTTTTAAAAACCTTAAATGAACCTTCTTGCCTTTCAAGTTACAATGGTGTGGAGCAATATGTTAGACAGGGATGGAAACTGAAAATGATTCTGTGAAACCTACTGTGCCCATATGGCCTCAGAAATTTCTACATGAACAACGTCAGACTAAAAGCTCTTGGGACAGATAAGAGCCTTCAGTGGGTTTTTTTTTCAGTTTCCAGATAAAAAAGACGTTGTGTTTCATTTTTCAAACTCAAAACAGAAAGCTTTATTATTCAACTAGTTTTAAAGCGCTAAAAACAAACAAAAAAAAATCGAAAAGATTTTTTATTTACCTAGGGCAAGAAACAAATTATTTTCCAATATTTTTCAGAAAAATTCTCACTACAGAAAAAGAAGAATTACAAAATTATAGAGTCTGCTCCCATCAATCCCTTAATAGTTTCCTTAATTGTAATTCTACTCCATATAAGCGTTACCCTGTTATTTGTACCAGAAGGAACACTGAACACACAAAAAAAAAGCAGAGAAAATTGACTCACTACTTCAAGAGCCTTAATGGCACAGGGTTTTGTAATCAATCAGTCAGAACTAAACATTTAAGCATTATATCACTATGGGGTGAAGATGACTATGTATTTGTACTTGATATATTCTAGTAGCTTTGGGAAGAGTAATAGGGAGAAAGTTATAATTATGCTTATCAGGGAAAGGCAACTGGAATTTTGATTATTTATCGAGAGGAGGCCAATAGCTAAACTGCGATTACTTTTCACAAGGTGCTATTTCCATAGCTGTCGATTAGATGAGTAAAGCAATCACACGGAGAAAGAAACACAAAAAGGTTCAGTTTTTGAAACAGCATCCCAAGTCTCTCACCTAGAAAATAATCCAAAGTATTGCAGCAGTATCCCTAGAAAATAATCCAAAGATTTCTGATGAAATGCAAATCTGTGTACCGATTTGCACAAGTCACTCACTTATTCTTATGCAATAATAATTAAAAAAAGGTACAAAATCAATCCACGGTTTAACAAGAACAGATCTCCTGCACTCTTACATCTATTTCTGCAAGATGCTGTCTTTCTTTTCTCTTGACTCAAATAAACTACTTGTTCATTCCAGCCCTGCTCCTGGGCATTTAACTCTAGGCATTAGGAGCAACACTACCGTTTTCAATGGTGTGCTCTTACCATAGTCAAATAATGAAGCTAAAGAACCAAGCAAAAATATAAAATAAGGAAATAATAAATGAATCTTTGTAAATAACTGCAGTTTCATACCTCCTTATTCTCACTTTGATCTCTTTCTCTAAAACACACCTGGAAGAGTGAAGTGAAGGGGGGAGATCTATTGTCATTTAAAAGTCTCCTTAAAAGTAATTTTCAGCACTTCTGAAGCAACTAAAGCTATTATTCTCCAAGAGAAGAAATAGAGGGGAAATGGAAACTGGAAACAAACCTTCACAATATTTAAATACACACTGTAAAGAAGCCTTTTAAGCTGTTTTTAAAGTTGCATTTTGGGACCCCTGTTGATTTCTTCTGTGAGAGCATTCACATAATAGAGAAAGAAACAAAGTCCCCCCTCTTTTTTTAAAAAAAAAAACACATCTCTTTCTGTCTGTTTTTGTTCAGTCAAACACCTGGCCTATAAAATTCAGTCACAGAACCTTCCCTGGGGTGCCGTTTTTGTAGAAAAATAACAAAACTTTTTCAAGTATACACTTTTTTTGCCTCATTGGAGCTTACGCAGCTTTATTTTAAACTTTTTCCATTTGTTTGTCTGACTCAGCTGCGGATACCGGGGTGTTTCAAGCTGTATCACTGGCAACCCAGCCAAAATGTTCCAGTGGGAAGAAGACAGGAGGGGAGGAAGAAACGGGAAAGGGAAGAAGAGGAAGTTTCTCATTTCTTCTACAAAAGATGGCACTTGTAAATACGGATTAAAGATTCTTCAGGGATTAATGGGAGTCACTCACTTCTTGGAGGGGGCTGGAGGGGGTCTGAATTAATTATCATGAAAGTAATGCTCGTGAATACTTATGGCTTTTTAGTTGGGATGACAGATCTTGCTCTGCCTTCCATCTACACCAAGTTCTGCTTCTCTTTTCCCCCATCACCCTCACATCTTGATTGTAAAAGGCCTTCATAAAGCAAAAGAGGAAGGAAACACACAAAAAAAGCCATCAAAGCCCTCAACATATTTAAGTAGTGATAAACAAACTCTTTTTAAAAAGATTTGCATCATCAGTACTTAAATTTAGCCGTATTTCTTAATATTTCATTTGTTGAGAATGAAAAAGAATTCAAATATCACAGAAACTGGATTTGGAGATATTTATGTTTTAAATTCAATAACTTGCATGTAGCAAGTGCTGCAGGGAGAAACGTGAGGAGTGCACATGAATATTATGTTTGGATTTTCTCCCAGCCATTACATGGTATATAAACAGGTAAAAAAAAAGAAAGATACAGTATTTTGTGTCAGCTAAAGAAGAAAATGGCAGCTATTAGATGCTAACTCTTATCTACGGGCATAATACAACCATAGCAATGTGAATTTCCACACAACTGCCTGACAGTGCAGTGATAGGTTTCATTTTGTTTGGGGTTTTGATGCCACCCTTTCCAGTGTCTGCCTGCACTGCATTAAACAAAACCAAACCCTAACAGCTGTCATGTGCAATTCATTCTTCCTCTCAGCCCGTCCCTGAGGGGAGAACTGTGTGCACTGGAGTGTTTGCTTTTTGATAGGCTTCTGCTTCTTTTTTTAAATGTACATGTTTTCCTCCATTTATATTAGAGAAAAGAAAGCCAAGGGAACGAGCCTCACACGTGAAAAGAAGTAATGAATGTGGAAAGATGTGTCCAGCTTTGAAGTCCCCAACATCAGAAGGACATGGACCTGTTGGAACATGTCCAGAGGAGGACCATGAAGATGCTCAGAGGGCTGGAGCACCTCTCCTATAAAGTCAGGCTGAGGGAGTTGTGGTTCTTCAGCCCGGAGAAGAGAAGGCTTTGGGGAGACCTTTTAGCATCCTTATAGTACCTGAAGGGTACAGGAGAGACTGGGAGGGACCTTTCATCAGAGAGTGGAGCCATAGGGTAAGGGGAAATGGTTTTAAACTGAAAGAGGAGGTTAAGATTAGATTAGATTAGATTAGATTAGATTAGATTAGATTAAATAGAAATTCTTTGGTGTGAGGGGGGTGAGAGCCTGGCCCAGGCTGCCCCATCCCTGGAGGGGTTGAAGACCAGGTTGGAGGGGGCTTGGAGCAACCTGGTCTGGTGGGAGGTGTCCCTGCCCAGGGCAAGGGGGGTGTTACTGGATGATGTTTTAGGTCCCTTCGAACCCAAACCATTCCATGATTTAGGAAAGCCAGCCAGATCTGGCCATGCAGTGTCTTGCTACTAACCAGCACTAACCAACCAGTTTTAGTAAAACCACTCCATATGTCAACCCAGAAATACCCATAGCAGCACATACAGGATTCTGAACACCCTAATTCATGCAGGTGTTTTTGGAAAGTAGTTGATGAAAACAGTTATCTGATCTTTTGAGTTGAGTGGAAATACCAGTGTGGGAAGAAAGCAATTTTTTTGTCTAGGTAACTTAGCAGTACCTGCTTTATTCAACACCTGCTGCAGTTTCAGAGGCACATAAAGAATATGCTTTCACATTTGCCATAAGACTAAAGAACACACTTTTACTGGTTTTTTATCATTAGTTATATTCAGTGAAGTGAGGACAGCACAGTGTTTAACCCTTCCCCTGCTCCCTGGAGGATGCACAATCCTACAGTGAACCCATCATTACACTGATTTGTCAGGAGCACGTGACAAGCAGATGAGGAAGTTCAAGTCCAGATGGGTTTTCAAAATTCTGAAACATTTTAAGCTGGGATGTTGATATACCTGAACATATACTTTTAGAAATAAGAATTCACAGTTCCCACCTGGTCAGAGGGAGCTGAAGATTCTTTCTACCTTACATTTCCTAATTAAAATACTATTAGTTCAAAGGCTTTGAGAATTGACTTCAGCAATTCAGTCTGTTCCTCAGTTCCCTCTCATTTTTCCTCTGTATCTGCACACCTCAAGAACAGCTATTTTATATATACAAGCTGTGGCAAGGGTTTTAAACAAATTCCACAGCTGTGTGATCTTCCTTTCTGAATCAGTATCCAAGAGGCACATCAAATTTATTGATACGCGGTATCAATTTCCCTTCTGGATGTGCTAATCTTTTCTTCTTTTTGCCTTTTGAACCTGGTGCTTTGTTTGTCTGATCGATGTTCAAAGCGCTGATGTTTTAAAACTCTACTTGCCCAACTGCAGAAACTTCTTAACAGAAAGCTATTCAGCACTAAATAGTGAGAACTCTAAAAATGGAGTGAAATAGTTGAAGTAATGAAGAAGTATTCAGGAAAAATTAAGTAATAAAACATATATTCAGACACTACTAGGTGGTATAAACTATAAATGGGAGTGTGTGCTAATATTATGGTACCACTGCTGCTGTTATTAGCTTAGTCCAGTTCTGGTTTTCACTGCTGCTATATTCATGCTTCTTGGAAAAGAGGGGCATGTAATCAATTGCTGCTAGATTGTAGATAATTCTGTATTAGGAAATCAACTAGAATAAAAGATATTCTACATAAATTACAGGGTTTCCACTATTTTCCTCAGAAACAGACCTAAGAAAACCGCTGACAACTTTTTACTTTATAAAATTTTAAGTTCAAAAACATTTCAACTAAAATAACTTGAAGTTTCTCATTGAAATTCTTTTCAAAACGGAAAGGAAGAAATGAAGACACAACAGGGAAAAAATTTGAAATCAGCGATGAGATTATCCATATGGAATACAAGGTATCCTGTCTCGATTCCTTGCTTTGAAAATTTTCCAACTCCATGCTACTTCTCATTTTAATCCACTGATTTAGATTCATAAGCCAGTATTTCTGCTAGATCATGGGCAGAATTCCCAGTCTCATCCTAGTGAGAAATAGGATGACATTCCTCTTGAATCCATCAGAGCCACGCGGCTGCTTCTCCGGCGGTCCGACGAACGGGTATAGGTCAGTGCCTTGGAATCTGCTTTGCTGATGAAGAGCAGCTGCTTAAAAAGCACTGCTTCTCCCCCGTGTCACAGAGTATGTACATCAGTTCTTTTAAACACGACTCAAATAGCAAGGTATTACTGAGTTCGGGGGCTAGGCATGAACTTCTCCCACCTCCACTTCTTTAGATGCCATTCCACATCCTGCTTTTCAAAAAAACAGGAATAAGGCTCCTGACAGTTCAGAGCACATTTCTACCTTTGCTTGTATCTCACCATCTACACCGTGGATTTACAGCTCTTATGAAAGCACAGCGTCCCCCCCACACAGTACTTCTATCTCCTGCAAAGGGTAATATTTACCACATCTGTCCCAGACTCTCAGCATATGATTTATTTGAATCACTCAAAGAGCAAAAGGTCAAATTCATACAGGAGCGTTAATATTATTTCCTAAGCCCAAGCCACAGATCTCAACAAGATGATATGTGGAAGTGACAGTCAGAAGAGAGCATCCCTGAAATGTAAAGGATTGAATTTTATGGGTTTTTCTTTTTTTTTTTTTTTTTTTGCATTTACTTTCCTTTACAAAGGATCACCAGTCCAGAAGAAAATACAACTTTTCCTAATCACGGCGAACTAAAGCTTTCTGTGAGCTCCCTAAAGCCCCTCAGCAGCGTTAGCATAAGGAGTATGATGTTACACTTAAAAAGCTGTTTTTCATCTCTCCTGGCCTGAGCTCTACCAAGGTGAGTTCGTATACTGCGATTCTATCCTTGAAATCTCCCATTTTCCTCTGTAAAACATGGATAATACTTTATTTTACGGCATTTTCAAAAATTCACATTATTAAATTTTTGCAGTTAATAAAATTCATATTATTTAACTCTTAGGTTCTACATTTTTAGTCCTTTGAACTGTAAAACACTTTACAGAGAAAGCCATACTCCTTAATTTTCCATATAGGAAAAAAACCAAACACCCTTCAGTTTTATAATCCAAACCAGAGACAGGAAAAGCCAGGTCCTCCAGAGACTGATTACACACGAATTGTCAGAACCTCTTGTCTGTACTTTGCTCTTTGTTAACAGCAGTGCTGCCTGCATCAACATATTTATTGCAATAATGCAATTATTTCTGGGGTTAAATATGGATACAGACCATTAACTTCCATTTCCCACAAAGCCAGTCAGTGTTACTGGGGGAATCACGCTCAGTTTGCTGAGAGTTTAATAGTGTATCACAGCCAAATATATTGTCCTAACATTTGTGTCCACACGTGTTAGTAGTTTAAATAGAAGTGATGTTAAAATTTTATTCCACATCTCAGTTGTTAGCATTCCTCATGTCATTGAAAGGGAAAAAAAGGGGGGGAAAAGTAAAAAAAAAAAAAAAAGTTGTGTCTTTCATGAGTCTCAACTCTTTACCTTACTGTGTCTCCTGACAGACAATTGATATTTCACGTGTGGGCATCAACTCAGAATTTCAGTTTGTCTATTGAAGGCATATAGGAATTATTAATACACTTAATCAAAGAAAATATCACACAGCAGCAAAGTGAAATGTCAGATTTATGGTGAAATGTTAGATTTATAGTGAAGGCACAACTTGAGGAAATTTTAGTAGCTGCTCTATATAGTTTATAACACATCCAAAGGTCTTAACGTACCGCATTCTGAAACATGCAATTTAGTCTCAAATTAATTTAATTTTCCTTTTTTTATTTAACTACACATCACTAATTTCACTATAAACTCTTCCTGTTAGAACAAGGGATATAGAAGAAACTGACTTGAATCAACTAGTCATGCATCACAGTAGGAACATGCTTTAATGAACAGCAATACAAAAGAAAAATCAGAAACCACCAAACTAAACAAAACACACAAATAAAAACCAGAAAGTGTAGCCCTAAGCTGCTCTTCTAACCAGAAAAACAGGCTGAGCCATAGCACTGTGTAACTGCTAAACCAACAGGCATCATTTTCAAATTATTTTTACAGAGGTAGGACCATTTTAGGTACAGTAATAATTTTAGTAATAAAATAAATAAAATAGTAATAAAATAGTAATTATTTTAGGTAAAAAATAATTTGGTAAAATCCAAATACGCCCAAGTAACATGTAACTTAACTCTGTTCCTTCGCAGTCTAATGGGCTACTCCCAAATGAATGAATGAAGTTTAACCACGTGGAAAAAACCTGATGAAATAAAAAATTACAAGTATCCATCCAACCCAGCTCTTTCACTGGCAAACTCTGAAGTGGTGGAGACCCCACAAAACCACTCCTGCTTTATTTGCATTTATAGACAGATAGGGCTCTCCCAATGGCTAATGCTTCAAAAGAAGATGCAATTAATTAATGGTAATTAAGTAGTTTACTAGAATAAACTTCCTACCGAGGCAGGTGAGAAGTAAGAAACTGTGTTAACTGCTATACTTTAAGGATAAATGCCTGGCACATTTCATGTTCTATTTATTAAGCTATATTGGTTCAATATATTTCATCAAATGCTGTTATATCTAAACCTCATTAAGTAGGGGTTGGAAGGGACCTCTGGAGATCATCTCATCTCCTCCAACCCCCTGCCAGAGCCGGATCACCCAGAGCAGGATGGACAGGAATGTGTCCAGGTGGGTTTGGAATGTCTCCAGAGAAGGAGACTCCACCACCTCTCTGGGCAGCCTCTGCCAG
>JAOQGH010000032.1:61887896-61898630 GCA_025769975.1 Gallinago jamesoni
TCCACCACCTCTCTGGGCAGCCTCTGCCAGGGCTCTGCCACCCTCACAGCAAACAAGTTCCTCCTCATGTTTAGATGAAAATTCTTACGTCCAAGTTTGTGCCTGTTACCTCTTGTCCTGTCCCTGGGCACCACTGAAAAAAGCCTGGCCCCATCCTCTTGACACCCACTCTTTCAGTATTTATAAGCATTGATGAGATCCCTCTGCAACTAAGACTTCAAGGGCCAGAGCTAGATGTTCAACGACTGAATCACCGTTGAGAACACACTCACTTTAATGAAAAGAACACACAAAACTACAGAATGTTTGAGGTTGGAGGTCTTCTGGTCCACCCCCCCAGCTCAGGCAGGGTCACCTAGAGCCGGTTGCCGAGGACCATGTCCTGGCAGGTTCTGTATATGTCCAAGGATGGAGACTACACCCTCCTTTCAGGGAGTTGTAAACAGTGATAAGATCTCCCCAGCCTTCTCAGCTTCCTGAGAACAAATGGATCAAATCACATATGCCTCTATCAGACCTGTGACATCCATCTGTTTCCAATTTTTTTAATATATGGCTTCTTTCATGCCTTACACAACAGATTCATTTAATATCCAGCGATGTTATGAAGCCTACATATTTTGCTAGTAGGAGCATATCCTCAATACTTGTTATATTTAAGATAGAAGTGCTTTAATTAATATTTTCATACCATGTATATTCTGATTTCAATGAAAAATTAAAATGAAATAATTATAAATTGGGGTGGTTTTTTTCCTTCTTTATGAAGTACAAAGGAAAACTCCCTTTTTTTCATTTACTTACATTATAAATGTTGACCTATCTAGAATAATGACAGTATTTTTCTACCTAATTTCTATGACAGTTTTTAGAATAGAATCTCTCTAATAATCATCTAAGACAAAAAATAATCAATTCCCATTCAGTCCATGTTTAGGTCCCAGCAGAATGGATACAGCTTTCATTAGAGTTCATGGAGTTTTGGCACATAAAATATCTGTCCAATATTATCTTCCCAACAGAAAAATGTACCCAGCACCACTGTTTAGGGATGAGATTCCACACTCCCCATCATAACATATAAATTCTTTTAAAAAAAAAACCCACAGCCCAAACCAAACAAATAAAAGTGATTAAAAAACCCACAACAAACAAACAACAAAAAGCATGAAACCAAACACACCTCAGGAATCAGTAGGGAGCTTAAAATGACCCCAAAAAGAATTAGCCATATGCTCTTCCCTTGCTGTATGACACTGGGGAAATCTTTCTAGCAATCTTTTTTGCCCTGGCACCATATTTTTACCTTTGTTTTATTCTCTGTGTGGGAGATTGCTGGCCAAATTGAAGAAACAAACAGGAATGTTTGTTTTGCAAAAGTTTCTGTCTTTCCTCCACTTTCCTGCTCTCCAGGTTGCAAGTTAAGACCTAAGGATTGCAGCTCAAGGAATGAGAGATTCTAACCCTGTCATGGAGATTTATCAAAAATTGGACAGTTTCTGACTTGGACTGTGATCAGATTTCTAAATAAACACAGATATAATCTACACAGCAGAATTTGCTTGAGACTAGATTGAATGTAAAAACTGTTTCTATTTATAATTTTGAAATTTTCTATACATTTCAAATTGTACCCAAAAAAAAGGTAATTTTTTCAGGAGCTATTAATCTTGAAAGGTGTAACCATCCCTGAGTTAGAACAGTATAATATTCTACGTCGTGTAATGTTCCATTTGCTGTTTGGACACAGGAACCTTAAATTTCCTTGTAGAGTTTCTCACTTTTTTAATTGCCTTTATGATCCATTTCTGTAGAAACCTTTTTTATGTTCCATATAGGAGTCTATATACAAAAGAAAACTGATCTGAATATTTATCATTTAATCACTACCACCAAAAGCAACTGTGAAAAGAATTAAGATCAATTCAGAAGAAACATCCTAAAACATACTTGCTTTGTGAAATTTTATTGAAAGTAGAACTACTTAAATTGGTGGAAGATTAATAGGCCCAAATATAGATAATGATATAAAACTTTTAAAAAAAAATCCATGAATCAGCTGAAGTTGTGTAACATAGTGCATGATATTATAAGGAATGAAGGAAAAAAAAACCCCAAACCTACAGAATATGAACCCTAACCTACATTATGCAAAATTATGTAAATCAAAGAAGTAAAGAAAAATCATCCTGCAAATATAGCTCACAAGTTATTACAAAGCAATTAAATTGCTATATAACCCTCAGTAAAAATGGGACATTAGATAATTAGAGATGCTAATGTTAAGAAAGTTTAGACTTCACTCATATTTTTAACTGCTAATTGCTGCAATTAAATATGAGGAACTCACTTTAATTTTCTTAACAGTTTAGATCTGAAATATATTTTGAAGCTGTCACTTTGAAAATGAATGCTGAATCACAAATTTGCAAAATACTGTCTTAGATTCAATAATATTAGTTTGCTTTTTAAGGAGAAATCACCTTCTCCATACACAGAAGAAGGCCTATACATCCTATACTTGAATAAATCAAACTTCAAATGACCGAGTCATTAATTAGAATTCACTATTACAATACTGTACAACTCATATAATGTTATTGTACAAAGAAGAACAAATGCAAAATGAAAATTAATTGCTACTGACTGGGCAACGAGATAGAGAAAGTCTACGAGAAGTTGGGGAAGGTAGAACTCTTTGGTAGATCTAGAATAGCCTCCAAGTAGAACACATGAGTAAATAACAGTAATAAGAAGTCACAGATGATCAGAAGTCCTCCAAAAGTCACCAATTCATGTAAAAAGACATGTTGAAGTTGTTTCTTCCAAAGAAATGTCCATATTAAACCAGTTTAGTACCACTCTATCAATGAATTATTGAAAGGACACTAACAAGCTAATTCAGTTTTCTACATCTGCTATTATAAAGTTCAAAATTCATTTGTTAAAGTATACTTTTTCTAAATACTTTTAAAGTATACTTTTTCTTTAAAAAAATGTATCTATCACAATTTTTTCCTTCCTTTTAATAGGGCTTCACACAAGGCATTATGTCACTTCACAATGATTATCTGGGACTATTTAAAAAAAAATGGATCCTTATTGAAATGCAAGTAAAAAGAAGTGTCATTTTGTGGGGCAGATGATTTTAAAAATTATTTGAGATGTTACTTTGGTGGGGCTTTCTGACATAATGAAGGAGAAAGAACTGGGAAAAACAATCAGGTTGAGTCAGTCAATTATTTTTCAAAATATACCTTTGTTTTAATTTTACACAACCATCTAGAAAAAAGATTCAAAACCAGTAATTGAAAATTAAAGTACTCAAAATTAATATACGTATTTTCAAACCTGGTAATGATTTTTAGGATAAGCATCTTAATAATAGGAAAAAAAAAAAAGGGGGTTCTGAAAATAATTGAAAATTATTGAAAAATCACTCTGAATTCTTTCCTGTAGGTTTCTATTTCTACATATGCATAAACTTTGTTAATGAAAGATCATAGGACCCAGTTTTAACTTTGGAACCTGGACTGGCTGTTACTGGCTACATACTTTCACAGAGTGAAATTGTGCCATCTGCAAATTTATTTTGTGACAGATATTGATGCTTACAAAAAAAATTAATTCTAACAATGCATATATTACTTACAGTATTGTAGGGAAGATTAATTAAAGTTAAAAGTACCATTTTAATCAAATAAATCACTAGGCTTCCAAATACCTAGGAAGAAAATTGTATTACACTATTAACAGAGGAATCTCATAAAAGGGTTTAAAATATTGATTTTATTTAAGTAGAATATCATCAGAAGAGCCAGCAGTGTGCCACAGCCTACACTTATTTTTGAACCTGAATTTACCTTCTCCCTCCTGCCCCTTAGAAAAATCAAGCTTATCTATCCAAGAGAAAAGATTGACATCAAAGGATTGTTTTTCCACTCACCAGATCTAAGCTGCACTTTATTGTTCGAAGGAATTATTTAAGAGACCTAACACAGAACTTCGATCAGGTATATAGTTTCTGGTTCATTGATTGGCTGATTCTGCTCCTTCTGGTGAGTAAAGGCAACAAAAGTCCTTTTTAAAATCTGTTCTCCTCGGAGAGAGGCTGCAGTTGAGCTTTCATTAAGCCACTCTTCATAACAGCAAGGTGGCAATGAGTTTCTACCCACCCAGAAATTCTGCTATTCTATCCCGCAAAATATTGTCTCTCAGTTGTTCTTGCAAACCCCAAAATGTACAATACTCCTGGAAGTAAAATTTAGCAGAGATGGAGTTTTGCAAATTTGTTGGTATCCCGAACTAAGAGTGAGCAGACTGGCTCAAAATCTGATTAATTCTGTCAAATATTTGTTTATACAACCTGAATTTACAAGTGCTAGTTCTTTCAACCTGGGTAATTTTTGTTCCTGCACTATTCATGTCTCACTTCTAATCTTTTCTGGTTCCTGTTCAGATATTTATGCTGAGGGATAAAGATTCAAACAGTCTTCTTTTGGCCTGTAACCTCAGGATTCCTTAAAGAAACACTAATTAAAAGGATTTATAATAATGTATGGAGCTGACTCACACATGCAGCTAAGTGGGAGGCCACCTTGGATGTCTGCTAATAATTTAAATTTGCCATATATATATTGATTTTTTTCACTAAATGAACATGTTTCAGCTTCTTAATTATTTATAATCCTGAGTGCTTTGAATTTAATGTAAACCTGAACTAACTGTGTAAAATGCTAAATGCCACCAAATTCTGCAGTGTTAATACTGTTATACTGAATCCCAGGTTTTATGCCATTTACTTTCCCCAGCACAGGACTTGATGAACCTCACTTTCCAGGCCTGGCAGAACAAAGTCTACAAATTATCTCACAGAATGATAGAATGGTTTGGGTTGGAAGGGACCTTAAAAACCATCCAGTCCAACCCCCTGCCCTGGGCAGGGACACCTCCCACCAGACCAGGTTGCTCAAAGCTCCCTCCAAACTGGTCTTGAACCCCTCCAGGGATGGGGCAGCCACAGCTTCAACACCAGGCTGTCACCACCTTCAGCAAAGAATTTCTTCCTGAGATCTCATCTAAACGTCCCCTCTTTCAGTTTAAAATCATTAAACCCATCACCATATGGTATTAATAATTTGGAACTGGACAGGATTCATCTAAGGATGTCACTGAAGACAGATATTGTAGTTGCCAGGCTGCTCTCTACCCCCCTCAAAAGACCTTGACATTCAAAGGTCAATGGTGACTGGGAAGAGGTAAATGTTATGTCTATTTACAAAAAAGGTACTCACAACAACTTTAAAGATCTCTGGTACATTCAAACGGTGGCTTGCAATGATTTCCACACCCTTCCTGTTTGTCTTACAGCTTAAAAATAATACTCAAAAAAAGACTTTTCCCTCGACGCCTCAAAATCAGAATTGACCTTGATCTATAATGCTTGCTGCAGTTCTCACTCTTGTTCCTTTTTGGGAGCTCTGCAGACTAGCCAGGACAAATCACATTGCCTCAACTTGTTGGGCAATAATTTGATGGGAAACTACTTACAGGAGTCACTTCTTATTTCTGGATGAGTTATCAGAAGACAGAAAGAGCACCAAAGTTTTGGCCCCAGCATAATGCTAGGTCCCTCCCACATACTATAGAGGGTATCGCTAGACAACTGCCAGGCACTTTAAATATGTTCCTATTTTTATTAATATTATTTCTTCCTCTTTCTGCAGTTTCTAGAGTAAAACCACAAGAATACTTCCTAACATGCTCCGGGAATACTGTCACAGTATATGTAAGGACTCATTACATTTATGATTCCAGAAATGGAAAACAGAAGACTATTGATACTGAGCACCACATTACAGCTGGGAGCTGGAAAGCACCACACTTTTTAGCAAAGAGTAAGAAATTTGCTTGAGTTAAAGCATATCAATCTGAATAAAAAATATAAAACCTGCATTTCACACAATAAAGTGCTCAAAATAATGTCTCAAACTTGACAAAGCAGTTAAGTAGCCAGGTTAGAAAATATTCAAATTATGCTACAATCATTTTAAGCTAGTTTAATGAATACTGAAACAACTCAAATGTTGGCCACAAGTTTGATACAATGGCAAAGGAGAGCGTCTTTAGTCTGAAGTGCAAACTGGATCATTTAGTAGACACCTTTGGGACCCTGCTGTAGGAACCTGTAATACAGAAGCCTCCAGAGAACTTCCTTGTGGGCTCCATCGCCCAGTTTGTGGTGGGGCTGGAGAACTGGAAATCCGATTGCACTGAATTAAGCCTCACCCGAGATATTTTCAGGAGGTGTGAAGGAGTTACACCTCACTGTCCAGGTGAGATCTCAATCCAGAGGAGTTATATGGTTCTGGTTTGGCACTTTTTACTGAGTTTAGCTCTCTGTTGTACCATTAATCTATTTGTAACACTTCAGCCATACACCACATTCTATCCTTCCCTTCACAATTATTAAAAATGTCCTTGTTTTGTTAGAATCAAGTGCTCATTACTCATCAAAAAGATGGAACACATCTAATTTGCAAACTGGGACAGCGATACACAATCAATATTTCTTCTGTGAATCTTTATTTCTTCCTTTTTTTTAAAAAAAAATGCAATTTAGGTCTATTGGTTTAAAAACTAAGCCAAGCTGTATAAAGAAGTTTCTATTTTAAAATATGTATCCAACATAGAACAACGGACAGTGAATGGCTGTTAATACAGAGGAAATCTTTAACAGACAATGTTTAATGGATATTGTGAATATTCTTCTCTCTAGTTTCACTAGTATAGTTTGTTTGTCAGAAAGGGAAATCCAAAAGTAGTATGCCATATCAGAAATTTAAATATAAATTAGAAATTTTCAGGCAGAAAGTGAAAAGTTCTCCTACTTTCTTGTTCTGTTGCATTTTGCTGCTTCTTTAAGGTTGTGTAAATAATTGTGCAGCCAAAAACTCTGGTATCTCACGCTGTAGTCTCTAAAGTCCATTCAAGAGAGCAACGTTCTCATGTGTATGGGTTTGGGAGATCAGGGACTGAAACTTTAATTTTCAAATAAATGATTTATGCTTTATGAGACTTTTTATTTGGCTACATAAATTTCCAAAGAACAATACAACCGTGTGCTTAAGATAAAAAGGAAGCTGAACTGTTTATGGCCCCCAATGTCAAGAAATGAATTGAGTCAATAACTGATGCAGCTGTTAATATATATATCATCTGAACTGGGATACACTTGGATGAGTGCTCACACCACCCTGCTGTCCCAAGGAGCAAAAGGATCTTCAGTCTTAATTTTCCTTTCGTTTCAGTTCCTTTAATGGCACCTTTAAAGTTAGACATTTCCTGCTTGACAAAACCCATGTCAGACATCTAAGTAGAAAGAATGACCGAAAATCTGCACTAACTAGAAATCGGGTCATTAACACTGGTTGTGGGTTTTGTTCTTTGAAATAAAGACACAGAATCCTCATCTGATTTTTTTTTTTTTTTAAGATTCCAGTCTTTTATACATGCAAAGTTGTCTTTTACTTTGATATTAACATTCTGATGTAAATTAAGTACTCTGATACAGTAATTTTCTTCTGACTGATAACTGTCTATGCAAACTAAGACAAATCCCAGACATGGCTGTAGGAAATAGCACTTTGCAGAATTTACCAGTCTGTGCTTCTCAGTGATGGAATAATACGACTTCATTTATTTTCTTTCCCATAAACCAAGTCTGGGTCAAAGTATTTAGTTTTTTTAAAAATTTTTTTTGTTTGGTTGTTTCAGTTATCAAGTAGAACTAGACATTTTCAACTGCAAACTTTACCATCCTGCTGGGATACCGGTAATTTAAAAACAGCAATGAAAGTGTCAGCCCAATAAGGGTTGGGCTGAGTTCCCAAGGATACTAGATAAGTGGAAACCTAAATGGCAGGAAGGTGAAGAATCAGGTACTTTGTTTGCTCAAAATGGTGACTATTTAATTTCCAGTTAACTGCAGGCTTGTCATAACTGCAGAGTCTGACCCAGATATTGAGGTGGAAACCTTGCAGGCAAGGTTTTGCAAGTACCTGTAGAAGCATAAGCTTGTTTTAATGATTGGTTTGTTACTACAACATTCAGCCAAGATATAATAAATCCAAATAATTACTGTAAGTATAAATTGTAGAATTAACAGGAGTATTTTAGCTTTAAAATTTGCATTCACTAGTGATACTCTTTGTAAATATAAAAGATCAAAGAAAAAACTTGCTATAAATTATGTAGGACAATAGCTTCCATTGAGAATTCAAGATAACATAATCTTTTTATTTATCTTTTCAACTCATTGAGATCTTTTACCTTTAAGTCAACGTCATTTTCTAAGAGTTTAAAACAAAATATAAACTTGAGTCTCCCAACAACATGTTTTTATCACAGGGATATTTCACTAGGATAGGAGCTACGACCGCAGACATTGACTTGTTTCCTTCTTTGTACCATATGTAACTTCCATTTTCTGGAGTTTTGGCCAATATTTGGAGTACTGAATCCAGTTGTGCAGTCCTCTAGAAAGGAAGGACATGGACCTGTTGGAACAGGTCCAGCAGAGGGCCACTAAGATGATCAGAGGGCTGGAGCACCTCTCCTATGAAGACAGGTTGAGAGAGTTGGGGGTGTTCAACCTGGAGAAGAGAAGGCTCCGGGGAGATCTTATAGCTCCTTCCAGTAAAGAGGGGAGATTCAGACTAGAGACTAGAAAGAAAGATATTAAATACTAGAAAGAAATTCTTTCCTGTGAGGGTGGTGAGAGCCTGGCCCAGGTTGCCCCGAGAAGCTGTGGCTGCCCCATCCCTGGAGGGGTTCATGGCCAGGCTGGATGGGGCTTGGAGCAACCTGGTCTGGTGGGAGGTGTCCCTGCCCAGGGCAGGGGAGTTGGAACTCAATGATCTTTAAGGTCCCTTCCAACTGTAACCATTCTATGATGATTCTATGATTCTATGAAATAAGAGAAAATCTTCAGATTAGCACAATTTGCATTTTAGATACACTGTTTACCTCCTTCTGTTGCAGACTGATTTGTTTGAGAACCGCAAGATAAGCATATACTTAATCCCATTGAACAGAGTAACAGGAACATCAAAGGTTCTCCAAAGAAACATTGTTTTTAGAGTTTGGATATAGAGACATAAGAGAAGTGGAAAAAAAGTCTATATTTTCATCAGTCATCAACAACTAAATATAAAATTGTTGTGAAATGGTTGCTGGTTTGCAAAGGCACATAATCTGAAGAGCCACTTGCCTGTCACATAGAAAGTTTAACAAGGGCTTCTGAAACAAAAAATATGTTTTATTACCAAGTACAAAGGATATGTGTGGAAATAATTAATGGAAAGTTTGGAGATCATATCTAAAAATGTGGAGCAGAAAGGAGGTTTGTTTGCTGTTTTATTTTTAATAGGAGACATATCCTTTCAAATGCCTGTTTACACACTTCACAAAAGGGCAATCAAGGCAAAGAGATGGATCAGATTCTGTGTCTCCTCACACTGTGCAAAACCATTTTGCTGCCCAGTGGTGGCTGGTGTTCTAAGAGAACTACTGACAAACAACAGCTACACCTAAAAGGAATTAGAAGTCACTTGTAAATCATTCATTTGGCCAATTTCATTTTATTGTTTCTCTATATCATTTATGGTTTATGAAGTCTACTCACAATAGTGCCCCTTTAGTTTAAACAAACTAATCACCTAAAGTCTTGGGAAAGTTCAAGTAGACTCAATTAACATTACTGACACTGGAGGTAGCATTACTTCTTTTCTGTCAAGAAAATTGTCCTACTTTTCCTTTCAAGTCTCATGTGCTTTCATACTTTCAAATAATCTAAGTCTACGATCATATGTCAGTTTTTCGCTGCTAAAGGAATACACAAAAACAGACTTCAAAGCCATCTTTGTTCTGCACATGCATATCAAAGAAAACATCTATTTTATTTTGCTGCATCAAAGGCTATTAAGTACTATTTTAACATTTGGGAAATAACACAATTTGACATTCAATGAACTTGATGTTCATCAGTGTGCCTTCATTAATTCCTTTGCTAGATTTTAACTTTTTGAAGTCACATCAAAAGTTCAGAAATTATACACACAAAGATACATATATACACATATGTGTCTATATATAAATAAACATTTGCCTAATGGATCATTTTATTCAGAAAGGATTAAAAGTATATAATTATGATTGTCATTTTGTAAAAATTCTTTAATAGATGATTCTTTTAATTATAGGTTTGCAGGTCTTTTAATTTACACAGTCACCCTATAGCTACTATGGTTTTCTAATTCTTTTCTCCCCTGGTTCCTTTATGGAAATCTGAAACCTGAGTAAAAAGTTCCAACGCCGAAGTATTTTAAGCTCTTGTTGAGGTTAATCAAAGTCACTTCTTAAAAGCAATTCCTAAAAGCTCCTTCACTACAGAGCAAATGAATCTTTATTCACAAGCACATTTTAGAGTAATGACATGGATTTAGAATCTCAAGCAAAGTGTGACCTTGATGCTCATTAGTGGAGAG
Source organism: Gallinago jamesoni (assembly GCA_025769975.1). NCBI lineage: Eukaryota > Metazoa > Chordata > Aves > Charadriiformes > Scolopacidae > Gallinago > Gallinago jamesoni. Next base: position 61,898,444 of record JAOQGH010000032.1, read on the forward strand.
ATAATTTATACTTGAGAAGCTGCCTGTGGCGTTCAGGACAGAAAGTCTTATGTTTCAAAAATAAACTTTTCTGCTCAGCTGGTCTCTCCCAGACTAGTATCGTGTAGCATTAAGATTCTCATTTCCTTAGTGCCACTTTCTCTGTGCCATGGAATGAATAAAGTTATTTTCTTTTTTTGCAGAGCTC
>JAOQGH010000032.1:61898730-61915647 GCA_025769975.1 Gallinago jamesoni
TAAGATTCTCATTTCCTTAGTGCCACTTTCTCTGTGCCATGGAATGAATAAAGTTATTTTCTTTTTTTGCAGAGCTCCATGATGATCTAAGACACAGCTCAGCGTTTCCACTTGGACAACCACAGTTCTACTACAACTGATTACTGTTTAAAGTAACCTCATTGGCTGAAGGAAGATCAATTAGCTTAGAACTTATGACCTATTGTTGAGCCATTCTAATTTTTGCTAAGTAAAGCATGGTGTTAAGCACAGATAATCAATGGCATTATAAGAATTCCTGATTTTTTTCCACACATGTTCAAAAACTTTCATGTATAGAGTTGTGGAACGGTTACAGTTGGAAGGGACTGTATTTCAAAATTATTTTCTGCACTAAAAATTTTCAAAAATGTGTTTGTTGAAAGAAAAGAAAATAAATTTCATCATGCTGTGTCTTCAGCTATTTTTTATTTAGTTGCATTATTTATATTACAGTTCCTAAGTCTTCCCTCTCCCACCCAGTACACAGGCTTCATAATTGGAAGGTGATCCAGAAGTTGACTGTGCCAACTTCCTGGGCAAAGCAAGTCTACAGCAGATTAGGTTGCTCACAGCCATGGCCAATCAAGTTTTAAACATCACACAACCTTTTACCACATTTGATCATCACTATTAAAAAAAATTTAAAAATCCAGAAAAATGACAGAGAGCAGCCTCACAATGACATCACCAAGAACCTCCAGCAACCCTGGATGCCTCCCATCTGGTCATTTACTTCCAAGGGGGTTAAATGACCCCCAACTCTTTCTTCCCATACTGTGGGGACTGCTTCTCTCCCACAGACTCTGCTTGGAGGCAAGGGAACCCAGGGTGCCAGAGAACAAGCATTAATAATGAAAAGTGAGGGGAAAAAATAGTCTTTGTAGTCCTTCCATGCAGCCTGTCCCCCTTCCTCCACCTATATATTTACTTTTCATGCCTGAGCTCACTCAGGAACCCTATGTTCATCCATGCTTGCCTCCTGCCATGCCTGCTTGACAAGAAGGGACAATTCTTGTGCCCTGAAGAGATGTGCTTAAAGATTAGCCAGCTCTCCTGGGCTCCATTGCCCTCCAGGGAACTTTCCCTGGGGATAACCTCAAGCAGCTCCCAGAGCAGGCTTAAATATGCTTTTCTGAAGTCCACAGTTGTAATTCTGGTACTCTTTTGCTCACTCCTCTCAGGACCTTAAATCCCACAGCCTCAGCCACACAAACTGCATATTGATTATTCTTTTTTTTCAGACTGTCCACTGTGCTAAGGAGCAGTGAAACAGCTAATGGCAATTGCATGCAGGTCTCACGAGGCTATGAGGCCACCAGAACATCCCCCAACAAAAGTCACTCAGCTTGTGACCATCATCCCCATCACTAGCTCCTGCTGCCAGCTCTGCCTTTGCAGCTCATGGAAGTTGGACACAGGACACATGTGTTGGACACAAGTAATGAGGAAGAGGAAGTGTGCATGCACCCTTAACTACAGAACACCACTCCAAGATGCAAAATGTAATAATCCTTTAAAAATATTGTTTTCAGAAATTTTCTTCCTTCATATTCTCATAATTCCTTTTCCTTTCAAACCTCCCCGCAGCGTAAAATTTAATAAGAGGGCAGAGTAAAATGCCAGTGGGTTAACTTGGTAGGTAAAAAAACATCAATGCCATGAGCAACCTGCTCTACCTGCTTTGTAGCCCAACTGCTTTGGACTACGATGTGACCTGTGATCGGCCTTTGCAACCTGCATGAATGTAATTCTAAAGAAATATTTAGATAGGATAGAAATATATGGTTTACAGCAACAATCATATAGCAATTTGACCATTTCTGATTATGGGCAGGTTTAATAAAACAAAGTTTAAAAGGATTAGCAGCCCGTTCTACTGTCAATTACGTTGTTATTAAATTTATTTTCATGGCATTTATACTCTCTGTATACCTAGTTTATAGATATTATATGTGATTACATTATCAACGCCTGTCACTTGCAAATGAAATGAAAGAAAGTCTGTAGGATTAAGGTCCAAAGGATGTATTTGTATTGACTAATTTGTGAAATAAAGGTGTGATCCAAAATCACTGAGGTAAGAAAATTGCCTACTTTGTAACATAACACTGCCAGGGCTCAGCTGAACAGAACTTTGGAATATTTGGGAAAAAAACCCCAGACTCTTCATGTTAACTTTACTTAGATATGAATTCTCAGGAAAAGAGAAGGCATGAGCGGAAGATTTAAAAGTGAGATATTTCTTGTAATCTGTTTGTCCTCTCCCAGCGCTCTGCACTGCTTCACCCCTCTGAATAGACTCTCAGATCTGGTCAGCAACATGCAGGGGATTAAATTAACCCCTGCCTGCAAAGTACAATAAATTCAAGTATTATTGCACCAGTAAGAGGGCCTCATAAACTGCCAATAAACTGCTTTGAATGCAAACCACTGGAATTCCACGTGTTTCTGAAACTGTATCATGCTTTAAGCCAGCAGTTTCAGCTCAGCCTGACCCACTTGACATCACTCCAGTGAAGCCTCTCAAGGAGGTAGCAGCTGCTCTGAAATACCAGAAATACAGATGGATCAGAGGGTGGAAAAAATCCGCATTTATTTCCCTTGAAGCAGAATTTACCGTTTGTATTTGAATTTGCAAATTTGAACATAGCTCCCTTCCTTTCATTCAGTTCATATCTTAGATGAAGATGCCCTACTTGAGGTTAGGCCTTGGTGTTCAAACCTCCTTGAGGTGTACACATCTACTAATTTCAGAGAGACTGCTGCTGAAAAGTGATTGAAAATAGTAAGGGAATAAAACATGATAAAAGATACCAATCTTAAGTTAATATTAAATAAATAGAATCATAGAGTCATAAATAGAATCATAGAAATATGAACATTTACTTCTGTAACCAGGGTTCAAACAATCTTCCACAATCAGGGATTAAGAAAAGACCTCTTGATTCTGTTTTGGTCCACACAGGTGATTATGCCAATTTTGGATTAAATGATTTCTTGTTTTATATCTTTAGCTGAAATACCATTTATTCTTACAGCTCCCAGAAAGCAAACAATTTCCCATACTTCTAAATATATAAAGAACTCATAGCTCTCACTTGCCTAAACTCTTACACATTTCAGTAATGCAATCTTTTCTATTTTTGTTAAATCACATTGTTTCTAGGATTAATCCAGTTTACTTTGCTAGCTTCAGAAATTGTGAACACAAGTAACACTCAACTTTATATATTTTCAATGATGAATTCAGGATACAGTTTGATAATTAATTATTTACAACAATAAATACCATCAAGTGGTCTTACCTTAAATTCACCACAAAATTTTCTTTTCTGTATAGACTGTAACTTATTCTAAAATGGAATCAAACTACCTGGCAAACAATAAGCAGTTCTTATCTAATAAAAACCCAATACCTTTAGACAAACATATCAGTCACCTGAGAAATATAGGAATGATGCAAATGTCAAACCAGTTTTAACTCTTGTGCAAACAATTACTATGATTCAAGCAAAGGGTAATATTCTATGCAAATTGTACATGACTAAATGCCTTCATAAGCTTATTTTATATACATCATAATAGTTTATTATTCCCTGTAATTCATGTTAATTTGAAGATGAGACTATAAATAAGAAAGCTGAAATAAAGTACCTGAAAGCTGAGAAAAACAACTGTGATGAGACTGTCTTTGTGTATTACAGCTATCTATCTATTTATAAATATTTCACCAGTACCAATTTCAAAACAGCAAGCCATAAGAATAGGTAAGAAGAAGAAAGCAGTAGTTTAGAGAGCAGTTAAATAGGTTATGTATTTCTAAGTTTGTTTAGGCTGATGCAGACCTAAGATCCCTGGGACAGTATAAAGTAGGTGCTTTTAGCAGTTCTCTTGGAGAAATTCTAAAGGACATTTGAAATTTGAGAAAATAAAAGTGGCATCATACTTCCCATCTTTAAAAGGTAAGAACCAAGTGTTTATATTTATAGATCTCTTGCCTGAAAACAACTCCTAAAAAAAATGAATAAATAGTAATACTAGGACAACCTGCCATAAGTACAGGCAGAAACAGAAAGAGATGAGAAGAAATCAGCATGGATTTATCCTGAACACCTACTGTCAACCAATCTCATCTCCCTCTCTGGGGTGACAGGGGACCCTAAGAAGGGAGGAAAAGGAGCAGATGTCACACCTTGACTTTCCCAAGTCTTTTGATGTGACACCATCATAAATAAGCTTGAAAAGCATGGTGGAGATGAAAGAGGTGTAAACCAGCTGAAAACTGTAGTCGGAAAGCAGTTATTAGTAGTTCCCTGTCAAAAGGGAGGGCTGTATCAAGAGTGCTTCTGCAAGGATCTAGTTTTACTATTACTTTTGTGAACGGTAGAATAAAGGTAATAAGAAAGTGGCACATGAAGTGAAGCCCTGGAGAGCACTAGAAGAGAGGTCTAGAATGGAGAATCCAAGACAGACCAGGAGGAAGCCAGTGTGTACAACACTCCAAGCCTGAGAAAAAGAAATAAATTGTCTACTTGCAGTGGGGAGGAACCAACCAGGCAGCACTGGTTCCAAAGCAATCTGGGGATCTACTAGATATAAAATGAACAGAAGGTGAAATGTCGTCTTGCACAGGAGGGAGACCTAATGCTACGTTTGTAACAGAAAAAGTCATCTTTTTCTCTGACATTAGTAGGCCTCATTGAGACTTCTGCATTTAGGTGGAGGCAGTCACGAGAGAGAAATGTCATATCAGAGGTTTATCAGACGTCATCACTGAAGAATGATTGAAGGAATGATGCTGGATATAACTAGGGAGAAGAATGAGGAAAAAACATGACAAACTTTCAAGAGTAAGTGGATAAACTACTTTCAAGCCCATGGAGAGTCAAACAGGTTTAACTCCAATAGGAACAGGAATAGGAAATACATTTCAGAGAGAAACTATGATTTTCCAGAGCTATACAAATCACTGTTAAAATGTCTAAGTATGTTCTAACCCAGACTGAGGAAGATATAGGTGATCCTGCCTTAGGGTAAGCAAAAGGCTTGAATGAGCTCTATCTTCCTTTCATTTTTTATGACTGGACACCAGAACAGACAGCTAAAATCTTAATACCTGCATAATGGAGGAAGTAAAAAAAATTGTGCAAGTACTACTTGCAAGGAATCTATGAATGTGTTCCCTGCCAGTGACTTGAAACATTCAGTTTATACTGATTAATTGTTTTCATTATGTGGAAAAAAACTTGTGGAACTAATGATAATGCTAATTTTTGCATTTCAGTGCTTTGAAATGACAATAGCATGATAATTATGAGCCTTATTACTTTGTGCATTTTATCCAAGCCATAGCACATATACAAAACAGATTTCTCATACAAGTCAGCCAGAAAATAAAGTTACTCCCTATGCAAAATAGTCATTTTGGTCCATTTATGTCCATTTTACTCTGCTTTCAAAGTAGTTGTGTCAAATGCAGAGAGGTAACTTGATATAGTTAAAAATGTAAGTTCCATGTTTAACTCAACACAAACTAATGAAGAACAACCATACATATTTCACATACAATTTCTATCGATTCATTTTTCTCTAATCATTACAAAAGTATCTGAATGTGAATTCATAAATGTCCTCAGTGTGGTTAGAGTAATATTTTCGTGGCTAGTGCCAGGAGTAATTTCCAAATATTGTCGTTTAAGGGTAATAAATGTGTACCCAGACAGAAAAAAAAAAACAAAAAAACCAAACCAAAGCATTTAAAGTGAGTTTAAAAAAATGTTTGTCTGTGATATCTGAATACTTCTTCACTTCAGTAGATTTGTGACTACATGGTTTTAGAAATATTTTCATGTAGCCATTAAAAGTATGAGGTTGGAACAAATAGAGCAATGATTAAAGATATCTGGACAAAATGTTTATGTAGGCATTTTATGATTTTAATGTGTGAAATAAACTTGTATTTCAAGATCTATTAAACAGTAAGATAATTGAGCAGATGCCTCCTCTGTCTACTTCCCAAAACTTGACATTTTCATATCTATATTACTAAAATATGTGGTATCTACTAGATGTTTAACACATAATCCTACTCATGTATGAGAATAGTTTATGGTCTTTGTAAGAGAGGATAAAGTCATATTCCTTTTGAAATCTTCTGGATTAAAAATCTAAACTATTCCAAAATGTAAATCAAATCTATCAAGCCAGCTTAGTATTTGCTTATCACTCAGTTCTAAGCTGGTCTGCTTTTTTAACCACTCTGAGTTTCCACCTGCAGGGAGTGTGTGCACCCTTGTGGTGGGTTAGACCTGTCTAACAGCCAAACACCCACCCAGCCACTCGCTCAACCCCCACCAGGTGGGTGAACAGGATGAGAAAGATCATGGATCAAGACAAAGACAGGGAGATCCCTTACCAATTACTATTGGAAGCAAACCAGACTCAACTTCGGGAGAGCTGATTTAATTAACAGAATCACAGAATGCTATGGGTTTGGAAGGGACCTCTGGAGACCATCTCCTCCAACCCCCTGCCAGAGCTGGGTCACCCAGAGCAGGTTGGACAGGAATGTGTCCAGGTGGGTTTGGAATGTCTCCAGAGAAGGAGACTCTACCACCTCTCTGGGCAGCCTCTGCCAGGGCTCTGCCACCCTCACAGCAAACAAGTTCCTCCTATGTTTAAGTTTGTGCCCGTTCCCTCTTGTCCTGCCATTGGGCACCACTGAAACAAGACTGGCCCCATACCCCTGACACCTATCCTTTAATTATTTATAAGCACTCATAAGATCGCCCCTCATTTTATTGACAATTAAAATAGATTTGAGTAGTCAGAAACAAGACGACAACCATGAAAACACCTTTCCTCCCTCCTTTCTTCAGTTTAACTTCCCTCCTTCACTTCCAACTCCTCCACCCCTGCCCCAGGCAGCACAGAGGGGATGGGGGGGGGGAGGAGTGAGGGGCAAACTAACAGTGGGTTTCTCTCTTCTACTCACTTTTCCTTTCTCGCACTTTTTCCATGCTTCAGTGTGGGCTCTCAAAGGACCAACAATCCTCTGTGAATGTCCACTGGCTTTGCCGTGTCTTCCTCCACAGGCTTCTGAGCAATACCTGCTGCAGGCCCAGAGCACCCCGTCTCCCTCCTCCTTCCTAGGCCTCTTCCTCACAGGGTTTTTCCTCACCGTTCCTTGGTGGTCTTGCCCTTTCTTAAGCACCTTTTCCCAGAGGCAGCACCACCTTCGCTGACAGTTCTCAAGTAAGTCCTGAGGTGAGTCCGCTGAGGAGTCAGTTGGAACCGGCTGGAACCGGCTGTGACCGGTACAGGGCGGCCCCGGCCTCTCCTCACGGAGGCCTCTGCGGCCCCCTCACTGTCCGAGGCCGGAGCACCCGCACCTCAAACGGTGCTGAAGGGGAATAAGCCCAACCGAAATCCATGCGGGTATTAAATTGGAAGAGGAGGGATTTAGACGAGATGTGGGGAAGAAGTTCTTTGCTTGGGTGAGGGTGGTGAGAACCTGGCCCAGGTTGCCCCATCCCTGGAGGGGTTCAAGGCCAGGTTGGAGGGGGCTTGGAGCAACCTGGGCTGGTGGGAGATGTCCCCGTCCAGGGCAGGGGGTTGGAACCTGATGATCTTTAAGGTGCCTCCCAACCCAAACCATTCTATGATTCTTGATGAGACCAGCCATTTCTAAGTTGAGTTGGTAGATATCTAATACCACAAATTGGTGCTTGAGAAAAATGAGAGAGATAGAAGAGAGGTTTCTTAGAACTGCTAAAGTCATTTCAGATGGTGATACTTTTGATTTCTATGCTAGAATTGTGAAAACATGAATAACTTCTTTCAAAACTGGCATCAGATTATTAGATCTGGGCTACTGTGTTGTTACATTTGAAAGGGAAAAAAAAAAAACCAAAGCAGCAGTGTTTCTTGACAACAAAAGAAATAGTCCCATCTATTGGTACAATTCTTACAGCCCTTGGGTTCCCCTGGAGGTCATACATAATTGCTTGCTTTGCCAAGTTCTGCTTCACCCAGCAGATGTGGTAACAACTTGAGGTGGTGTATCAGAAGGTTTACTAACTTTTAATTGAGTCTTTGGTTTCTTGGGATCCAAAGAAAATTTTAAGCATAACACAAAGAATTAAACTAGCTCTGCATTTTCTCTCTTACTCCAGCCAGAAACATTTATCCTCTTTTCATTTCACATAATGAAGTTGTGACAAATAGCAAAAGATTTAATTTTTAATAAAAAAAGCCTAAGTTACTTTAGGATGAAAAAATCTGTTCTGCTATAAAAAAAAATCTCTTTTATAATCTTAGGGAGGTTACTGCACATGGCACTTAAAATGCCTTAAAATATCATTTGTACTTTTTTTATTTCCAGGACACCACAGAAATATGGTAAGATATGAAACTTATGATGACGTCAACAGGATTATATTTGTATATTTATATATTGATTAAAGAAAAAACATGATTCCTATTGAAACCATAGGCTTGTACTATCAAGAACATTTGTGAATGGGTTGAACACACCACCTGGCATCTCTGCGTCTACAGTTGCTGTACGTGTTACACTCATATTGACACTGTAAGAATTATGCTTTTACAAGCTGTTAATAACAAATAATAAGAATCCATGTCTTTTCAGCAGACTGCTAATGGCCTCATTTTTCAAATTGTGTATCTGCCAAATGGCATAATGCTGTGTCAATTAATAGTGTTCAGCTAGATGTCTTCATGCAGACTATAAAAATGTATCTAAGGCACAGGCAAGAACTGTTACCCTTATATGGTCTGTTTCTTCCCAGCTGTAATCTAATTTCTTCCAAATCTACATATACAGACCAAAAAAAATTTGCAAGGTTTTGTACTATCGCTTTTTTCCACAGTGTCCTACAGTAATTGATGAAGCTTCACAAGTTTTAAGGCATAATAGGATAGGTGGATATAAATCAGATTTGTTGCATGGGTCTTAGGATTCTCTGCAAGGTATGCTCTTGAAAGCCACTGGAGATTAGCCTTTTCATGCCCTTCCTCTATTGTACACCGTATTTTTATGAAAGGATAAGTGTCCCAAGATAAGACATGATAGCTGATGCTGTGAGACTGATCAAAAGCAACCTTTCATCTGATATGCTGCAGAAAACAGAAAGAACTGTTCCTATTTTTAAGGCCTTTTAAATAAGAGTTGTGCATGCTTATAACCTAACTTCAGACTTCGACAGTATTTCACATCTGTTGGCTTTTCTTTTTTTCCATAAATGTAAACTGTTGTCTTTTAAAGATTAACACATTCTCCAAAATATTTGTCAACCAGACATGATTGATACTTAGTGTACAACAAAAAGCATGGAAATGGCAGAAAATAAGGGAATATGGAGCCATGAAAACAGCTGGAATGAATCTCTGTGGCTCTTTGATTCAATCTGCTGCAATCACACTCTTTAATTGAAAATCAAATTAAAAATATATTAGTATTTGGAGTTTTTTTTCTGTTTCTTTCTTACCTTGCCGTAGTAAGACAGAAAGACTTGATGGATGTGCATGATGGAAAACCTCTTTTTTAAATTTATGACTTTCTTTACCCTCTCTCTGTAAGATTCCCACTCACACTTACTTGAGTAACTGGAAAGTAATTGAACAGGAGCGTGGAGAAAAGTTTTTGATACTATTGCTGCTCATAAATGGTTTGTACTCTGTTGCCTTCCTTAACGACAATGAAGATCTGCAGAGGTGTGAGGGAAGAAGGTGGGCTTTTCAAGCTTGGGTAACTCCACCTGTAGAGTACTCCACTGTAGAGTAACTACATCATTACTCCATGCACTAGAAAAGTAGATCTTGCTCTTCTCTAAATGCTGTCATCATAATCAGCTATTTATTTTGCAAGACCTCTAAGTTTGATCTGCCTGTAGAACAAGTCTTGTGAGGAGCAGCTGAGGGTGCTGGCAGTGTTCAGCATAGAGAAGAGCAGGCTGAGGGGAGACCTTCTGGCTTTCTCCAACTCCCTGAAAGGAGGGTGTAGCCAGGAGGGGTCGGTCTCTTCTCCCAAGGAACAGGCGATGGGACAAGAGGAAACAGCCTCAAGTTGCACAAGGGGAGGTTCAGATTGGAGATTAGGAACAATTTCTGCACTGAAAGGGTTATGAAGCCTTGGACCAGGCTGTCCAGGGAAAAGGTGGAGTCCCCATCCCTGGAGGTATTTAAAAGCCAGGCAGTCGTGGTCTTTAGAGATACGGTTTAGGGATGGTTTTTATCTTGATGGTTGGACTCAATGATCTGAAAGGTCCCTTCCAACCTTGGCAATTCTATGATTCTGTGATATCTCCTAACATGGTTAAAGACAGCATGAAGACAGGGCAGTAAACACTTGTCCCTGAGATGTTTACTTAAAGGTTCAGATGGACATACCATGGCCATTTCCCCACCTCTTTACTCCTATAAAGTCTTAACTTTATTACAGAAAATTTAGTTTGTGCTTTCTGTCACCCAACACTGAGGGGACAGCTTACCGTGCCACATAAATACCTTCACTTTTTTCAGTCTCAAGCTACTTAATGTGAAAAATTTTGGAAAAAAGAAAGATAAATGAGAATTTTTGAGTTGATTTCATTACAGCAAGGATGCTGTCTCTGGTTTATACAAAATGCCAGCAATCTTGATTTTGTGTTTTTTTTTTTTTTCTTAGGAAAAAAAACCCTCCAATATTTGATTATTTTCAAATGTCTAACATATGCTCTGTCCAACATCCAAAAGCGACTGCATTGTAGCTCACATAAGTTTTTGGACATCTGGAATGCTACTATCTTCTGTGTTTGCCAACTTGTTGAGAAACATCCATGCACACAGAGTTTATTTTCACCACATATAAAGTCTTGACCATATTTGTAAAAGTCAGAAAGGCAGCCTACATATCAGTATTCTTCGTTGCCAAGACAAACAAGGAATGACTGTATACATAAAAATATATGACCATATATAGAAATATATTATAATGAGCTTAGTTTCCTTCTGTTGCTGCAGATGCTAATTTCCTAATATGTCGCAAAATCCACCTGAGAAATTAGGCAGCAATCACTTCTTTTGAGTAGTCACCCTGATTTATCTCTAAATTTACTAGTTTTTATTTTTATTATAAGTCTCTCTCTTCAAGTGATAGGTAATTGTCAATAACTGCATTGTCTTGATATAGTACTTTCAGCAAATTTCATGTTGCCCTGATATTTGGGATTGCATCTTCTGCTTATAAGTTAATTCAAGGTGATCTAATAACTTATATGCAAATGTAAAAGTCTTTTTGGAGTGTCAAGATACCTTCGCTTTAATTACATTGGAATAAAGCATCAAGAAACTTAAACGTCCTTGAGAAATCAAATTTTCCTTTAACATGAACCTTATGTTCTAAAACGTATATTTAGTCATAGCAGTGCCGAATGTGGCAATCTTTGTAATTAATAGCACTGGCATATTAAGGAGTCTGTACGTATAGATATGTAAGTATAATGCATGTATATTACATATAATGATGACCACCTATAATTACTACAATCTGAATATGGATAATTTTGATTTAAATGCATAGTAGGATTATTTTTTTAATGATGCTCAAAGGAAAACTTAAAGCTAGGAATTAACCTATCTGCCCAAAGACAGTGCCACTGTTAGAAGACTTGCCTTGTCATATTTCCTGCCTATTAATTAACTAAAACTTTTAAGTCAATAAGAAAGAACCGTCTTTTGATTTGGTTAGGAGGATGTTCACTTGTGGATAATGAAGCAACATAAAAATGAAGTTATAAATCATAAAAACGAAGCTATAAATGTATAGAACTTCATGACATAAATGATAGATTAGAACAGTTTCTTTCTGATTCAGCATGGGAAAAGCACATGCAGAAATTCAGTGCCAGCAGAAAAAAATTAAGGTACAGTATAATACATTTTGTCTTACACTTTGCAAAAACAAAACTTCTTGAACTCTTATACTATGCCCAAAAATTGTGTTATTGAATATCTGGTATTCCAATACAAATCCTTCTCAATGGGAATAATGCAATAGGTTGTAGTATAATTGCATACATTTGATAAGATGTGAAGTTATTATTACTACCGTGTTTAATAATACTATTAATATTCTACACTTCATCATTTATACCACTTCTTAAAATGCAATACATTTCAACACTGTAAGGTTCTATATTCTTATGGATTAATGTAATGAATAAAACTTGCTTTGGTGAGATAGCTGGTTAAAATAAGAATAAAAACCAGTTTCAAATATCATTCAAAGCGTTTATTAAATATTTTCATTTAACTTTGCCCAGGAACTGGTAAACCATGGTTACCGGTGGACATTGTAAAACATATGCAGTGATTCTCAGGGAGGTGATTAACCTTAGAACAGCAGTCAAACATAAAAGTACAGCTAATGGCTACCTCCCTGTTAAATATATCTTCTTGAAACCAAGCTTTGCTTCTTCTTGCTATTCTTAAATCATATATTGTCTGTAATTAATTTCTGAGGCAGGCAGGTGTGATTTAAGGGCACCTGTTCCAACACCGTGGTGAGAGTTGAGCAGTCAACGCTTGCAAAAACCATCGAGAGACTTGGCTGAAGGATGGTGTTGCTATAGAAATTCGTACTGTTTGTTCTTATTCTCATATAGTACAGACAGAAAAATAAAGAAATCCAGCAAAGAAACAAAAAAGTACTTGATAATGTCATTACTGTGTAATTTTGTAGTGTTTTGGTGGCTCGATCCCTTCTTGTTTAGTTATTTTTCCACAGTAATTGGAATTTGAGTGTACAGTGAACTTATTCTCCTGAGTTTACTTACCAGGATTTGTGTTCACAGGCACATACTGTAGTTTTATTAAAAGGATAATGACAAAAGTCATATGTTATCTTGATTTTTGAATTTTACACATAATAGAGTGGCACGAATCCCATTACTCAAGAATATCTGCCTTTGGTCCTTTAATCAAAATCTCCCATATCATTCTTTTCCTGTAAATCTTCAAAGCACAACAGCTTGTGGATGTTCTGGGGGAATATGGTATTTCCCTGAGGCATCCAGATAATTTGAGGCCCCTTCATAATCAATTAATTTGCCAAATATCTTCTGGTTTGCTGTATGTATCTCTCCTGATTCAGGAAGCTACATTGGGGTTCTCTAGCAGCAAGAGGTCACCAAAGAGGAAAGACAGTAAAGACAGAAAATCCAAAATGAAACAAAAAAGCACAGGTGATAGAAGTGGTATTTACTTGCCAAGTGGTGAATCAAAGAGTTGTCAAGGGGAATTAGCTAGTGCTGAATAATGAATATTCAAGCTCTTAGATAGCCACAGACCAGTTCCTGCAGAAGGAAGACCTTGTAAGACTCCATTAGGTGGCAATCCATATTGATGGTGGCCAACACCACAAAAAAAAAGATAACCAGAAGTTAAAGGAAATGAACAAAAAATGAAAGATAACCCCATCCTGTATCTAGAGAGTCTACAAGACAATCAAGCAGTCTTTTACAAGGGAGAGAGGATGCTCCATTTGTGAATCAAAAGTACCATCACAATTTTTTTGATATTTTGAGGTCAGTGTTGAGCTCTGTTTTAGACTTTTAAAAGTCAATAGGGAAACATTTTAATTAAACAATGTATTTAGCATTCTGAAACAAAACATCAATTTCATCTAGAATAAGATTGCAATGTAAACATTAGTTATGAGGATATCTCACCTTATCAGGCAGGAGTACAACTACATGTAATTTTAATACATATATTTCCTCAAATACTTGTGCAATCTAATCGAACTGGCATATGTAGTAATAAAACTGAATTTGTGTCTTTCAAATGTGCCACCCATCAGAGTGAAAACATTCCAGAATCTCTGATACACAGCTAAAATACAATAATGACCATAACGCTGTATCCACACTGCTTGAACTTAAAGTAGTTGCATATTTACTATGTTGAGAAGACTCACTCTGAGCTCTACTAGCACTGAGGAACTCACAGAATGATATGGGGTTGGAAGGAGATCACCTAATCTAACTGGAGATTATCTAGTCCAACCCTTGGCCAAAACATGTCCACCTAGAGCAGGTTGCACAGGAACATGTCCAGGTCGGTTTGGAATGTCTCCAGAGATGGAGACTCCACCATCTCTCTGGGCAGAGATGTGTTCAGTGTTCTACCACCCTCGCAGGAAAAAAGTTCCTCCTCACCTTTAGGTGGAACTTCTTATGTTCAAGTTTGTGCCCATTTCCTCTTGTCCTCTTACTGGGCACCACTGAAACAAGACTGGCCCCATCCTCCTGACACCCACCCTTGATGTATTTATAGGTGTTGATCAGATACTCCCTCAGCCTTCTCTTCTCCAGACTAAAAAGGTCCACGTCCCTCAGACTTTCCTCATAGGAGAAATGCTCCAGGCCTCTCAGCATCTTTGTAGCCCCAATGTTAGAGCTAAATTTTGACATTGTTTCTAGTGCTGCTTATATTTGAATGTAAAACTGTACTGCAATCCAGCCATAATAAATTGGATGAAAGCATGTACATCTATAAGTATAAACTCAGTTATGAGTGATATTCTTTTTCCACAATGGAGAAGAAAATCCATTTCACAATGAGGATGGTGAAGCACTGGAACAAATTACACGAAGTTGTAGAACCTCCATAGTTGGAACTATTCAAAACTTGACTGAATATCACCCCTGAGAAACCCATCTCACTCGACTCAGCCAGTAAAAGCACTGAGTGTATCGAACAATATTGTTCTCTGCCATCCCTTTTAGAAAAATAAAGTCTGTCAACATCTGAGCTCTTATTCTTTCAGAGACACAAACCACCTCTTGATATTCCTGTCTGACTTCCACAGACAGAGGTGTTTGGTCTTTCTGTTCTTACGCTCTGATGTCAGCCTGTAATTACAGCAGGACACTGAAGAATGATGCAAATTAAAAAAAAAAAAAAAAAGTAAATATTATCCTTCATTAATTTCTTCTAATTTTGGAAAGTACTGATTTGAGTACAACCATAGATTTCAGATGAATGTTTATTTTGAATTACAGTCTCCTGTTTGGCATATGGAAAGCAGATGTGAATTGTGGACCTGAACTTTGAGGAACATTTTGGAAATTTGTGGAGTTGGCATATTTAAATTACATCCTTATCCCACTGAAGTGATCACCACTCTCATGAGATGTTCTTCCTATAACATTTACATTGTAGTTTCCTTAATTTGTGTGTTTGTAACATAAAACTTAAATACTAAACTTGTGAAACCCTAATTGTGTTTGGCTTCTGTTTTTATTTCAACATGACATTTTGGAGCAGGAAGATTCGAGCCCTGTCCATAAGAGCAGAATCTGAAATCTGTCTCACACAAGGTCTTCTAAATTAATATCATGTTCCTACTCTTTAGCCATTCCTCTGCTCTGCTCTACAGGGGTGTCAGCCTGCTCTCCATTTCCATATATTTTAATTTCATATAGTTTTGGAGTTATGCCAGAAACTACTGATTCTGGATGCCACTTTTTGAAGTCACTATACTCTTTATGATGGAACGTTGGATTTAATCCAGTTGGATCATGAAGTTCTTGCCAGTGACTTTCTCTTTTGACTCTGCCCCTTATTAATTCCTCAAAGGGAACTCATTTCTTGTTTCTGAATATGTGGATAAACATGCAAATGTGTCTGCAGCTATTCCATTTTAAAAGGTTTTGTCTCCATCGCTCATCTTTAATTGGTTGGGTTTCTACTCTGAATCTGAAGTGCTCTATATATACTGTTTCTTATAAAACTACCCCTCAATTAAGCTCTGTGTTCTCATACTCATCTCTGTCTTGTTTCTAGATGTACTCTATCATCATAGCGCAATGTGATCCAAAAGCTCAAAAACTAATCTGCTCCTCTATTCTTCATTACAAAACACAGTTTAACAATTTGAGCTCGATTTTCCAAATAAATTTATAATTCCTGGTGTTCAAACTGAACTATGTGTAATACCATAGTCCTTTAGTTGCATAATGCATGAATATTATTTCAATTTTTTTATAAAATGTTGAAAAAAATTTTGAAATAAGAAAGACTGACAAGAATGGTTATGTTGAACATACACTACAAAATAGATTGGACCCGTATTTAATAGAATTTATCTTGATAAAATGCTATAAAATATTATAGTATAGCTATGAAATTCTAGAAATCCTTTTTTTATACCACAATAAATTTTTCAAATCATCTTTGAATTATACAAAATAAAAGAATCTACCATTCAAATTTTCATGGTACTTACGACATTTGCTGTAACAACATTATTGCTATTTATTTACACATAGCTCTGTGGCCAATTTAAAATTTATTTGAGTTTAGCTCTGATTGCACTCTTCTATGCCACTGGTTTCAGAATTCCACAGTGGGAGTTTCTTCATCTTAAAAGAAAGAGAGATACTATGCAGAAATTAAAGAATTGGAAGCCAGAGACAGTTTGTTCTATAGTAGGTCTTTACAAATGGCACAGGTACACACAGATATGCATGTAGACCCTAAAAGTAAAATTCTGCTGTTCCTTTTTGTTGCTTAACTTATGAAGACTTCTAGACTGAGGATATAATCAAAATAATTCAGTTTCACTGCAAATCTGAAATATCCTGACCACTATTTACTTTAGTTCATCTAGAACGGAATCGTCAATGGTTTGTTAAAATAGCAAGTTTTGGGGTACCTAAAGGGTACATGAGAGATGGGGAGGGACTCTTGATCAGGGAGTGGAGTGACAGGAACAGGGGGAATGGTTTTAAACTGAAAGAAAGGAGATTTAGGGAAGAAATTCTTTCCTGTGAGGGTGGTGAGAGCCTGGCCCAGGTTGCCCCGAGAAGCTGTGGCTGCCCCATCCCTGGA
>JAOQGH010000032.1:61917623-61981769 GCA_025769975.1 Gallinago jamesoni
TTTAGTGATTTTTGTCAGGGTTAGGTTGATGGTTGGACTAGATGATCTTTAAGGTCCCTTCCAACCTAGACAATTCTGTGATTCTCTGATTCTAGAGAAATAAACAACCTCTCTGACCACATGGACACTGGACTGAAAATAGTGTTTCTTATGCCACACACAGCTGCATAACTCATTTCCATTATGAGCAGGAGAAGACATTTATCACAGCAAAAGAGCAGAAAAGTAGAATAAATTGGGCAGCATTGTGTCTTGTGTGGACTTATTCCTATCTCTGGATCCCACCAAAAACCAGCTTACTATATCAGAGGAAGTTTTGTTTCTCTCCCCAGAACATAAATCATAGAATCATAGAATTGTCAATGTTGCGAGGGACCTTTCAGATCATCAAGTCCAACCATCAACCCAACACTGACAAACCCATCACTCACCCATGTCCCTCAGCACCACATCTGCCCGGCTTTTAAATCCCTCCAGGGCTGGGGACTGCCCTGGGCAGCCTCTTCCAACACATTAACTTTTTTTCCTTCTTAGAGGAGTAAGTTTTAAATTACACCGAAAGTAGGAGACGCAGAACATCTAGTGGTCAGGACCCAATGTGCTCCACAATAGCACTGAGAAGATAATGCAGATAGTTGGTTTGGACCTGAGTTGTACATTTTGGTTGGTTTGGGTTTTTTTTTTTTCAGACTTCACTTTTTGCTGTACTGAAACATTTCTCTCTCAATTTCTCTGCAGTGCAAATCCAAAGGACAATTTCAGGAAGCTGGGAAAAAAAGGTAGGGATGTGGCTCTTGCTTCTCTATGGGGCAACAAAGAAGCCCCAGATGCCCCATTAGCAGAGCCATCAGCTAATTTAGGAAGCATTTCTTTGTCTTGATTTATCCTACTGCACTATAGCTTTATATCTGTAGGACTCTGTGATCTGAAAGGTCCTTTCCAACCTACACAATTCTATGATTCTATGATCTGAGGTGGCACAAGTTGAATTTGTGCCCCACAGCAGGTGTAGTCTCTGATATTTTAGTCCAGACTGAGCAGCTGATCAGAAAACAACACCCCTTCTTTCCTATTTATACACCAAATATATCTTTAAAGGAAGGCAGAGAATTGTAGACATCTATGTCCAGGTCTTACAGTCAGCCTGGACAAAGCCAGCATCTGGATATCAGATGTCAGATCAGAGATCAGATGATCAAGGAGCACCTCTTTGAGGAAGAAAGGCTGAGAGAAAAGCAGACTGTGTGAGAGGGGATCTCATCAATGCTGATCAATATCTAAAGGGCGGGTGTCAGAAGGATGGGGTCAGGCTCTTCTCAGTGGTGTACAGTGACAGGACAAGGGGCAACGGGCACAAACTGAAATACAGGAAATTCTATCTCAACGTGAGGAGGAACTTCCTTCCTGTGAGGGTGGCAGAGCCCTGGAACAGGCTGCCCAGAGAGGTGGTGGAATCTCCATTTCTGGATATATTCCAGATCCCACCAGGATGTGTTCCTGTCCAACCTGCTTGGGGTGGGCCTGCTTTGCAGGGGGTTGGACTAGCTGATCTCTGAAGGTGCCTTCCAACTCCTACAATTCTGTGATAACAGAAGGTCCCACAAAGTGTACTTGCCATCCAGTGCTTACACACTGTGCCAAACACTCAGGCCCTGTGCCAACATTTAAATTGTCAAATTCCCAAACAGATATTTGGAAATCATATGACTCTACATCCACTGTACACCCAAACGTAAATACCTAAAACCCACAAAAGGTGATGCAAGAAGATTTGCTTGCTAATTTAAGGATATTTGCCATGTGGCATGTTTTAATTTCATTTAAACGTAACTCTTTTCAATGGTGTAGATGAACTTGAATGCAATGAGCCTCGGAACTTCTGATATGACAGATTCTGCTGGACCATGCTATGAAATATGTCATGTAGAGGTCAGAATTTGCATAAACATATAGATAGCTTTTAAAAAAAACAAGCAGTAGCTGCTCGATCAGCTGCATTAGATACTGAACATTTGCCATTTCTTTTGAGACTATTGCTATCTGTAAACAGTGGGGAATTTATGAAATATTTATACAGTGTATAATGAACGACCTCTAAAACTGCTGATTATCATTTTGTTGCTCAGTAACCCTATTAGCATCTCCAAAGACAAATGCTGAAACATGATCACATGCTTAAAGCTTTAGGATACATTTAGTTACGAGGATCGCATATTAATACGAAGGTTAAGTTAATGCATAGAGTATCGAAGTCGGCGAAATGTGCCTTACTCCTATGGACTGGATCTGATAAACGAAATTTAAAAAAAAAGAAAGGACATGGAATGGAAAATAAAAACAAATCCAAACCCCCAAAATATGCCTCTAAAAAAGACAAAAAAACCTCTATGTGCGGTTGCTTGTTCAAGTCTGTTCAAGTATGTGACCGTAAAGGCTATGAACAAAATCTTCAAAACATGACCAAAAGAAATGAGAAAAAAGATGAAGAACAGACAACCATGTAAAATCTAATTTTTTTCCAGCAGAATGGTAACTCTAAACTGTTATACACACACCTCTATTTTTCATCTTAAAAAATTGGTAGACATGCCAAATTCTTGACTCATAAGCTGTTCTTATGAGATACAAAACAGAGTTCTCTTTTATTTTTCAGGATTTTGGCCCCAAAATTCTAAGTATGTGATAGAGATGATCTTACTTGGGGGAGAGGTAAAATGGGAAGCTGATGCACAAAAAGGGGTTATTATTTTGTAGCGATAGGATGAGGAGTAATGGTTTTAAACTGAAAGGGGAGATTTAGATGAGATCTCGGGAAGAAGTTCTTTGGGGTGAGGGTGGTGAGAGCCTGGCCCAGGTTGCCCCAAGAAGCTGTGGCTGCCCCATCCCTGGAGGGGTTGAAGGGCAGGTTGGAGGGGGCTTGGAGCAACCTGGTGTGGTGGGAGGTGTCCCTGCCCAGAGCAAGGGGAGGCACTGGATGGTCTTTTAGATCCCTTCCAACACAAACCATTCTATGATTCCATGATTTAAATTTCAAAACAAACAAACCAAAAAAAACCTCAAGAACTGCTGGTGGCATCTTGATTGCTTCTGCCACAGAAGATCAGAAAATTTAATTGTGTCTCTAAAAATAGGTAGAAATAAGAGGAATGATTTTAAGGACTGTGGTCTCAGCAGAATAACTGGCAGCAAGAATGGGGAATGTCATTCTCATGCCATCTTTTCTAGACGTGTATGTGTGACCGTGTGCGCACACATAGGTATTGCCTGTCTACTTTGTGACATTTCTAGTGCTTTCTCACCCCCCGCTGCAGTTATTATTATTATTAACAAACATTTCGGCACGCTATCAGCAGATAGGACATTTTTCAGATTCATACTAAATTTACAATGTTAGCTCAGTGTTTTATGCTCCTCTACAAAGCAATTACTGATTTTCCTTCTTGCTAGAGATACTTTTGGAAGCTGAGGCATTCCAATACAACCAAAGGTTTAGATGACAAGCACCTTTGAATAAGGAACTCAATTCTTTTGTAACATGTACCTTTAGGCTTATCTTATGTTGTCAGAGGCAGCAGCAGGCGGTGAGTTTTACTCACCATTAAAAATAAGAATGCTGCTGCTTTCTTTTAATCTGACATTTTATTACCAGCAAAAAATTGTATCAATATATGACTCCCAGGCCCAGAATAGCTATCGAATAAATCCACGCTCTCAATAACTCTTACGCTGCTGCTGCTGGAGACAGATTCCAACCTATACACGGGTAGGTCCCTGAATCAGCATTAATAAATACTGCTGCTTACCAAACTCAGGTTGCAGATAAGCTTTTAATTACCCCACATCAATCACACGCTGTAACAGGGCTACCGTACTCAGGGGCTCTACAAAGATTACTGAAAAGAATGTACTATGAGAACCCCAGGAATACTGGCAGTCACCTAGACTTTTCAAGACTATTTTTAGCCAAATGAAAGACTTAATCATTAGTTGCAGAAGGAGCCATCTACACAGCGCCTTTATTGACATAATGGCTGATATGTCCTTCAGATGAAATCAGCCCTATGCAGGAGGCAAGAGAAAACATAAATTATTCAATTCTTATTCTGAAGTTTCAAGTGGAACGCAAGTAGAGCATCATCCTTCAAATAGGTATGCGTTACACAACACAGAGCTTCTTGGGCTCGTTATTTTGCTGAAGTACTACAGGTATAATCATCCTGAAAGAGATTTTCTTTTTGAAAATCATACTGTAACATAAAATTAAATTCCAAGAGTTGTTATGTTTCTGGGATTCTCAATGTTAAGTCAGGAGTGGTGGCAAGCTGAAGTGTGTCTTTCTGATTCTACCCAGAGCTGCAACTCAAGATCCCCAAGTACTGCTGGTAGCATCTGTCTCTCACACACAAGCTGTTATAGAAATATATTGAGATTCAGGAAATTTCTATTACATATAGTGGATCTGTTCTTTCCAGAAGGTAACGTGCACTTAATCAATGAAATTTTTTTTTACTGCAAAGAGAGTATTTTATATACATAAATATGTAGATAGAGATATACACAGATAGATGTAAATATGTTTATAACCAAAAAGCATCTATGTATAAATGGACTAAATAATGAGGCAGATAGATAGATAGACAGACAGACAGATAGATAGATTAGATAGATACATAGATTAATAGATCCATAGAACAGGTAAGATAGATTTTTTTCCTAATTATATGAAGTAGCTTTACCTTTTTTAATTATCACAAAGAATAACTAAGTTACCAGTCACAGAAATATGATCTTAAATCTTTTCTGTTTATAAAAAACACACTCCTATTATAACTTTCAAAAAAACCCCAATATCTGACATTGTCTAATAAACTTCAGTGGGTATTTTATTGATCGGTTCAACACATCTATGCCTTCCAGGTGATGTGAAATCAGACTTCTGTTCTCAATGTTGTCCTTTTTAATACCTGATGTACTTAGTGGCAAATACCTATTTGAAAGAATTCTAATTCCTCTTTTTTTTTTTCCTGGAATCCTTTTTGTACCATCTCTATGGTACAGCAGTCAGGCAAAGAAGAATGTGAGCTAAATAAATACATATTTTGGCAGGTTATTAACACATAGTGCTGCAGTCTGCTGCATCTTTACTGAAGAGCTGGTATTGAGTGCAGCATTCATCCCTCTGCAGAATTTTCACACTGGTCACCTTATAGTACACATTAGATGTGAAGCACTTTGTACCTATAGACAAAAAAGTCAACAGAAGGGGAAAAAGTTGTGATATGAAGCTGGAACATACAGAAGGTCCATCACCAGTGGAAGACAATCCTCAACTGGATCCATTCTTTTTGTACCTCAACATTCATTCCCTCAAAGTATATTTAGTGATATGTATGAAGGACCAAAAAAAAAAGAAGGAAAAAAACAAGTTATTATGTTAAAAGCATACCAAAAGATACTTGATTTAGCAACTTAATCTTGAAGTTGGTAGGAAGCAGGGTACAAAATATTCTTGTAAAGATGCCTATAGTCTGAAAGAATTTTCACTTTCCCAACTACATGTTACCATTTCCATGCCCCATCATAGGCAGAAGTCACCCCTTTTGTGTTTCCTTCCAAATACAGTTTAATTCACTCGTGGAGGCGGCCCTAATTTATGGTGACACCCTAATTTATGGTGAATTTATGCTTCTGCGGTAGGTGACATTAGAGAAGACCCTCCCACTGTATCGATCCGATGCAGTTATCGGCGCCAAAGGCAATTTCCCAAGATTGTGTAGCCTGCAAAAGAGATGACAACAGAGCTCAGAAGCTGAGATTCTCTGCACTATGCCATGAATTTCCCAGGACCCTGCTTTTTGCATATACGAGGGGAAAACCTTCAATCCTGGGTAAAAACAAGGTAGGAGTAGCCCAAAAATTTCCTGCCAGAACATAGGGGAGGCCACTTAAACTGGACTGTAGCATCACAGGATAATTCATATTGGAAGGGACCTCAGAAGGCCTCTAGTCCAGCCTCCTGCTCAAAGGCGGGTCCGCTGTGAGATCAGACCAGATCGCTCAGAGCTTCAGAGTCCAGCATTCAAAACCTTCAAGGATAAAGGCTGTACATCATCTAGGTCCCTCTGAACGGCAGGTTTGCCGTCAAGTATGTCAAGAGCTCATCCTCCCCTTCTCATCCACACACGCACATACACTTTGGTGTCATCTGCAAACTTGATGATAGCACACTCCATTCATCTTTTCGAGATCATTGATGAAAATGATAAACAGGTCCCAGGAGAGCCCCTACGGTCCTCCATTTATTCCAGGCCACCAGGTAGAGGATGATCTATTATCAACTACCCTCTGAGGATGATCATGCACCCAGATTTTGGATGTAATCCATAAAAAAAATACTGTGGGAGATGCTGTTGAAAGCCCTGTTAAGGTTGAAGTAAATTATATCCGCTGCTCTCCTGTGATCCATGAATCCATCATTTCATTACAGAAAGCAATCGTGCTGGTCAGGCATGATTTGCCCTTGGTAAATCCATGCTGACTGTTCCAAATCATTTTCTTCTCCTTCATGTGCCCAGAAATGTGTTCCAGGAGGACTCACTCTATGATTTTCCCAGCTGTGTCAGCTAAACCGGGACATCTGGTCATTTCAGCCTA
Source organism: Gallinago jamesoni (assembly GCA_025769975.1). Taxonomy (NCBI): domain Eukaryota; kingdom Metazoa; phylum Chordata; class Aves; order Charadriiformes; family Scolopacidae; genus Gallinago; species Gallinago jamesoni. The sequence goes on from JAOQGH010000032.1 coordinate 61,924,278, forward strand.
ATTCCACTTTCAAATTAAACAGGTCATAATAAAATTAAGCCAAACACTCACCTTCAGATAACAGCACCTGTCCCAGTGATGAAACTGGGATGACTTCACAAAGTGTGGATACACAAGCATGTAAGTGGTAATAAAATTATCTTTAATAACTAAGAGTTATTATTTGTGAGCAATTTCAATGACTAAGAAAGGAGCATGAACCTTGGGGAGAAGGTGTAGACCTTGATCAGGAGGAATATGTTGCATTTCAAATTTTTTAAGTATGGAAAATGCCATCATTATTCTCTATCTATAATAACTTGCTGAAAGAGTGGACTAAGTGTTCAAATGAGTTGCCAGGGTGCAGCTGGAGGTAGCCCCAGCCCCAGGCACTGGGCATCTCTCTGGGGATGGGTTAAAGCTGTGTCAGAATCAGCCTGAAGATGGGGCTCAGGATCAGGCCCAGTGGGGGGAACCAGGCTCAGCTGGGCAGGGCTGGGGAGCCAGCCATCTCCACGGCATCCCCACTGGGCATCCAGGAGCCTCTCCTCACAGTCACCAGTGGTCCTCAGGCACGCTGACCCCTGGTCCCATGGACCAAATTTCCATGGGGGTGTGCTCAGGATGTAAAACTATAGTGGCAACTGCTACTGAGATTTAGCAGATTTTATCAGTTCAGAGATTTTTAACCATTCTCATCCTCTCAACTGCTATGTTTCTTCACCATCCTTCATCAGCAACCTCAAGCCTGTCTGAATTCCACAAACACATCGAAAACCTTATTATGTGCAAATGCTCCACCTTTATCTATTTTGCAAACAGAAATTCAAGTGGGTTTGTATGACTTCAATATCAAATATCACAACAGTGTTTTAGAATCAGTCATGTACTGTTTGCAATGTCTCAAAAACTGCCTAAAGAAACTATATCAACTTCGAGTGTTTTCTCATTCCCCATATTCTCATTCTCCTTCTATGATGGTCATAAAAAGGGAAGGTGAGGTTGAAGTAATTTATCCAGAAAGATTTTTGCAACTTCATCTGTGTTACAGTTCAATACTATGTCCTCCCAGTACTTTAAGACGGAAACAAATTGGTTTTCCTATTAGGAAAGATTTTTCCCTTCTCACTCCCACGTTCCTGCAGCCACTAAATCACCGGCAAGTCCTGAGGTTGGTGACAAGGAGTCTCCCCCTTGGTTCATTTGCAACAGAAGGATAATGAGCTGCCAGTTCAGGTCTATAACTTTTATCTGTGCGTATCACACTCATTTTTATCTTTGAAGAACTTTCACTGTAATGTATTGGGAGCATAGTCCCAGCTTATTTTTCTGTTTTCTATTAATTAAAAAACACATAAAGGAGCCCTCAGGAAAAGCCTCCTGAAGCATTCAGATGCCCTGATATCAACAGGGAAAGTAATTGTTGATGTGTGTTTGTGTTTCTTTGCTGTGCTGTGGGGTTGGGTTTTTTGTTTTTGGTTTTTTTTTTTTTTTGGTAGCGAGGCACTGGTTCATCAGTCTAGAGAGCAACACGCACAGTATGCAAAGTGTCAACCCGTCAGCTTTTAATGGATGAATCTGGAACAGAGCCAGAAAGCCTGGAGGAAGGAAAAGGCGAGCGAAGTTTTAAACAAAGCAAAGAGGTTTGGAATGGAAAATTTATAGTATCTGTGTAGGCTGCTCTTTTCCTTAGCAGTTTATACCATAAATGACTTCAAATTAGAAACTGTGGACGCTGCATATTCAAGAGCGCAAAGGTTTCCCCTCGTCCTTACCTATGATTTTTAAAAAGAGGTTTTATGAAGGCACTTTATAACCACTCCCTTGAACTGCATTATTGCTTAAGGGTAAAAACATTGCTCGTCTCAACTTTGTAGCCAAAGATCATATTAACTTAGAATGTATTTACGAACAATCACCGCTCTGAAAAGCAGACTCAAATTGACTTGTCCTGTGTCTGAAACTGCTTGGACAACTAATTTCTCTTAATTCCTTAGCAAGTCATCCTGATTACTTCTTAACTCGCATATTTGAAATCCGTACTGTGGCTTGTAGTCTGTCCAAAACGTGCACGATGTCAGGCATTGAAAGAGAAGGCATATTAAATTCCAATACTGCAAAGTGCTGGGATTACTGATCGGAAAGCAGGAAACTGAGCCCAACCTAGAACAATTCCTACACTGAAGATACCATCCCACATACCAGTTCTTTCTCGTTTACCGTCTGTCACACAGCCACACCAAAATATTTACCTGCTCGACGTTTTAATAACTCATCCGCAAAGTTTGAAAGATATTTAAATGAGAAAGTTTATACACATCTGTTGCTTTGCTTGTGTTACAAGTCTCAAATGAAGTCAATAACTGTGATAGTCTACCAATCTGTGTTAATAGCTGATCTATTGAAAAGGAGACGGTGGAGGAAAATGTTCTCATTGGTTCATGATGGATGAGAAGGACCATAATTCACCAAATGTGAAGGATATGGGTTTTCTGCTCCCTAGGACTTCTAGGGGAACAATAAAGGACTTGCTCTGATTTGAACTAAAAGGATTACGTGACCATAATTTTTTCTCACAATTGCAATCAAATAGCCTTGTAGCTGTTGATCGTACATGCACAACCCTGTGGTGTTCTTTTTCATGTAGTCACTCAGTTATAGCTGAAAACAATTTGTCCCATTCAAGAAAATCTAAATATTTCAAACTCTGATCAGTTTTTAAACCTTAATTTTTTTAACAACTAAGCAGGGCTTTAATGACTTGGTCTGAACATCATGGTCTTTGTGAATAGGGATATTCTTGGGTGCTAAAGAAGTTACGGTTCTCTGGAAAGTAGAAACAGATTGTCACATTATCTCCTTTATAACATGCACATAAACCTGAAGAGCTCACATTTTAAGGCTGGAGTTTTCTACTTCTACCTGCCGTGTCACATGCAGGAAATGATGGCCCAAATGAGACTTTAATTACATCTTCTTAGCAATTGTTTTTCCCCTGTATCAAATACTGTCTTGGTTTATGTTTCAAGCAAGTTTTACTTGAGGTTTTACATGAAATAATAAAGTAGTATGATCCTCACTGGAAAGGGAAAGCAGTACTCAACATATGCCCTCTGTGAAGAGTCCTCATAATCACAGCTTCATTTTGGAGAATTTATTTGTGGCGCTGAGGACAAAGATGGATAAAATTTTCCTGTCTTGTTATAAAAAAGTAATCCTTTTTAAAGACGTTCACATGTCATTAAACTCTTTCCGTAGTGCTGTGACAGATGCCAGTGAATTTCAGTGTGGATTCTAGGACTTCAGGGGTTCTGGCAAGATACCTTTAACCACTTTTCCTAAAATGACACTAACTGTATCTATTATTACAGGCCACAGGGTTTATTTCAAAACAGAATAGTTCATATAGCAATGATGTGAAATCCCAAATTCGGTAGCGGTTTGGAAAAGGCAGCAACATCCACATGCAGTAAATTATATTTCTTCCCTGATTGTATAGCCAGGGAAATGAGGAAAACTGAAAAGAGATGTTTGACATCTCAGTAACTTTAGAGATATTTTAATAATACAGTCCCTTTCATCCAAAGGAATAACTTTAAATCACTTCAAAGCACTTCATAAATACAGCAAAATAAGAAGAGATTGAGGATTTGAGGATGTGATGGATCAGATAAAAAGAATAATTAAAGTGAAGTTGTTGTTAATGGTTTAACAAATCTTCATGAATAATAGCCAAGGATTTCAAATATGACTAATGAATTTGGATGTCCCTATTCTGTATAGTTAATATTAAATATGTTAATTAATTGGATTTTTAGAGGGAGTACAATCCATGTTTTTGAAAATTGTCCCTTTTTCTGACATTAGACACCTAAACGGAAACATTTAGTCATTTTTTGTAAAAAAAGGTCAGTTGAACTGGATTTCTCACGTCACTTCCGACTGTGTTTCATTAGTGAAAGGACATGATCCTACCTGTACTTAAAGTTTATAGAGGATTAAATATAAATAGTTAAAGGATAGGTGTCAGGAAGATGAGGTCAGACTTTTTTCAGTGGTGCCCAGGCACAGGACAAGAGGCAATGGGCACAAACCTGGACATAAGAAGTTCCACCTAAACACGAGGAGGAACTTGTTTGCTGTGCGGGTGGCAGAGCCCTGGCAGAGGCTGCCCAGAGAGGTGGTGGAGTCTCCTTCTCTGGAGACATCCCGAACCCATCTGGACACGTTCCTGTGGGACCTGCCCTGGGTGACCCTGCTATGGCAGGGGGGTTGGATGAGGTGATCTCCAGAGGTCCCTTCCAACTCCTATTTTTCTGTGATTCTGTGATTTACTTTTGTTTAATTATGATTTCTTTTATTTTAAAAAAGAACTGTTGAGGTGGATATAAGAGCACTGAGAGGTACGTAACCCTAATGTTAACACTACCTGTTTCATTGTTACCTACGATGATCGTATCAATTATCCTGGAGCTGTTCATTAGATTGTGAGAAAACCTCACTGGACAGTCTGTGACCTTTTAAACAGTTAGAAGTCCATAAAACTAAACCTGAAATCTGGTAACTGTTATGAGGTTTTCCTTATTAAAATGTAGAGTATGTTTACAAAAAGGATGAGGTAAATACATTTTCACGCTGTCTTAGACTATGGTAGGAAACGTGGCAGTTTCAATTTCTGGTTACCCGCTTTCCCTTGGCTTTTAATAAATTCCCTTATCAAAGGCGAAAGTATTTGCACATCTTGCAGAATTCTTCAGCACCAAAATCTATCCCAGAGGTATTGCTGAATTAATTTTAATAGATTTCTTGTGCTGGAGAAATCATGCTCCATTTCAGCACCGGGGATCAAATGATAATGCTGCACAGAGACGTCTTTAATATTCTCTCCAGGTGTACCCCTGTGGCTACAACTGCTAAAACTCCTTGCTCTACAACTGCTCCTGCTGGGGAGAAGGTGTTGCTATAGCTGCAGGCGAATAGTAACTGCCAGGGCTTATTTGATGCCATTTAGTGTATATCTGTGCAGATTCAAAAAAAAAAAAACCACCTCCAAACATAGCTTTGTCTGCCCTTTGCATCTTTGGAGCTAATCACTTTTGCTCCTCAATAGCAAAATATTTAATTTTTTTAACCTTCTATTGTTGAAACACGGCAATTCACTGCTTGAATTCAGAGGCTCAGAACAAAACATTATGTTAGTGGCGATATTCAGATTTGTGACCTATACTTAAGGAAAAGGACAACAGTATACAGAATTTCAAACTATCTAATTAACCCCTAAGGCATGAAGAAAAGAATAATTGTGAATGCTTTGTTTAAAATGCAGTTTTTAAAGCTAAGAGAGTGGGAAAAGGTCAAGCTCATGCACTTCGCCTTCAATACAGTGAGGTATTTCATATTCATTCTGAAGTTTATAATAATTTGACTACTGACTGACGAAACAGGATCAGATTCTCCAAGAAGCCATGCCACAATCTAAGTGCCTAGGCCTTGCTTATTGTCATGTTGAGCTACATATTTTCTTCTCCTCTTGATCATCGTCTAAATTCCTCCCCTCGTGCTGAAACACAGAAGAATAATCATCTATTGACTTGTGTAAGGACTATATAAAAACTCAGAGCAAGTTACTGATAATTTCCAATGTCTGACTGTGGTACAGGCTGCCCTTAAGCCCTTCCTTAACAATTTCCATTTTTTCAGGCTTCACAATGTTTTCTGAACTTTCACCCTTCTCTTTCCTTCTGTTAAAAAAAGCTCTTTTTCTTACCTCAGGATAACTGTCATGAAGTGTAAATTAGTCAAGAAGAAATATTTCAGTTTACCAGGAGGCAAGATCACTGAGGTCATCTCTGTACTACCACCTGGGCTTCAGCTCAGAAAGTTCATTTCACCTTGAGAACTACATGTCTTTTATTCAGCGTGGGGCTCTTCCAGTTGGTTTGCAGTTTTAACCTCTTGGCATCTTGCTTGTTTGTGGTTTTACACTAGTATGAACTGCCAATGTACCGCATTTATGCTTATATTCATTTATTATTATTATATATTTAATAAATATAAATAAATGTAACTTTATATTATTCTATAAAGATATGTGTTATTGTATAATAATATATATAATATACAATATTTATATATTATATATATAAAATATTTCTTCCAGTCCTCTCCCACCTTTCATGTAATACAGGATATTGCATAGCGAGAATTCTATCGGTACTTCCATTTTTTAACAATATTTCACCATTTAGTGCATTAAAGTAACTGTGTTTCTCTGGCACCGTCAGGTTAAACAATTTTTACATGTAAGATGCCAGTTAAGATGACTGCGTAGCTGAATCGGGATATGGTCTGCACAGCTCAGCACAGAATCATGTAGAAATACTTAACTCTAAAAGCCACCTATTAGACATGATGTAGCAATCCTGTTCCTACTGTTAGTCCTATCATAGAATCATAGGATCATAGAATGCCAGGTTGGAAGGGACCTCAAGGATCATCTGGTCCAACCTTTCTTGGGAAAAGCACGGCGTAGACAGCCCAGCATCCTGTTCTGCTGAATCTTAAACACATCCAATGTTGCTGGAGATTATTCCGGTGACTGATTGTTCTCATTGTGAAAAATGTTCCTTGTGTCCCATCAGAATGTCCCCAGGACTAACTTGTATCTGTTACCCCTCACCTTTTCCATGTGACTCCTTGTAAAAAGGGAGTCCCCATCTTCTTTGTAGCCACTCATGAAACACTGGAACATGGTGATAAGGTTTCCCCTGAGCCTTCTTTCCTCAAGGCCAAAGAAATCCAGTTCTCTCAGTCTTTCCTCATACAGCAGGTAAGGCAGCTTCCCTCTCCTTTGATCATCTTGGTAGCCCTTCTCTGGACCCTCTCCAGCCCATCGCCATCTTTTTTTGGATAGCGGGGAACAAAAATGGGCACAATGTTCCAGGTGTGGCCTGACCAGCACTGAGTAGAGTGGGATAATGACTTCTTTGTCTCTGCTGGTGATGCCCTTGTTGAAGCAACCCAGCATCCTGTGGTCTTCCTTTGCTGCAGCAGCACACTCTTCACTCAGATGGAGCTCGGAGTCCAGCAGGACACCCAGGTCCCTTTCCACAGAGCTGTTTCCCAGCTGGGTAGATCCCAGCCTGTGCTGCACTCCTGGGTTCTGTTTTCCCAGGTGCAAGGCCTTACACTTGTCCTTGTTGAACTTCACAAGGTTCTTGTCAGCCCATGCTTCCTAGCTTATAAACAGCCAGGTTCTAAATCTTTGCAACATGCTCCATTCGCCACTTCAGTTCCAGAAGTGACTTCCACAGAAGTGGCTTAGAATTTTAAATAGTATTATTTGAAGTCTGGGGTTACAGACTGTGTTTAATTCCCAGATTTGAAAGGACCACATTCTTTGAAGTACACAGAATGACCCAAAAATTTTATATAGAGTGTTTTTGTTGTTGCTTTCTTATATTTTCGTTACAAAAGATGAAAAATGTGACCTTTAAACTGCTTAGTTGATCCACAGCATAGTATTTATGTAAAAAAGAGAAGAAGAAAAAGAATGGCTGTTCTTAAACAATTTCTGCGTTTAGGTTGTATCAAAAGAAAGTGGATTGAAACAAATGCAGAAAAATGTATAGAAATTGGACAGTTGGTCACAGGTGTGAAAGCAGAGAGAGGACACTGCATGTACTCTGAAAGTAGCTCCAGTTGCAAAAAAAAAAAACCACTACAAAAATATTTCTTAATCAGCATTAAATCCCTCCATGTTATTCACTGTTATATGATACATTTTTAACACTTGAAGAATTAAATCTTTATTTAAATATTGTTAGTGAAAACATGACCTAATTCAATGAAGCAGCAAGAAAAGAACATACAAAGCATTTCAGGTATTAGGAAGTTACTATGGGCCTCCTTTTTAAAGTGACTTGTGGAAAACTACAATCAATATTATTGCTTTGTACATCTGTGAGATAATTCACACTCAAAGACAAAAGCTTTATGGGCCATGAAGATGCTGCGAGGGCTGGAGCCCCTCTGCTATGAGGACAGGCTGAGAGAGTTGGGGATATTCACCCTGGAGAAGAGAAGGCTCCAGGGAGACCTTGGAGCCCCTTCCAGTTCCTAAAGGGGCTACAGGAAAGCTGGGGAGGGGCTCTTGATGAGGGAGGGGAGCCATAGGACAAGGGGTAACAATTTTAAAGTGGATGAGGAGAGATGTAGGTTAGATATTAGGAACAAATTCTTTCCTGTGAGGGTGGTGAGAGCCTGACCCAGGTTGCTCAGAGAAGCTGTGGCTGCCCCATCCCTGGAGGGGTTCAAGGCCAGGTTGGACAGGGCTTTTTGGTGGGAGGTGTCCCTGCCCAGGGCAGGCAGTGAGAACTCAATGATCTTTAAGGTCCCTTCCAACCTGAACCATTCTATGATTCTATGATTAACTCAGAGCATCTTCCACAGAGGTTCTAAAGCAACGGTACTAACAGTATTGCAACAACGGAGAGTCCAGTGGTTTTTTGTTACATCCAGATCTACCCTCTCATTTCCATTTATGGCTGTTAACCACGGTCCTTCCACCATGGACCTCTGTAAGGGGCCTGGTCACCTTCTCGGTGACTTCCTGGTATGTATATCAGGCTGTTGTTCCATCCCCCCAAATCCTTCTCTTTTCCAGGCTGAACAAGCCCAGATCCCCCAGCCTCTCTCACAGAACATCTAGCCCTGATCAGCTTGGACCCTGTTAAATTCACGCCAGATAGTTCATGTCTTTCTTCTGTTGGAGGGTCCAAAACTGAATGAAGGATGCAAGATGTGGTCTCGTGAGAGTGAAGGATAATCACTTCCCTGGACCTCCCTGGCTGTGCACCCCCCAGGTCCTTCTCAGCAGAGCTGCTCCCCAACTCCAACTTGTGTTATTGTGGGGTTTCCTCCTTCCTGTGAGAAAAACTATGCTTTTGTCTTGGCTGAGTTTCAGAACGTTGCTGGTAGCCCACTCCTCCATACTGTCCAGGTCACTCTTGTCCTCAAGAGCTGGTGTCCCCCCTGCCCTACCTTGGCATCATATGCAAACAACTATTAAATGCTATTCAGTCATAAGTAGATGATTATAATCTAGATCATCTTTTTTTCCGCTGTAAAGTATTAAAAACACCTTGGAATTAGTAGTGATTGCAAGGTCATTAAGTCCTTGTGGTTAAAAAAGGAACACCGTCAAAAGGATAAAAAAAGTTCTGTAAAATGTTACCCTAACTTAATATCGTTTTTTTTTTCTTCTGCCACAGTTCAGCTAAAAACCTCACTGTTCTCTGCCCAAGTCTTCTACAAGAAGGAAACAGCGGAACATAAGCTGTACCACTTAAATTGCACTTAATGATAACATAGATTGGCCTGATGTCCTCACCTACGTGACAATTCAGGAATAAGGCTAAAAGGATCAGCAGTGCTTGGCCTTAAACTAGCGTTCAGTCTTCAAAAAAAATGTAATCAGAACGTAGATTCCAGAAGAGAATTAAGAAGTCCTCTGACAATGTTATAAACCTGCAACCAGAATGATTTTTTCCCTTAAACGATTGCAGAACAGACGACTGAGAGGATAACACAACGTGTCGTCGGGGAACGCAAGAGGTTATTCAGCCTCTCTGAGTTCATCCATTCTCATACTCGTCTCCCCCGTGGAAGGCAGCTCATTTTTCTCCTCTGACCCCCGTGTTTTTTACCTGCTCAGCTATGACTGACAGCCTGTTTCACACATTTATCATTCTCTGCCTGAAAAAAAAAAAAAAAATATAGTGCTCCTGACACCTATCTTGAGTGTGATTATTTTCCTTAAATTGTCACTGTTTTCCTGCCTTTCTTTTTTATGTTACTCTGAAAATAAGCCAAAATGTATCAAAGCTCTTTACATTTTACATGCTTGACATTTAAACTTTTCATAGCTATTCTCTTTTCCTCGTATAGAGATTCCAAATTTTAGCTTATCTGTATTTAGCTGTATTTTAGTGCTGCCTTTAAACATTAAGTTGATATGTTTGATATTATATCATCTTAGTCCTGCAGTATGAGTTTCCTGGAAGATGTCATATTATTTTTATCCTGATCTTCTCATTTCATATAAGAAAAGCAGACAAAACTTTCACGAGGTGTGATGCAAGGGGACAACTTCACAACTGATGTCAACTTCAGAATCTTATAAAATTCAGTTCTGAGAGTTTAATTTAGTTCTGTCCAAAATATGTGGAAAGTCGAGGAGTCTTTTTCCGATTTATAGGCTTGCACGCTTTCAGTACGTTTAGCACATCTGAAAATATTTCTGAAACATAAATTTTACAGATTTCAGAGATCTCTTTCGTCTTGGCTTCAATTCTGTAGCTGTTGTCCTAATACACAGCCTTTGTCTGGGACATTTTTCAGTTTTATATCCCTGTGTATTTTTTAAAATTTTGTCTTAGAGACATTGTCATTGGAGATTTCTACTCGTTTCAAGTTAGAGCTTCCTTCTGCATGAGTCTGCCTTTCCAAATAGTTAGTCAGCACATAAAGTCATTTACTGTAGACTGGAAATTGGTGTAAACTTTTTCCTTATAATAGCAAAGACCGATCAAAAAAGAATTAAAAAAGGTAAAAGGTATCTGTGGTATTTTTAGACTCTGTTAATAAACATTCCCAAACAACTGAAGGTATTTTCTATTGATCACTGCTACTAAAATGATGTTTCTTAATAATTGTAGAATAATATCATTCTTTGATTTTTTTTAACATTTCCTTCTGCTGCATACAGCATAATATATCTTGGGATGTCTGTTTTATACATTTTGCGAGGGCTGACACTTGACAAATTTGCTTTATCCTAACAGCTCAATTTGTATTTGCTTTCTGCAGAACTATATGTATGAACTCTGCATTCAGAGGTGATTTAGTAATTTTAAAGTGGAAATGTAGCACTTTAAACACACTATCCCAGCTCACCTCTGATTAAAAGCCAGTGGAACTTCTGGACTAATTAGACCAGTTAAAAATGTTGAACCTTTTGAGCTGTTGGTACATCTTTACAGCAGAGAAGTGAGTTACAGTGCATATAGTCCATTGAGTAAAATTTCAAATTCTAGAGCAAGAGACAGATGTTCAGTCTTTCCAATTTTAAAATTCTCCTCGAGCCTCAGAAGAAGCACTTTTAAGTGTTAACTTGGGAAAACATTAGAAAACCTTTTGAAGCAGAGAAAATCCTCTTCCCTCTATTTTTGCAAGGACTGACTCTTGTTGAAAAAGAAAATCAGATTTACCCCATGGACTTACAGGGGAAAGAATAAAACCTCTTTTTTTAAAAAAAAACAAAACAAAAACCTTTCCACTGTTTACTGGTTTTTATCCTCTGCTTCAATAATTCCCATAGTTGCTGACATACGTGCTTTAATATCTCAGAAACATTTTCAAGGACAACAATTCAACGTTAAGAGATTCTGCACTGCAGCCACTTTTCTGACAGGTTGGTTAGTTAGGTTAAGGGTCCTCTTATTTGCATTTGCTCTTGAGCTTTAATACCTCAGATATTTGGCTTCCCCCGCTGGAGTCACTAAATCTAATGCACATGACATTCCAACAATCTTTTAATTGAAATACTCATTCAACGCACAAAAAAATCCCATTTGAAAATCATCTTTTGTATAATATCAGCAGAATAATAAAAACATAATAACTACAAAATGCCATTCGGATTTTATCTGTAAAAGCTAATTCAGAATAGAGTTGAATCTACTGCAAGGAACCATACTTAACTTCCTCATATTTTCCTTATTCACTTATTTCCTCGTTTAATTAAATTATTTACTATAATATGCTTTCAGGGAAAAGGAAAAAAAAATTAGATTTAAGATTAAAAAAAACTCTGAAAAGCATAAGTAGTTTCTGTCCAGTACCACCAGCTGAATTCAATCCTCAAAGATCAGTCACTCCTAAATTTAAAATACTTATGTTCTTCAATTTTTAGTTATCAGTTACAGGTTTGTCCTGGTTCTGGCAGGGATAGGGTTAATTTTCACAAGAAGCTGGGAAAGGACACACCAGGGAGGCTGACCCAAACTGCCCAAAGCTGTGTTAGATACCATGTGTTATGCTCAGTATATGGCTGGGGGAACTGGCCAGAGGAACCACCGCTGAGGACTGGGCTGAGCTTACTGGGTTCTGGGCAGCGAGCAGGTGTTCGTTAATTGTGGTTTTTTTATTCCTTTATCAGTATTTTTTTTCCTCTTTCTTTTGCTGTTCTATTAAACTATCTTTACCTCAAGCCATGAGTTTTGCCTTTTTCTTCTAATTCTCCCCCCATCCTGCTGCAGGTGGGAGGAGTAAGTGACCAAGTGGCTCTCTGTTGCCGACTGGGTATAAGCCACAGCGAGGTTAAATTTGCCACACCATGAAACTGGCTGATGGAAAAGGCAGAGTGCCTGAACCATTAAAAAATGCACCCAGAATAAAGGAGGTCATTTCTCTCTCTTGTTTCTCTCCACCATCACAGAATCAGAAAATGATAGGCGTTGGAAGGTACCTCTGGAGATCATCTAGTCCAACCCCCCTGCTAGAGCAGAGGTCACCCAGAGCAGGTTGCACAGGAACGGGTCCAGGCAGATTTTGAACATCTCCAGAGATGGAGACTCCACCACCTCTCTCAGCAGCTTCTGCCAGGGCTCTGCCACCCTCACAGGAAAGAAATTCATCCTCATGTTGAGATGGAACTTCCCATGTTTCAGTTTGTGCCCGTTCCCTCTTGTCCTGTCCCTGGGCACCACTGAAAAAAAGCCTGGCCCCATCCTCCTGACACCCACCCTTGAAGTATTTATAGGTGTTGATGGGATCCCCCCTCAGCCTTCTCTTCTCCAGACTCAAAAGACCCAAGTCCCTCAGACTTTCCTCATCAGAGAGATGTTCTAGTCCCCTCATCATCTTTGTAGTCCTCTGCTGTCCCCTCTCCAGCAGTTCCCTGTCCTTCCTGAACTGGGGAGCCCAGAACTGGACACAGTCTGAGCAAAGTCTTCCTTTGAAGATTTAGGGGAAATTTAAAAAAGAAAGTATTGTTGATCCCTTTAAAAAGCAGAAATAAGATGAATGAATCCGGCTCGTTCACTCTAGGGAAAGGTAATATGCATCTGTAAGCAGAAGAGACAGAATGATCGTATTCATTCTGACTGTTTCTGTAGGTGTACAAGGCCCCCTTCCTCTGCAACGTCTCTACGAATATGTTCATTATATAAAATGTGGTGAATAAACTAATGTCAGCAGCAGACTTACAGCACTGAGTTCAACAGTTCGACGTGGGCTCTAATCTTTCAAAAGATATTTCCTTTCTTTCAGAAGATAGTTCCTTGGAGGATCACTTGAAAACGTTCATGTCTGGTCTTTGTCATCAAAAGTTTTCGAAGGCTGGCTCTGTCCTTTTAAATCATTTGTTGTTTCTCCTGCTGATGTTTCGTAAGACCAACGCAAAGGAATATCTTACTCTTGGGCATGTTTCAACCCAAGTTTTTCGATGTAATACTTGGAAAGAAGGTTCCAGACAAGACCTCATTTACATGAGCAATCACGCAGTCAAAGTTGTTGGAAAGTTGACCTGTTATCTGCAGATGTGGAAAGAGCTTTTGGGATACAAGATGCCCATTTTCTAATTCCTGCTCTCTCTCAAAGGACCACACAGAACTTTTCGGTCAAAAATCAGAGGTCATCATTTCACCAGATTTGCTGTTAGACGAACACAGTCTTTCAATCAACCCTGATTGCCTGTAAAGTAAAGATCGACCTTTTGATTTTCTGCGCTGGCGGAACTTTCCTCTGATTCCGCAGACTTTTTCTCGTTTTGATCTGCAGCCTTTTTTTCATTATTTTTTCGCATCCATTTCCTAGATTTTGGTGTATATAAAAAAAACCGAAGACCTTTCTCTGCAAAAAGTAAGATTTAGAACTATAGAAAAATGTGGGTTTTCTTTGATTCTTCCGGTTCTCTTTTCTGAGCTCTTAGGAACAAGCCATTATCAAACACAAATTTTTATGTATTGTTTCAATCCTAGGAAGAAGAAAAACACAACACGTAATCCGCTTCTTCCTGCACCTCACAAGTAGCATTTTTGACCTTTTAGCAGGTTCTTTTCGATCAAAATATAGCTTCCAGAAGGGCTTGCGTTCTCTTCACCACTACGATTACAGTATGATTGGCAGGCAATGGCTTTGTCCCGTGAGTTAGCATTCAGTTCAAGGTTTCACAGCTTCTTGGGTGAGAAAGACCGAACTGTGGCCTCTCGCTGCATTTTGTCAGCTTACACACCTGGAAGGGATAGAATCCATCTAATATGAATCATTAAGGAGAACCGAGAGCATCAGCAGCTACCGCTGCCCTCTGAGTTCAGTAAGACCCTTGCAAAGTGTGACAGCTCAAATCGCAGTCTGAGACTACATGAATTTATGGATCTCTCCCATTTAACTCATGTCAACATCTGGCCTGTCTCCTGTCTCAAAGGTGTCTTTGTTTTCTAATTTCTTCATACGCGGAGCTATATCACAGACTGAATACTAGGTTTTCTCTCATGCTCGGTTAATGCATTTTATATTTCTGTAAAATAACATAGATAAATCTATAGAGATAGACAAGTACATTTTGGCTTAAGAAGGAAAAAAAAAGAAAAGACTGATGAGTTGTAGAAAGAAAAAAACAAGCAACGCAGAACTGAACAACAACCGAAAAGTCTTGAAACCACGTAACCACAAAGGCTCAGAATCATAAAGTGCATTTACACCATTTTTATTTTCAGATTAAGCAATGGCCTTACTGATCCTGTTTTTCTGATGCACAGTGAAGCAAACCTTAACTGTGTTCCCTGCTCCCAGGTTAGCTCCTTTGTCCTTAATTTTAATTTTCTTTTCCTTCTTCTCTTCTGTTCTCTATTGATCAGATACTTTATACTACTCACACATACTCCTTCACAGATTGATTTGAAAAAGCTTTTGCCTGCCTTCAGATGTGTAACATTTTCATCTCAGTGCCTTTATATGGATGAAAATAAAATTTATTTAAAAACCCAACAAGGCAAAGAACAGCATATCCCATATGAAAGACTGTATTTCATGAAAATTCAGTCGACTTGAAGATTTTATTGTTGTTGTAATAATTAGGGGCGAATACAAATTCATAAGAGCATATAAATCTGCATTTGTTAAAAAATGCATCCCTTTCAGCATTGCCTCATAGATGAGTTAATTGAAACACTTGGTGGAAACTGGGTCATTTAAACATAGAATTACTGTTAAACTACATACTAAATTAAAAAGTTCACTGTTGGGAAACTATACATGGAGAACTAGAAGTTTTTTTGAACAATACTTTATGGCTCTGGAGGGCTAATCTGCTGTCACTCTGCATTTACCAAGGTCACCTTGCAAATGAACTTTTATTTAGAGTATGACTTATGTATGAGCTACTGGGTTTTGAGGATGGGTCTACTGTAAAATTGGTTCTTTACAAAGCATACCACTGCTCCTTTGAAATGTGCAAGAACATACAGATTTTTCTGTATATATATTTTTATATTAAATTTTATAGCAGATAAAATAGTAAATCATAACTAGAATAAATTTGAGTGATCATATTTTCTACAACTGTACTGTTTTATTTCTTCTTGGGGTAAAGAGAAGAAAAATTTTAAGCTCTATACTGTTTCCTTTATGTAAAGTCTAGAAAGATCTCATACTGGAACTATTTAAGCCTCCTACTTCTGTAGAGATGGCCTGTGACAAGTGCTAAGATCTGGGTCTGAACTGGCCAAAATTGAAACGAATGCTTCTAAACTTTTTTTTTTTTTTCATTTGGGAATATTTATTTTTCCTCCTCCTCTTTCTGATACTGTGGGGTTTGAGGGTTTTGTTTACTTGTTTGGCACAGAAGTTTGAAACACCACAAATTCTTGTGGACATAAATATTTTTGTAACATGAAAAAAGGAAGCATTTAGGGGTTTTATGCACTTGTGAATGCTATGCTAGTCTTTTGCTTTAGTCTGATCTGTTTTAAAAAGGTAAAAAACGGTTCTGTTTATAAAAAAAAAAGGAAAAAAACTACTCATAGCAACAAGTTTGTATGCAAAATGCCTTTTTTTCTGCTTTATGAAACAAAATACTGTAACATCGGATATACCAATGTTTTAATGTGTATACATGCATATACAAATGCAGGCTCTAGTGCTTTCTGTTAGCAAGCACCAGTATGCAGGAAAAGGCTACTCAGTGTAGTTTCTGTTACAGGAGACCCTTTTCCAGCAACCAGCTGTCTTCTACTCACTACATATCACTGTGAATTTGAAAAAAGAGAGATTTCAGATCTATCAATCACCTAAACATCAACCTGTTTATATAACAGGAATCTCTCTCTCTTAAACAGAGATCTATCCAAGAACACCCTTCTGCCATTGATTAGAGCATTTACACGGATTTGTGACAGTTCAAGGTATAGGAACATCACGTAAGGCATGTTTCCATCAGACTATTCCAGATTGGTTTTTTACCTTCCTCCTTTTCTAAGCTTTAGTGCTTCGTACTTTGAATATGTTTCAAAAAGTTTGTTTTTTGCACAGTGCAAAAGCAAAAAAAAAAAAAAAAAAGAAAAAAGAATTTGAAATCTCCAAAGTTCAAATAGCACAAGGAAATATTTCTACTCAGGACTCTGCTAGAGATGCCATTCAGCAGAGCCATGAATTGCTGAAGTTCTTGTCACTGGAAACATGGCTTTTTAAGAAAAGCACCAGCAGGTTCTTCCTTTTAAATCTCATCCAGTCTCCAACTTGTCAGCCAATGGGGTTGCTATTACACAAGCAAAAGATTAAATTGTTTATGGAATATGACATGCATTTGTCCCTTGTAGCAACAATTTACAAAAGTCAATGACTTTAAACTTTTAGATTAGAAAGACATATCCTACATTTAAATAAATAGCTTTAAATGAATAGAATAATTGAAATGAATAGTGTAACTCTCACTAAGCAGTTTATATTGAATCAAGACTGAAAAATCATTCTCACAGCCTGTACACATCATTTACTTCTAAATATTCACCTCCCCTGAGACATATTGATTTGACTACATTCATTCAAAATGTCAATACAAATAACAGAGATTGGCAATTATAGATGGACATAAAGGACATTTTAAATTCACAGTTTGTGAAGCTAAACCTCAGCATCTCAGAAAAAACAATGTCTTCATCTTATTTTTCCCTAACAAGAATATTTTCCTGCTGCTGTCAGGTTCCAATACTTCCTTGAAAGTCCACTTAGTGTAAAAGAACGTACACAATAATTGGAGCTCATCAGAACGACACTCTCTTCCCTCACAATGTTTTTTCCCTGTGGGAATTTAATTGGCTGAATGACAGACACGACAAACACTGGAATCATAGATTTGTGAAAACCGAAGGCAGGAAATTTCAACCAGTATGACAGTCGAGTAGCTGAGCTAAAACTTGTTTTAATCATCTCGTTGTAAAGTAGCCTCACCTTACTTTTCTCTAGATAAAATGCTATTTTTGTCATTCATGGCAAAGGCTTCTGATTAAATATTATGGTCGTTTACTTTACCAGAGGTAAATACACCACCAAGGAAAAAACAACAACAACAAAAAAAAACAAACCCAAACAAATTTGTGGAAAACACACAGGAATGTGTTAATTCCTCAAACCAGAAAATTTTCCTTTACAAGAGAAGTTATAATATATCCAGTAGACAATATTTTTTTTTGTTCTTATGGACTCTGTACAAGCTGGAAAAGCAATTAAGCAGCAGATTAACTTTGTTGTGGAACTGTTGCTAACTCATCATGTCTGTGCCACATTTGGGGTGGGAGACCAGAACATGTTAGAAACCATTAGGAAAACCATTCACCAAGCTTCAGTATGGAGAACATAAACAAGACTACCCTGGTGTCACACAACCAGCCAAACCGTTGCCAGCTTCTGCCCACATTATTTAAGAAAGAAAGACATAATTCAAGTCTTCTGAGGCGAGGCTGAGGGAGCTGGGGGTGTTCAGCCTGGAGAAAAGGAGACTGAGGGGAGACCTTCTCGTTCTCTACAGCTCCCTGAAAGCAGGGTGCAGCCAGGGGTGGTCAGTCTCTTCTCCCAAGGAACTGGCAATAGGACAAGAGGAAATGGCCAGGGGCAATTTAGATTGGATATTAGGAAAAATTTCTACACTGAAAAGTTTATGAAGCATTGGAAGAAGCTGCCCAGGGAAGTGAAGCTTCATCCCTGAGTCCTCATCCCTGGAAGTATTTAAAAGCTGGGCAGATGTGGTGCTAATAGACATGGGTTAGATGGTTTTTGTCAGTGTTGGGTTGATGCTGGAGTCAATGATCTGAAAGGTCCCATCCAACCAAGGCAATTCTATCTTTCTATGATTCTATAGTTAAAACAATTGCCCTGTCACCATGTCCAGGATTCTGCAGAAATCTGAGCCAGAGATACAAACACTATGCCTAAGAGCTGGGCCACCAGCTAGGACTCAGGCATGCCGAGTAGCTAGAGGCAATGTCCCCTTTCCTGGGTTCATGGTCCTGGTCAACACTAGACCAGAGGGGTCTAGTCTGTATGAGACTAGAGCGCAAGTTCCATGGAATAGAAGTCTTAGAAAAAAAATATCACTCCACCTACTAAATCCAGCTTTTCCTTAATGAGATGGAAGTTATGAACAGCGAAAAAGAAGTAAAACTTCTGTGCCAATAATCTTGTTTTAGGAATTATCACTTAAGCTAAGCACAGAAGCAAGTTACATATTAACCTCAGTTTCTTACATCCTCCCTGTGACTAACTCACAGCTCGTTATTACTTGAACGTGCAATGAGTTAATTTTATCACCTTAGCAAATCTGTTTTAACAAGTTGGTGCAACTAGAAGTTAAATTCTGAGCTACCCATTTAAACAGTGTGACAAAAGTCAATATAAATTTAAATAATCCAATTGTCAGATTCAGATAAGAACTCAACCCTTTAAAATCAAAGAATATCCTTAGGCTGAGTTTAGCAAGATTACCTTCCGTCTCTAATTAACTGCACTTTAATATTATGAACTGCTCTCTAGGAAATCACAGCCAGCTAAATATGACCATGCATCGAGAAGACACCACATAAGAAAGCTGAGTAGCTGAGCATGGTAATTATTCCAGTCAATTAATTGGTAAAAAAAAAAAATCAAATGCTTTAATTATGTATTTAAATTTCCTTGATTCTATCAGCCATTAGGTACTTTAAACCAGAAGACAGTTGGCAGAATGCACCATGTTTTATGGAAGTCAAGCATGTCATGACTCTAAGGTCACAAAGGTAATTTTCCATTGAGTACTTAAAAGCAGGTAATTCTGGTTTACAAATTATCTGCTGTACCAGCATCAAGTTCTTTGGTCAAGGTTATAGGATAAAAGCATATCTTCAAATGAGGAAAAAGTTTAGCATTGTTCTTTATTTCACAAGAGTTGATTTAATTGTGACTGTGAAGTTCATTCACACACAAGTACTAGGTTTTTGAAGATTTTTACATTAACTCTTTCTGAAGTATTTTTTCTATTCCTTATCCATTATTTACTTCCCATTTTCTCCCTCCTCCAGTAATTCTAACCAGTATTAGATGTACTGTGAAAAAAATTGAGTTTTAAAAATTTTTCTAGTTTTGACAAAAATTAATCCAACATAGGTACCATTAATTTTGAATACCCAGAGTGCTGAAGGGGAAGCTGAGAAATGGATTCTATTTATTAGCCCTACAGAAAATCCATACTCCTTAAAGAGCTTACACTGCTTTTATATTTTTAAGTGGGCTGTTTACACTTTTTTCAATATCTGGCTTCTCAGACTCTCTGGCTTTGGTGTATTTGCAAAAGCCTGAATTAACTTTTATCCTGTCTGCTTTATTATAGTTTTATGTAATATAACAAACAGCATTTGAACATTATTTTTTTTAATTATTCTTACATCTAATAGTTTTTCAGTTTTGTTTAACACTAATATTTGTCCACTCTTTTTTTTTTATTTTGTATTTTATTACATTTACATATTTCAGAGTATATGCATAATAACTATGCTATTAAATATTTACTATATCTAAATTATGTTTATTCATATTAGACACAATATTGTAAGACATACACATAAACATGACAAACTATTTTAAATACTGATTACATTTCTATCTATAATTTATTCCAAGCCATTCCATAACATGTCTGTAAACAGCTGCTGTAACACTTGCAAATATTTTGTCCTTGTTCCTTAATTGTCCTTGCTCCTTAATTCTAACCAGTTGTGTCTTTTTTCATTTGCATTCAGTTTGACTTTTTAAAATCTAAAATTTAATCTCTAAAAAGGTTGTTTCAAACACATTGTTATTACTAAAGAAGCATTCCATATAGCTACAGTTTGAAGTTACTGCTTGTGCATTAATGAAAACTTTGATTTTAGTGAAGCTCAATCTATATCACTGATCATAAAAGCTACTACACTTTCTAAAAGATTTTGGTCTTTTTGCTCCATGACTTTCTCATACTCCCCTTATAATTGCTTCTTCATCCTTTCAAACATTTTAGTCGTAATTAGCAGTACTGAAATTCCAGCAAAGGACGTGGAGTTATAGATTTAAGGTACCAGATCAAAACCAGTTCTTGTCCTCCGTCCACAGATAAACATGAAGAGAGCATTAAATCCAATGTGCTCCACCACCAAAAAGCCAAAGCTATTAAATCGCCTACAGAAATAAAACAGTTGAAACGTGGCAAATTGTAGTTGTTATGGTTACTAGTTCTTCCTTTGAAGTGCTTAAATATTAAAGCTAAAACAAAAATAAAGTGTAATTATAGATTAATGTGGAATAAGGCCCTTGTGCTTTAAAGTGCCACCGAATGACCTCAGCACCTATTAACTCCAATGAACAATAAATGTGTACGACACTTACACAGGATGAGGTCCTCAACTATTTATGTGATAGTTGTGCTTTATTTCTGCATGCTCAGTAGCCTCCATTGACTTACAGAGAGATTATTCTAAAGAAGGAGAATCAGTTAAAATTGACCCTGTATGGTAGATACAATTTCCATAGTCATTGTTGAATTTTCACTGAGGTATGTAGATACAACTAAAACTCTATTTCTTTGCAGCAGCTATCAGAAAATTGCCACTCAATTTATGGAAGAATACCAGATACAGGGTGAAGGAGGACAGCAACGATGATTGAGGACATGGAAAAAAGTCTCATGTGAAAGGAAACTGAAAAACCTATGACTGAAGAAGACTGAGGGGGCTTGTAGATACTTAAAGGGTGGGTGTCAAGAGGATGGGGCCAGGTTTTTTTCAGTGATTCCCATTGAAATGACAAGAGGTAATGGGCAAAACTTGAACATGGGAAGTTCCACCTGAACATGAGGAGGAACTTCTTTCCTGTGAGAGTGGCAGAGCCCTGGCAGAGGCTGCCCGGAGTGGCGGTGGAGTCTCCTTCTCTGGAGACATTCCAAACCCGCCTGGACATGTTCCTGTCCAACCTTCTCCAGGTGACCCTGCTCTGGCAGGGAGTTGGACTGGGTGGTCTCCAGAGGTTCCTTCCAACCCCATATCACTCTGTGATTCTGTGATACTGTAGCAAGGAGCCATGAAGAACATTAGGGGGTTGGAGTATCGACATCTGAGGAGAAGCTGAGAGAGAGCTGGGATGATTTAATCTCAGGGGAGATCTAAGAGAGGTTATGGACTCTTCTGTCCCTGGGGATATCCAAAAACCAGCTGGACTTGGTCCTGTGGGCAACTGGTTCTGGGCAGCCCTGCTTGAGCACAGAGGGTTGGAATGGGACAGTCTCCAGAGTTCCTTTCTGACATGGACCACTCTGGGATTCACTTATTCATGGTCCAGAGGAATTGTGATCTCCACAGAAAATGCCCAACTACAAGAATCACAAGAGGCAGGAAGGTCACTGAGGAAAGCAATTCAGGGATTCTATAATATGAAGAAAAAGTGAAACCTCACTGGCCATCATAAAAGCTAAAGAACAGCATGTCGAGGAAGAAAACTACTGCAAATAAATGTTATAATTTTCTGAAATGCAGACTTTTTACTGTCTTTCATAACATCTACCTATCATAGAATCATAAAATTATTTGGGTTGGAAAGGACCTTAAAGGTCATTGAGTTCCAACCCCCCTGCCCTGGGCAGGGACACCTCCCACCAGAGCAGGTTGCTCCAAGACCCATCCAGCCTGGCCTTGAACCCCTCCAGGATGTCTAATATCTGATATAATGCAAATTAGCTCCTCTTACCAAAGAATTGGGGATTTTTTGCACAGCCAATTAGAGTTTATACAAATGTATATATACATGTGAATCCCAAAATGAACATAAAGCCCTTTGAACTATGTGGCATAAATAAATGAGTGTTTGAAAATTGTCACTGATTATTTATGAAGGTGGACTCTCTTGCTATAATTCCCTTGTTAAGTGAGAAAAAAAAAAAAAACAAAAGCAAAACCAAAAATGAGTGTTCTGAACTTCAGTGAAGCACTACATGGGCTCTCAATAGTGCACCAGTTGTTTAATTTTCCATTTAGATAAAGTACCCCACCATTTTTATATACACATATAATAGGAACAGGTAGTGATTTAGTGCATTAAGACAGCTTTATGTTAGAAAAGTATTACAAGATTATTTTAGCTTGTGGAAATTTTATCTTTAATTAATATTCATTCTGTTTGCTGCAAGATAAACTTGACCTTGATTTTTATTCACAACAATATTAAGTTTTCTGGTCTGTTCTGTGGTTACTTTTTTGTGTTTTCATCAAAGACATTTTCTTTTAAACAGATCTTTAGGGATTTTGCTTATATTTATGGCTACATGATAATATAAAATTGTAAAGATTAACAATCTTTGGGGATTAATGTGCTTTTTCATCAGTGTAATTGCTTTTTTGTGAAGGAAAAAAGAAAAGCTTACAAGGAAAACTTGGGAGCTGGTTATAAGTATTCTGATTACATGCCCCATCCCTGGAGGGGTTCAAGGCCAGGCTGGATGGGGCTTTGAGCAACCTGGTCTAGTGGGATTTGTCCCTGCCCATGGCAGGGGGTTGGAACTTGATCTTCAAGGTCCCTTCCAACCCAAACCATTCTATGATTCTATGTTTTCTATGATTCTATGTCTGTCATGGGAAAACGAAACCTTTTTGACAAATATGTTGTCAGCTGATGAGATAAAAACCCCAATGAAGTGAAGTATCTGTTAAATACTTCTATATAATTTTACATCTGCCTCAATACTGAAGGGAGGAAAAGTCACTCAACTCAAAGTGGGACAGGAGAGAGCAAAATGTACTGTAAACCAGGTGTTTTTCTGTACCATTGAGACACTGTTCTAAGGAGGCAGCTCATTTGAGGGTGGCACGTTTGAGTGGTTCTGAACACTCAGGAAAAGAATCAGTGATGATGTGCCAAGGATTGATGGCCATTTAACAATAATACCTACATTTCAAATGTGTCTAAATTTTGAAGTCTTTTTAAAAAAAAACAGCTAGATGAATAGCAGCAACTTCACAATTTATGCAGATCTATTCCTGAGCTGAAACAAAGGGATTCTCTAAAGGCCCTTTAGTAAAACAGGAGAGAAAAAATTTTGAATTAGCAGTAGCTTCATTATTTACAACCCCCGTACAAAACCAAAGGTAATAAAGTTGACTAGTGATTCTAGTCTGCCTGTTTTTTTCTAGATGTATTTGACAGGTGGTTACATTTGTATTTTGCACTTCATACATTTTCAAGGTGTTACACAAAAATTTCCTAAACACCGTAAGTGTTAAAGTTGGAGAAAGCAAGTCCGAGGGTAAACCAACTCCTTGACTAGTGAATTAAAGACTTAACCATAATAAAAGTTGGAAGGGGGGGGGTTGTTAATAGCTTCTAGTGTCATCAAACACCCCTTGAGTCCTATGACAACTAGGGTTAAGAGTATCAGGACAATTTTGTGTTTTGCTCAGTCTTTACTTCCTCCAATCTCTGCAACGGATGCTGCAGCGATAAGCATTACATTTGCATACTACAGACTTCATTTACGAAGCCAGTCTCTTCTGTGGATCCCTTTACAGGCTCACATCCATTTTCCTCACAGATGTAATATTAAGACAGACAGAAGACCTATATTATAGTGATTTATTACAGAAAGCATCCTTTAAGATATATTTATGGGCCTGTGAAAGATTGCCAAGGGAGTTTAAAATCGCTTCCCATTCAGCTCTGTAATAGTTTGGAACTCAGAGACCTCTATTCTCTTTTCCCACATCAGGTTTCCAGTGTTTCAAGAAACAAATAGAAAACACCTTAATAATTCAAAGTGACATCCTGAAATTTTATATGGAGAGTAAACAAGGCCAACTTCCCTAAGCTTTCCACAGGTATTAGATTTTTTTCTTGATGCTCAACTGATACACACTATACAGTGTTCAAAGTACTTGCTTTTCCATTTCTATCACAGAAAAAAAGCCAAATGAACAAAAAAAAAACCCTTCATCTTTGCCAAGTTTTAAGATGAGCAAAGTATGTTCTGTGAAAAGACATCAGATGGGCATTGCTCATGTTCACCATCATCTTAACAAATAGGTGTTAGCACTCTGTTGCCTAGTTCTGCAATCAGAGTCTTAATTTTAAATAGAAAAATTAAATTAATGCAAAACACTGAATGAAAAGGACTATCATCAGTCTTGGATGGCCAGAACCCTGAATTCTGTAACAGCCCAAGCTGTCCTGCTCTCCAACACATGACTTCTCTCCATCTTCGGAGCTTCTAGTAAACAGTGATAATTTATTTTCCTCAAACCTAAGCACAGGATCAAAGATTTTCTACAAAACAAATATAATTATTAGAGAACTTGCAAAAGAGGGTGTTACTAGCGTGTTGTGTTCCAATAACCAAACTAAAAAACAAATGGACATATGAGTTAATTAGACTGTTGTGTTGTTTATGCTTTGTACGTCTCAGAAGCTGAACACAAAGAAAGGGAGGGTATTACCATAGAGAGCATATTGCAGCCTATTTTAAGAAACCATCATAGCACACAATTATTTTGTTTCGATTGTAATGTCTTATTTATAGAAAAAAAATATACAGAAATATTATCCCAGAAGGCATATGCTTCATATTAAGTTGATAAATGTCACCAAATTAAAATATTGTACAGGCAAATTACAGAGAAAATGAAACTGTTTGCCAAAATGCCTGAAGGGAGCAACAGATTTTTTGATTCGTATAAATCAAGGCTGGATTGCTTTTTAGAAGGCATTTTTCTTTAGATTATTTGGCTCAGTGATGAAATCCTACGGCCTATCTCAACAGTAAGACTAGATAATCTTAGTTTCTAGTTTTCTGTGAACCTGTCAGCACTATGAGTGCTGTCTTCATATGATGCATCTATAATGGGATGTGGTTGAAGATTGCTTTAGACTACCCCAAAAGCAAGACTAGGTTACATTTACATGAATATTTCCTTCATATGATCCTTCTACCATTGAAATTGATTGAGGGTTGCTTTAGACTATCCCAAGAGAAAGGCTAGGCTATATAACAACAAATTTTAAAATCTTTATGGAGGCAATAAAGATGCCCAAGACTCTGTCTTTCTGCCCTTCTGTTGGAGAATAAAATTAACAGAGCTAAGTGTATCCTGCTCCTGCTTCATGGCAGAAGCTACTGCTCTTTCCAGCAGATGTCACAAGGGTGGCCATAATGACACGAGTTACAGACAATTGATTATTTTTGTAACAGAAAATAGATTTTTGACCTTTGAATGGCTCAGAAAAATAACAGCATGTTTATTGCTTTCATTAAAGAACGGAAGAGATGGCTATGTAAACAGAAAATAATGGGTAAAATGGCAAGAAATATGGAGCCTCCAAAATATCACAACTTAAAGTCATAAATCAAGTAGACGTCCCAAACACTTCTGAATCTCACAAGAATTACTTTTCTCAATCAGAAAATGTATAAAAATGCTAATTTTTGGCAGATATGACTCTTAAACATATTAAACTATTTTTTTCTGTGAGCAGTCCCATTAAGGTCATCAGCTACCTTTACAGATGTGTGGACTTTGGTTTACTCTTCTGAAATATAGGCAGATTTATTGTTTAATTTTGAAACTTATAAACATGAAACATGTAAATGAAACATGTACCTATTATTACTGAAGAAACTTCAATTGACCATGTGTCTCAGGAAGAAGTTTACTGTTCCATTTCTCAGTCATCAGTTTCTCATCTATATAAATATCTAATAAAATGAGATCATAAAAATATGCTTTGTTAGAGACAATACTAATCTCTCTCTCAAATACTCTTGGTCATAAAGAAATAATTTGCTGAAAGACTGTTTCTTTTCCCTTTACCTGTCAAATATTTTAAGAAAAAACACATTTTGGTGGCATAGCTTTTGTTGTTTTAATCACAGCATAGATTAAAATTCTATTAAATATAAATAACACCTAGAAGTATCTACAAAAATGTCTATAACTACATTAAAGTAGCCTCTCTAGGAGAGTAATAAATCTATCCTTCTAAAAACTATTTGCCAATTTCACCTGCAGCTTCAACTTTACTAATTCTTTGCTTACAGCCTAGACCCTGGAAATACTATGCTTTTACAATGATGCATTACAAGCTCATCATTTCAGAAAACTCATTGCAACATACCTTCTACCAAAATAGCAACTTTGTGTAAGATTCATAAAATGTCCAAAATATGTGAAAAATTAAAAGTTAATCAGCAATCTGAAAGCAAAATTCATTAATAACTCTTTTAATGTCAGTATCAGTATGACACATCATACGATGGTATACCATGTGGTTATATAACTAAAGATCAGAATTAATTCAGGCTGATTTTGTTGAAAATGGACACCTCAACAAAATATTTTACCTTCTACCGGGCATTTTGAAACACGTTTGAAGGAAGAACAGAAAATTGATGTTTTTACTTTGCAGATGTCTAGCCAATGAAGTATGTGGAATAACAGCATTTGCTGAGGGATGCTTCAGAAAATTATATAGAATCATACAATCATAAAATCACAGAAGGGTTTGGGTTGGAAGGGACCTTAAAGACCAATCAGTTCCAACCCAGGAACACCTCCCACCAGCCCAGGTTGCTCAAAGCCCCCTCCAACCTGGCCTTGAACCCCTTCAGGGATGGGGCAGCCACAGTTTCTCTGGGCAACCTGGGCCAGGCTCTCACTGCCCTCACAGCAAAGAAGTTCTTCCTGAGATCTCATCTAGATTTCCCATCTTTCAGTTTAAAAGCATTACCATATCAGTTGTTTGACAAGAAAAACCAAAATTATCGCATTCTTTCAGAGAGGAAAGTCAAACGTAGACCTGTCACACAGATTTCCAGGAAGGTCCCCAAGCCAAAGCACCTCAGACTCACACTGTGTAGAAACCACAGGAAGAGGATAAAGCTCATGTCTTCCTTCCTTTCTAACATATTCCCACCCACATATTAACTCAAGTGTGGATGATCTGGCCACACTGAATGGAATTTCTAAGACCATAACATCAATAGAAACACCCAGGTATGCTCTCTTTACAAGAATATTTACCTGTATAACAAGTCTTACTGGTTTTAGCATAACTTAGTTCCAAAATGACTGATGGACTTTACAGAAGAGGTAATTTTAAGCAACCTTTATAATTTTTCCATGCTTTGTATAAAAGCCTTTCTCTTTTACTTAGTTGCCATTTCATTTAATTTATGCATGGTTATAAAGACACAGGACAATTCTTAAATAGAATTGATATAAATTCAGAATTAAGCAGTAGTGCTAGGCAGCGCGCATTTGCAGATATATTCAATAATTATGGATTGTGTGGGTTATGCTTGTAGCTCTAAAGTTCCTCTTAAAGTTCATTTAATCTAATCCACTCAGTTGTCTCAAGAGATAAAGTTCCTCACTTAGTGTCATGTCAAGGTTTAGTCAAGCCTTTGCGGTGTCATTGTTTTTGACATATTGCTGAGATAGAACCTTTGATTCCGGAGGCTGCCAAGTGGAAACATGTAACTGAAATGATTAATCAAATTATTAAGGGCGGGGGGAGTGGGATAAGGAAAGGAAAAAAAAAAAAAAGAAAAAAGAAAAGAAAAAAGTTAATGGTGTTCCTTGAATGAGACTTAGAGCAAAAAGACCAAGGACTTTCTCATTTCTTCAGCTGAATGGCTGAAGTCACAATATAATTTCTTGTCAGATATATGCAAAAATAAAAAAGGAATGGCAACATACTTTTAACATTTTATTAGACACTGTTACTGGTTTATTTATATAGGAAATAATTTCTCAGCCTACGTATTATAAGAAACAAATGTGATTTTCTGCAGTTATTTGAAATTGGTAGTTCAGAGATTTTGGTTCTTTACACAGCAAATTTATAAGTGTACTTTGAAATGGATGTACATCTTCATTGTGTTCAGACAAATGTATCACAATGAAAATATTTCTATCAAGAAAAATAAGGCCTTTTTTTATGTTCCATAAAAGGAAAGGAAAGGGAAGGAAAGGGAGGGGCTTTTTCTCTGAAAAAAGCACACCACAAAAGTCTGTACTTATGTTTGATGTGTTTAGAATATCGAATCAACAGATTTTGGCATTAATTTCAACAATGAGCCTATTCATATTTCTGTACCTT
This sequence comes from Gallinago jamesoni, assembly GCA_025769975.1. Lineage (NCBI taxonomy): Eukaryota > Metazoa > Chordata > Aves > Charadriiformes > Scolopacidae > Gallinago > Gallinago jamesoni. The sequence continues at coordinate 61,952,958 of JAOQGH010000032.1, forward strand.
ACTTTTCTTTCAAAACTAGATTAATGGATCCTCAACTACTGGATTCAGCATCCTCTTACTATTAGACCACCACGTAGGGCATTATCATTATGGAATAAGATAATCTTTCAGATTTTTCACTAATTTTTTTCTAAATGTACTGACGGTAATTCATCGATCTATGCAGAACTGTGAAAATTTGCTGTCAGGTTTTCTTGTTATGCTTCTTTCACACCTCATGTAATCACAGTGTACTCCTGATCCTAAAGTTTAACTGCTAAGCCAATTTTTAAGGCCTCTTTTTTGGATATCACAGTTTTAATTTTCACATTTCCAGGAAGTCTGGACTTCTAATTTTAATTTTTAATGTTCTTTTTTTTTTTTTCCAGTGAAGTTCCTTCTGCATTTACAGAACTTAAGCAAACCTCTTAGACTAAACAGGATCTGACATCACATTCTCATTTTATTGCTGTCTCTGACAGTATCTCTAGAACAGAACTACCAAACCTATAAGCTGTATCTGTTTTTGTTTCCTTGCATGTTTTCCCCAATAAAATCAGACTTTCAACAACAACAACAACAAAAACACCAAAAACCCAACCTCTTTTCCTACTGGCTCAGTCAGACAGGCAGAGGGTGAACATGGAACACAGATGCAGATAAATATATTGTGCATATATTTATATGACATACGAGGATAAGTATATATTATATCCACATATTCTCCTCTATTCATAAAAATGTTCTAAATACATATTCATAAAAAAGTATTCAATAAAAATCTCAAATGTAATTATTTGAGCAAAGATAGGAAATGCTTAGTCTACTGGCTCTTAGGCCAAGTCCTCTCTAAAAGATACACTATTAATACCTTGTTGTTTCTTCCTGGAACTAGACTTTGGCCAGAAATTTGGTACCACATATTTTACCTTTGAAGCCAGTTCTTATGCATCCAACCATACAGAAATGGATTATTTGGTTATTTGAAGTGACACGCATCATTTGATGTGGTTGTTCAACACCTGACCAAAGTATAACTCTTCCCCTTTCAAAACTAATATTGTCAACTCTGATGATTTCATAGAATCATAGAATTGTCTGGGTTGGAAGAGATCTTTAAGATTATCCAGTCCAATGATCAACCCAACTCTGACAAAGAACCATCACTAAACCATGTTACTAAACACCACGTTTGCCCAGCTTTTAAATAACTCCAGGGATGGTGCCTCAACCACTTCCCTGGGCAGCCCATTCCGATGCTTAATAACCCTTTCAGTGTAAAAATTTTTCCTAATATCCAATTTGAACCTCTGCTGGAGCAACTTGTGGCCATTTCCTCTTGTCCTATTGCCTGTGACTTGGGAGAAGGGACTGTTTCCCCTTGCTCCAACCTCCTTTCAGGGAGTTGTAGAAAGCGAGAAAGTCTCCCCTCAGCCTCCTTTTCTCCTGACTCAACACCCCCAGCTCCCACAGCCTCTCCTCATAAGACCTATTCTCCAGAGCCCTCACCAGCTTTGTTGCCCTTCTCTGGACCTGCTTCAGCCTATTGTAATTGGCCCTGTGTAATCAGATATTATCAACCTCTGTACCCACATTAAGGTTCTGCTTTCTCATGTAACATGGTAATATCCATAATTGCTTTCCAATTCAATTATCTTAGTACTATACCCACCTTGGCAGTATTTCTGATAAGCAAATAGTACGGCTGGCAACAATTGAGAGCAACCTAAAACCCTTCCACATTTTCTCCTTTAATTTTACTACATTTTCTTTGGTTATTCTCACCAACCACACTAAAGTTATCTTAACAGGTTGCTCTATAGCGCGTGGTTCATAACCATGAACTCACACTGGATGTCTTAACAATTATAAAAATCCTCTCTACTCAGGAAGGACCTGCAAAACTTAAATCTTCATCACCCCATTGACAGCTCTTGATCCAGCTGACAAAGCTAATCTCTTTGGAACTACTGTGCCAAAAAACACTAACGGTTTAATGTCTCATGAACTAAAAAATCATTAATTGCATGAATAGAAACATGACATGCGGAGAATTAAAAAAAATACTAGAGACTTTGTCCTGAGACCTTAAAAATTAAGAAGTGCTTGGACTTGTCTAGTCTTTAGGTTACTTCAACTGTCAGATTTTATATAAGTGATTAATTTTAACTGCCTGAGCCAGCTCTCTGGAAGCTGGTAGCAAAAGCACATTGCCTACCCTATTAGTTCTGATATATCTTCTACCAAAAGCTGAACCAGCTTACCTCTTAATGACCCAACAAATGCTGTTAAAATATCTATTAAAGGACTGCCTTCTTTGTGAAACTATAAATATCAGTAATACCCTGAACTTCAAAATGTGAAGACATTCAACAGCAAGCCAGTGACCACCAGCTTAAACTAAATCACAGAATCACAAAATGATACAGCATTGGAAGGGAGCTCTGGAGATGATCTCCTCTAACCCCCTGCCAGAGCAGGGTCACCCAGAGCAGGTTGCACAGGAACGGGTCCAGGCAGGTTTTGAACATCTCCAGAGATATTCTCCGTTAAAAAATCTCAGTCCACACCCACTCTGGGCAGCCTCTTCCAGAGCTTTGCCACCCTCAAAAGTAAAGAAGTTCTTCCTCATGTTTAGATGCAACTTCCTGTGTTCCAGTTTGTGCCTTTTTCCTCTTGTCCTGTCCCTGGGCACCACTAAGAAAAGCCTGGCCCCATCCTCCTGACACCCACCCTTGAAGTATTTGTAGGCGTTAATGAGATGCCCCCTCAGCCTTCTCTTCTCCAGACTAAAAAGACCCAAGTCCCTCAGCCTTTCCTCATCAGAGAGATGCTCCAGGCATCATCTTTGTAGGCCTCTGCTCTCCCCTCTCCAGCAGTTCCCTGTCCTTCTTGAACTGGGGGGTCGAGAACTGGACATCTTTCAGAGGTTCTCCCACTAGTACTTTCATATGATGTAAACCCATAATTCATGGCAAAGCCTGGCAGTGTGTAACCCTGAATGCTGCCAGGCCTCTTCTAACAACGTGCAGAAGGTCCCCTGCCTACTGAAGAGGTAAACTATCTTTCTGAAATTCAGCTATATATATATATGCTGACTTTTTTCAAACAAAGTGAGCATTACCCTTAGATCACTGGTGCTCTGGGAGTTTTCCTCTCTCTCTCTCTCATCCTGAAAGTGCAACAAAGCAGCTGCTGTGCCATTATCTAATCCCAGTATGCATTCTACCCAGAACGTGATATTGTACCATAAAAAATCAAGTACGAAATCTCATACCAACCTCAGAACTCATGGGACATTTGCCATCTGCTTTTTAATCACGTGGGCCACAAACTGATTGTCACATACACAGAAATGAATTTTGCTCTTAGCTGACTTCTGATGCATCAGCACTGCCATTAGAAAGGGAAGAAGAGTTATGGCCTTCATCATACGTGCTTGTAGCCACCTCTGAGCCCTCATCTTCCCCGTGGGGAAAAGCTGAGTCCAAGTGGACTTTCAGTTCCTGCTTCCTCCTGATCTCCAGCTGTCATAAGGAAATCATGTTCTATCATGTAATGAGGGGATTTCAACCTCTTAAATACTTCTCAGATCACATAGAAAACTCCATTTTTCAGTTCACATAATGCTGCTGTAGCATGAAATATCTTACTGTAGTCAAAATACGAGTGCCCCAGAATCTCCATTGTTATTTTGCTTGCCTGCAGATTTATCTGTAATTATTTCTTGGGCTGCTGGGAGGCACAACACTTTAGTCTCTGCTCAACCATAGACTTGGTAAAATCCCCACCTCCCTTTAAAAGCCCTGTGACTTTACTGCAATAATTGTTACAAGTCATATACTTTGCTTGGAAATATAATCCCCCTCACTTTGACCATACATTTCCCCATTAAAAACAAAAGGAGGAAAGATATAAAGGTAAGGAATGGGTTAATCAACTTCAGATCACATGCAGCACTTACTCTTTCTTTCTCTTTTTTCTCAAAAGCAGCAATAGCTTTACTCAAATTCTCTTGACTAAATATAACAGAAGTCACATTCAATTTTGTAATTGCTAACCCTTCCCCACCCAGCAAAGTGAAAAAAAAAAAAAAAAAAAAAAGGCAATGCAAACCCACGCAACCCCAGGTAGAGGGATCTTCTTTTAAATTAAATTGAACATTGGGAGAGACTTTACACTCCGCGTGCTGGGTCCTATCTGCTTGAAGCAGAGACTCCCAGTTGGAAGCGTGTGGTGCTTTCCTGGCCAGCAAACCCGCTGGCCATCTGCCTGCGTCTGCCTCTTCTAGGCTAATTCCCAGTTCCCAACAGTACGCGCTGCAGCTTCAACTCACTTCACTTTGCAGTTGGCTCTTAAGTTATTTGGCTGGTAAGGATACATAATTTTTTTTTTTTTTTAAGACATTGGCCGTACAAGTGCCTGTTCTTTAAACAAGCGTAAACCATTGGAAGTAGGCAAAGGAGAAGACTTGATTACAAGCGGATATAACAAAGATAGTACTGGAGTTCTAAGAATGAGAACATACCTGATTTGGCTGACTTAGAAAATTGGGCCACTGGCCCAGAAAATTGCATATTTTGCTGACTTTTGAGGGTTCGAAGGAGAAATAGGAAGCAGGTAGAGACAATTACCTGTTCTACTCAATGTTACGCTACAAAGGAGAGCTACTTTCCTATGTTGCTTAAAATTGCGGAAGGGAAGGGAAGGTTATTTTCCCTCTGCAAATAAATTATTCTACCTTTATTTGGGTGATGAGCTCTCAGACAAATATTTCCTGTCCTGTGCTCTCCCCTCCCCTCCTTGCAGAATAGTGCAGCCAATTTATATAATTACTGCAGTGTTATTGTTGAAGTAAATTCTATAATATCTGTTAGCACCAGAAGAAAAACTATAGATGAGCAAGGTAAAACCCACAGCTCTGTGCACAGAGAGGTTAAGATGAACCTGACCTAGATGAGAAGAAAATTAGAGCTAAGAGGTTTGCAGATATTTAATTAACTAGAATTTGGTTGTGTTGACCAAGTTAATCCCTACTTTCTTATTAGTTCCTATGATTGTTGTGATTCAAATTCAAAGAGTTGTTGAAGTAGCCTGTGTCATAATCCTGACAATTAAAAATATGGGCTAAACAACATTAGTCATGTCAAGAGTTAACAAAACTCCAAATAAATCCTATCAGAAGAGGTACTTTGCAGTATGCTTGTATAAAAGAAGAAATATGAAAATAGTATCTCTTCTGAATACAACACTGGAGAGACTATTAGTCTGCTTAAATCTTCAAAGTTTTCAAAAATTTTGTAAAGGTTCAGACAAGGCTCATGAGACTGATTAAAGATCAGGAGTTTGAAATTTAAAAAGCTCTATTTACTTAACTTTTCAAAGGCAAGGTTTTTAAATCTACTAAACAAAGGCATAACAATATCCAAGTTGAAATTAGATCAATTTCCAGCCATAAATACGGCATAATTTTTAATAGTAAAAATTATTATCCATACAAAAGCACTTAGTAAGGGATGTGTTGGATTTTCCATCACTAAAAATACCCCAATTTAGGGCCAAATATTTTTGTGAAAGACATATAAACTTCACGCAGAAGTCTGAAACTTGCTACATAGACAAAAATTTGTTTTATTTAGAAAATCAGACTCGTTAAATATAATTGCATCTTCTTCCCTTAAAATCTACAAAGTGTTTAATAGAACAAACACTTATTCCACTTTGGTGTCATCATTTCCACCTGAGGAAATGGGCTAAAAACGTTACTGAAAATTAATTTATTTTCCAAATATCTGACAAACCACCAAAAAGGCAAACGAGATAAAGAGTGGGGCGATGTTACCTGTCACATGTTGGTGATGTATCATCACCAGTGTCTATACACTGAAAGGTAAATCCTGTAAATTCTTTTCTTCCTCATATTTTCAATTCAGTTCAGCTTCACTGAAAGAAATCCTAAATATAAGAGAATATTTTCCAGCATCACTATATTTCTAAGTGGCTGGTTACTGGTACAGATATCCAAAAAATAAATAATTTCTTCATGCAAAAGAAACAAATCTAAGGCATGTTTCCCTATCAGCACTTTAAGGGCAGATTCTCAGCTCCCGATTCCCAAATCTCTAATCTCAGCTGGAGCCGAGAGCCAGGAGTTGCTGCCTCTCAGAGTAAAGCTTTTGTTTCTGTAAGAGACAAAGACGTTCAGTCCCCACTGAGGCCCAAGTTTAGCAGAAGGATGGAAATGCACTGTTGCCATGTATGAATAATTTAGAAAAGAAAATTTTGTGGGTTTCCTTCCCCCGCTTAAAAAGTGCTGGCAGAAAATTCAACTCTCACAACTGTAAACTCTCCTCACCATTTATAAACTTTGACGTGTATTCCAAAAGAAACTTTGTTCTTATATTTGGCATTTTTAGCTTACTGTGGTTGACAGCCACCTGACTCAAAACTATGACTTAAAGATCTGAGGGAGTGGAGCAATAGGACAAGGGTTAACAGTTTTTAACTGAAAGAGGAAAGATTTAGATTAGATTAGATTAGATTAGATTAGATTAGATTAGATTAGGAATAAATTCTTTACTGTGAGGGCGGTGAGAACCTGGCCCAGGTTGCCCAGAGAAGCTGTGGCTGCCCCATCCCTGGAGGGGATCAGGTTCAAGGCCAGGTTGGCTGGGACTTGAGCAACCTGGTCTGGTGGGAGGTGTCCCTGCCCAGCGCAGGGGGATTGGAACTGAATGATCTTCAAGGTCCCATCCAACCCAAACAATTCTATGATTGTATGATTCCATGATTCTATGATCTTTCTGCCAAAGCCTTTAAGGTTTCTAGCCTGATTAATTAAAATACAGATTTGAAATCTAAACCATATATTTTATCTCTGCTAATTGGAAATTCTGTTTAGGACATAACTGACTATGGAAAAGATCCTGCAATGTACTTTCTTTCTAAAAATACTCCAAAATCTTTCCAGCTTGATATTCCTTCTTGTCTGAGCCTGAACAGAAGCTGACAGTTGTGTATCATCATTCTCTACTGAGGTAGCCAGGGACTGGGGGAAAGAGGGACATTAAAAACATGTATTTCCATAGAAGGTATTTCCAAGAGGTGTTAATGCCAGGATGTACTGGATAATATTTTTCATGAAATTGGGAATCAGGAATTCTCCTCTGCAATTTGGAGCAGGCATTGTAAAGATCCCCGGTCTGTATTACTTCATTATTTTTAGGGTAAAGCAGTCTCACCAGCCCAAGGCAAATCTTTAGAAGAGTAGCTTTTGTTTATTAAGGTTTATTTTTCAGACTTCATGTTTGCTGATGGCAGCCGCTGATTTACATCACTTAATTCATTGTAATGGGGTCTGGCTGGGATGGAGTTAATTTTCTTCATATCAGCCCATATGGTGCTGTCTTTTGGACCTGCAGCTAAAACAGTGGTGATTGCACAACAGTGTTTCAGCTATGGCTGAACAATGGTTGTACCAGCATGAAGCTTCCTTCTTTCTCCTCCTAGAGAAAAGGACTCTGAGGGGAGACCTTCCCACTCTCTACAACTCCCTGAAAGGAAAGTGTAGAGAGGTGAGGGTCAGTCTCTTCTCCCAAGGAACAGGTGATTGGACAAGAAGAAATGACCTTAAGTTGTGCCAGTTGAGATTTAGATATTGGATATTAGGAAAAATTTTTGCACTGAAAGGGTTATTAAGCATTGGAATGGGCTGCCCAGGGGATTGGTGGAGTCACCATCCCTGAAGGTATTTAAAAGCCAGGCAGACATGGTGTTGAGGGACATGGTTTAGTGATGGTCTTATCAGTGTTAGGTTGATGGTTGGACTAGATGATCTGAAAGGTCCCTCCCAACCTCAGGAATGTTATGATTCTATGATTCTCTTTTCCTTACTCCCTCTGACCTACAGCAAGTAGACTGAGGATGGACAGGAAGCTGGGAGGTGACACAGCTGGGACAGCTCACCCAACTGACCCAAGGGGTATTCCATGCCATGTAACATCATGCTCAATAATAAAAACCAAGCACAGAGAAAGAAGGTGAGGAGGTTCTGGCTTTGGAGATGGCTGCTGTTTGGAGACTGGATGGGCATTGATCTGATTGTGGGAGGTAGTGCATGACTGCCTCTGCATTACTTGGTTTGTTGCTCTTTCTTCCACTTATTAAGCTGTCTTTATCTGAAGCCATGAGTTTTCACACTATTGTTTTTCCTGTTCTCTCTGCTCCTGGCAGGAGTGGAGCAGGAAATGAGCCAGTGGCTGTGTGGATGCTTAGTTGTTCATAAGGGTCAACCCACAACATTCATAGTCTTCCACCATATAGATGAGCCCAAAGCAGCGCTAAAACTTAATGATTTTCCAAAAAAAAAAAAAAAAAAGGAATCAAATAGGAACACATATTGCATTTCTAGGCACCAAAGAAACAAGTGTAACTGTAAACAACATAAGTAGCTGTCATAATAATGTCTCAGACTTAATCAAGGGTTTGCCCTGTGTGTCCTAATCCTCTGAAAATTTAAATTTGCATGATGATATGCAATAACTATTGTCCAGGAAAAAAGGCAATGGCAAGCATTTTTTCTCTTCTTTTTCCTTTCCCAAGGAAATGTGAGATTCACATTTACCTCATTTTACAATCACTATAATCACACTAGTTAATAAAAGTCCATGTTTTGCACTGACTCATGTACTGCTCTGAAGCGGGTGAACATGATGATTTGTATCAGCTATTTTAGATTTGAGAAGCTCAGGATATGCAACACTTTCCAACTCCTCCCTTGAGAAGGAAGATGGACTTGACCTTACAGAGCTGTGTTGACAACAAATTTCTATTATTGCCTGCATGCATTCCAGCTCTCTGAAAAATCACAAAATTTTAGTGTCTCCTGAAATCAGGCACAGAGAAATACTCTTCTTGTTGCCTAGTACAGCAGGTAGTAGGGGGGGTAGGATGGTAACATTTTCAATAGTTAAAAGCTACTTCTTAGCACTTCAGACAGAAGTATGTATGTGTGTGAAAAGCAGTGACCGTAGAATTAAGCTGAACTCTGTTTATATACATATTTGTGTTGGCATCACAAAGGCTAAGAGACCACTTGGCTATTTTAATATGTTCATCTCAGTTTGCCATCCTCAGCACTGCCCTGATAAGAATAAAGAATCAGGAGACAAAATTAAGTTTAGGCCTTCCTTTCTTATCATTTTCCGTTTCACAATCCAGTGCACCAAAGGTGAAATTCACTGATGTTTGAGTCCATCAGGTCTCAGTTAGAAGCCACGTAACATTTTTGTGCCTTTCTTAAGACTAGGCATTGTTAGAAGGCAAAGACCTATAAAAAAATAGACACATTTATTCCAGTGATTTCTTAGACTTTCAGCAAAACATTCCACTTGTGGAAAGATTAACTTTTTTGAAAATTCCATTTTACTACACAATCCCATTTACTCCTGCTAGTCATAAACAAATTAAATAACAGCCATTGACATTTTGACAGTGCTGAAGAATTTGTAGGCAATTTTAATGATGGAAAACCTACCTCATCACACTTCTCAGAGTTCTGAATTGATCTTTGGCAGTGAGGCTGGTAATTTGATTGTTCTGTAATGTACAAATGCATAATTTCAAAACCAGAAATCATTTTACAGAGAAAATAATTAAATGCAAATGAAGTCCTTGTACAAGATATTAATACATAAAGTGATATATACAACCATAATTTAATAAGAATAATAAAGAATACAGCTCATCTAAATATCCAATTAAAAGGCAATTTTCACATCAAAACATCCATAGTCGTATGATATAGTCCACTGCATCATTAATCAGAAATATAAGATATTAAACGTCTTCTCTTCCTCCTTGCCATCTTTCTATTCCCTCCTAATTTTAGGTTCAAACAATCTTTTAAATTTGCTGCACCCAGTGGCAGTCCTATTAAAACAAAATTAAGACACTGTCTATCACTTAGGTAGATTGCACAAAGCAGTGGAATACTGGATGGTGGGTTATAAACCCTATTTTAATGTTTCGCTTCAAACTACCAGTGGGCAAACTAACATTAATTTTACTTTATCTCTTATAGAATATAAAGTCCATATTTTCCTTGAAAAAGATGCATTCTTTCATGTGTTTAAATATTTCCAAGTAGTCCAATATTATTAAACAAGTTTTCTGCCAGAGACAAATGGGAAAATACATCTCCTCCAAGACAAATGCAATATGCACTGACAAAGTAATGGCTTTCATTCACAAAGCAAATCTTCCACACATTTCAGCTGCTAGGTCTTTACAATGTTACACGGATCCCATATTTTATGAGCAGGATGCATTAGCGAAGTGGTTTAGTGATGGGTTTTGTCAGGGTTAGGTTGATGGTTGGTCTAGATGATATGAAAAGTCACTTCCAACCTAGCCAATCCTATGATTCTATGGCAGACGAGAAATGGTATACCTTACAGAATTACCAGAGGTCCTAAATCCTTTAAGGATGTGGAAATTTTGGACATTGTTCCACACGGTATTTCCAAACAGGTTGCTCTCCAATTTTTACCAGGCCGCAGCAGGCACCGGCAGCTCCCTCATGGCAGGCTGTGGACTCCTGTAGAGAGGGGCAGGGCTGGGCCTCACAGCCAGGGCCTCTCCCAGGCAGGGAGCGGGGAGGACTGAGGGGAAGCCAGGGAAGCCCCCCGGGAATCTGGAGCCTCCCCTGGGACGGGTCGAGGCTTGGGAGGGAGCCCACAGGCCGAGGCCTGGGCATGGGGCGCAGGCCGATGGGCCCATTGCTCGGCTGGAGTTAAAGTGCCAGAGCCTGGGCCAAATGCAACACCTACAGGCGATGGAGCCGGCCCAGGGCAAGCGTGGCCACTCCAGGCCAGCCATGGCCACCAACTCTGTCGATCAGACCCCGCAGGTGGCCGTGGGCATGGCCAGCTGGCTGCACAGGGCGGTTTGTGGCCCAGCCTCAGGTGGAGGTACCACAGGACATGGGAACATGGCGCCGGTCATTGTGTAGGCCTCGGGTGGATTTAGTCCGGAAGTTTAGTCCCCAAATCCTGCTCTGTGCCTCTGTGGGCTTTGGTGTTATCTTCCATAGAACTCTAGTGATGCCTGGATTTTGGATAGCAAGTCTTATGGTGTGCCATTTTTGCGATCATGCCTGGTACTGCATGTAATTTTATTTGTTATGTTTTGTTATCTCAGCATTTTGACTGTTATTAGGGCTTTTTCTTTTTCTGTTTTTTCATTCTCTCAGTGATCATTCTCTCAGTGCATCCCATGCAAGGCATTAAATGTGTGTGATTTACTGCCCGATTTTAATTTTTTTTTCCACTATGAAGGGCAAAGGAAATTCATTCTGACAGGAAAGATTCATAATAATCTTAGTGCTCAGATAATCAAATCAAGCAAAAGTCTAATAAAGGCAGTGTGATTACCATCAAGTGTAATCTGTAATCAAGTATAATCCTGACCTAACTGATCAGGAAAAAACAAACCAAACAGTAAAAATCCCTGATTCAAGAAACAGTAAATGTTATAGACCAGAGGAAAAACTGAGCAATTCACTGGCACATTTATTTGACTGCTTCAAAATGCAAAAGATAGCTATAAAGGTCAAGGTTTAGATGACTTTAAACCTGATCAATCAACATATGTTGTCCTCTGTTTTTTTTTTTTTCTGATTAATTGTAGTAATTGTCACATGCTTATTTGAACAGAATCATCTATGGAGTTAATCTGTTTTATTGATTAGCACAAAGCAATTGTTCAGCTGATTCTCATTTGCTGCAACATGGTGGTCTGGTATCGAGAAACGCACTGTGAGAAGAACCTCCTTTTATATTTTCTATACCTTTTTAAAATGGTAATTCATGCAGTTTCTAAGGATTGCTATATTGAGCTAATTGCTATAGACTGCAAAAATCATTCATTTATGTCAAGCTTGCATGAGTATCTGTTGTAAGGAGTGTTTCACTATTATAACTTAGCCTTACTCTTATTATAAAAGTAAGTTCTAGCAAACCACTTACACTAATACAATAAAGATGTGGCATCTATTTTAATGACAACTATTCAACAGTTAATCTTACTATAACTTTAAAGGCAGAGTATTTGTACATGTATTTCAAACTGCTCACTATTCAACTTAATTGTGTGAACCAGAGTGTTCAGGCCTAAATTTTCCTTGCTTGGAATCCTTTAAATGTTGAGATTATATTAATAGATCAACTAAGTACAAGAAAAGAGTTACTGACTGCTCTGGCATAACAAATAGAAAAAAATAACTGCAAAATTTTACAGACTATTGGATATATCTGTAATAACAACACCAGGTCTTAATTGCTGCTGTACTGAAAAGCCACTCGGGTACATAATTAATACTGCTGAATATATTGAGAGGGGCTTTGAAAAGACATGTGATTACTTAAAGTAAAACAGAGAATTTGCAAAGCAATGTCGAGAATTCATCGGTGGGTTCTGACTCCTGGAAAAACAACATGTAGATTACAAGCCACTATTAATGAATTAACTTATATATTTATCAAGAAATACTAACTATATTAGTAGGTAATAATAGTTCCTATACCAATAACATAGAAGAGAGGACGTACTTTGAAGCTGCTGGCACAAATACATGAAACCAAAACCAGAGCAAATGAGAGTCATTACATCTCAGAAGTGTGTGAAAAAAGGAAAATGGCTAAATGTGGCGTCTTTGCAAGAAATGAACCTTAAAAATCAAATGTGTGACAGATACAGGAAAAATATAGGTATTTAAAAGCAAGACTTCATTCTTTGTCATAACTCTTCCTTCAGTCATATTAGATACTGGACGATGTCAAAAATGTTTTAAGGCACTAAAACTTAACATCTCTTTAAATCCTGGAAATAAATTAATTACAAAGTTGTTTAGGATTATATTTTTTCCTGATTGTTGATAACTTTATTTATTTCACAGATTTCCTCTTGTTAATATTCTTACTTTCTAGATAATCATCTTATTTAGATTTGCTTATATAGCTAACTGCCTCTATGCAGGTCTTCAGCGGGGAATTAGACTGGTAATTTAGCAGCCAGGACTCTTCCCTAACCCTGTTGGTGTATGCCCAATAATTAACAATCTGTGAGCAGCTGCATTGTTGAATATCCAAATAGATTGCACCAAAAATGATCGTTTGTATGTTGTGGGGCTTAGTGGACAAAATGAAAAAGGATATTTTATCAATAGTTACACTTTTTGTACATTTTATGAGTTAATAGGGTTCAATTAGCATTGCCAAGTTGTGCGCTTCTTGCACATGTCTCTGGGGCTTTGCAAAGTTGAGAAGAAAGCTTAATGAATGGTTGAACAGTTATACTGGTACCCTAGTAATTAGAGAACGGGTAATTAATGTGCATCTGTGGTAGACTCTGGGGTACCGTCAACGACCCTGCAGTGTGGTAGAAAAAGGAAATTATGAGCTGGGCAAGGGAATACAGCTTTTCCTATTTTCTTAAATTTTAGATCTACATCTGTGTTTAATTAGAAGAAGAAATGAATTACCATTAACACTATTAGGCAATGAGCTATGATTGGTTAAGGTCCACATGGACTGTGAAACTGATGAAAACTTGGGAGATCAGATAAGATTTTGTGGGGATTTTTTTTAAATTTTTGAAGGACTTTTCACACGCAAGATACCAGACACTTAGAAGAGAAAAAAATCATACAGGCTGGAAAGCAGACTAGTGAAAAATATCAGTATTTTTGTACAATTTCTACTGTTGGCAAATTTTATTTTTATTTTTTTTTAGAGTGCAGGTGCTTAGCAGCTGGCAGCAAGGTGGCCTCTGTGAGGAGAAACTGAGGCTGCCCCATAGCAGACACCAACAGTTCCAGTTGGCTGCAGTGGACCAACAGATGGACACAGCTGAGCCCCTGGGAAACTGAATTGAAGAAAGGGCAGAAAATAGGAGAGAAACTGTAGAGGGAACACCAAGGTGGGAAAGGTGGAGGAGGTGCCGAGCACATATCCCCGGCAGCCTGTGCTGGAGAAGAGGAAAAGCCTGAGGAAAAAGGAGTGCAGGATAAGCTTTTATGGACTGACTACAACTCCCTCTCCCGTGCTGAGAAGCTGAGCCTGGGAAAGGAGGTAGGAATGGTGTTGCTCTCATGTTTGCCTTTTTGTTACCCTCTACCTGGATTAATAATTACATTTTGATTTCCACTGGCAATCAGTTAAGCTAATTTTCCTCAAGTAAAGCTTGTTTTGCCCACGACGGTAACTAATAAACAATCTCCCTGTCTTATCTTAACCCACAGGCTTTCTTACTGTTCTTACTGGTTTCTCCCCCTGCCCTGCTGAAGAGGAAAAGGGAGCGAGCAGCTGAGTGGGAGTTTGGCTGTTGGCCGCCTCTAGACCACCACAAAGACATTACAATTTGAAATCCGAGGAGGTAAGATCTGCTCACAACAGCAACAATTTAGTTTTGCTTAGCTTCAGAAGAAATACAAAAAAGCATCTTCTTCATGAAACATTTAGTTTGTACAAGCCTTGCACAAATTAATAATATTAAAGAATTCCTATTGAAAGATAGCCTTCGCAGATGTTACAGATGACTAGGTAAGCTGATGCACCAGTTTCTGGGGGGATTCAGATGAAAATTACTTTTATCTCCTGAAGCAAAATAACATTCCATATTTCACATGATAATAAAATGTATCCTCAGGGTAACTAAGTTGTCTCTACTTTTAAAAGAAAACACAATTAAATTAGTTCGCAAAAGTGAAGTATTATTTTATGGCAACAAGTAACTCTCCTGAGCTTAGTATTTTAGCAGATTCTAATACCTTTTGTAACAATACACTAGTTGCAAATTAAATCTGGTTGGCCATAACCAACCAGATTTATAAGAATGTTAAGCATCGACTAATAGTTAAATCACAAGGTGTTCCAAGATATGTGTTTTTGTTTCATTTACAAAATGAAATTTATGTATTTCATTTAGAAATGTCCTTTAATACAGTTTAATTAAAACAGTAAGACAAAATGTTCCAAGAAGTTCTGTCAGGGGTATATGGCTACTGTTCTTCTCCTGGCAGGCTGAAAGAACATTTCCAGTAATGGGAAATACTAAAAATATCTGTTAAGTGTTTATAACAAAGCCAGAAACTCCTGCTTTGCCTGTTGTCATCTCTAGAGCCTTAGTAGTCAGTGAGTGGTGCTTATTCCTGCTGTCATAGAATCATAGAATTGCCTGGATTGGAAGAGACCTTTCAGATCATCATGTCCAACCATCAACCCAGCACTGACAAAAGCAATCACTAATCCATGTCCCTCAGCACCACGTCTGCCCGGCTTTTAAATCCCTCCAGGGATGGGGACTCCACCACTGCCATGGGCAGCCTGGTCCAATGATTGATAACCCTCTCAGTGTAGAAATTTTTCTTAATATCCATCCTAAACCTCTCCTGGTGCAACTTGAGTCCTCTTGTCCTATCATCTGTTCTTTGGGAGAAGACACTACACCATCCTTTCAGGGAGTTGTAGAGAACGAGGTCTCCCCTCAGCCTCCTTTTCTCCAGGCTGAACACCCCCAGCTCCCTCAGCCGCTCCTCACCAGACTTGTGCTCCAGACCCCTCACCAGCTCCGTTGCCCTTCTCTGGACACACTTCAGCCCGTCAATGCCTTTTTTGTGAAAGGCCAAAAGTGTACACAGTACTCGAGGTGGGGTCTCACCAGTGCCATGTACAGGCTGACAATTCCTTCTTTATAAGTCCATCTCAACCATTTTCTAGAAGATATTTTTACATTTATGTTTGCCACAGTAGCTGGTGTGCCCAGTCACTCCCTCAGTTGAGAGGCTGAAGATGTCCTACCATGCTGACCACACAGACTGACGTTTGGTCATGATGGGCAGTGTGAAATGTGGACTTCTAAGGTGATACGGGAGCATCTATCCATTTTTCTCCACCATGTCTCTGTTAGAACAGGGATAATTTTACAGATAGAAAGAGGTGACTGAGTTTGAAGTTCCAATAGAAATATTTCAGTTAAATGTTGTTTGAAATACAAGTGCTATTAGATGTTTGTTGCTCTTATCAAAATGTTGTATCATTCACCAGAGCCAGCATAACTCACGTGCAAGATGAATCTGAGAAGATAGAAAATCTAGAAGATATAGAAGAGAATGTGTGAATGCATGGAAAGTAGAATTGCTGGAAAATAAAAGATTGTGGGAGGAACAGATGGGTCCAGGAACAGAATCTGTTCACATTTTTATCACAAAATTACACAAGTAAGTTTATGCCTGTTCTTTTTTTTTTTTGTTGATGGTAGTTTTCAATTTGTAAATTAGCAAGTTAGATTTGCAATAAAATTCAGCAATTGCATTTTCAAAAGATGTTAGTTCATATTCTAAAAATGTTCTTTCTTTATTGCTTACTTTCTTACAGCTTTGCAAAAGTTCTGTCCGTATTTGTGGAGGTAACTCACACAATAACATCTCACTCTATCCTTCTTCCGCAGTTATCTGTAGAACCAGCCTAAAAAGAGGGTGTACTAAAGGCTATTGGAGATGAGAGGACTTGTTTCTAGTTGTAATGAGGAAGCTTGACCTCACCTAAGATTCCTGACGCTGGTTCCTCCTTCCACTTCTCCAGTTAAAGGTAACTCGATCTTTGATTTCTGTTAGACTAAGAGGCACTAACAACTCCCTTTGTTTCTCCCAGCTTCCCCTTTCCTCCTGTTGGATCAGATAAAAGGAATGCTACCATTGATGGGGCTGCGAGGATATAAAACAAGATACTAAGACAAAATTTTTACACCTTTTTAAATTTAACATAATGGGTTGTTAGCCATTGGACCAGGCTGCCCAGGGCAGTGGTGGAGTCACCATCCCTAGAGGTATTTAAAAGCCAGGCAGATGTGGTTCTGAGGGACCATGAGACAGGAAGGGAAAGGGAGGGAAGGCCATGGGAAGCAGAGAGCAGATGAGAGAGAGGAGACACCCTCAGACGCTGCCCCCATAAATCTTCAGCGTAGGGTTCTGTAGCCATTCAGAAGATTGAGATGGTCCCAAATGCAGCACTGTATGGATGTGTAAAACACATCCAGGGTTGATGCCATGTCAATGGGTATTGTTAGGTGAGAAACGAGAAATACGTCATTTGCTAGATGAGATATACAAGATTAATGACTGTATTTATATTATGCTGCCAAGAGAAGTTAGTTTAAATATATATGAACATACACTTCCATACAAATGCAGTAGCATGCTTTTCATAGAAAGAAGGGAAACAAAGTATACAAATAATACTGCGTAAAAGCCTGGGTTTATATCAGCAATTATGCATTTGGATTCTTAAAAGTCTTTGCCCAGCAGAGCATTTCACATTTTAAAAAGCTCATAAATAAATAAACCAACAGACAGGACTAATGTATTTGAATATGCAGAGATGCGTACCTGTCTGTTGCATGTTTTGTCCTATAACTTTGTTTTCTTCTGAAAAAAAGTAAGAAGCTGTCGATAGTTTTACCAACAAATTTACTGTATATTGGCCTTTCTTATGAGAAAGATCCTGTCTATTACAAAAAAATGAAAACACAGTTGCAGAGTCATTTCAGAGGAACTTCACTGCCAGAGTAAATTTGTTCTCATTGCCTGCAAACTTATTTCATCTGTGCAGAGGTGTTGTGCACATTTGCAGTAATAAGTGTCATCTTTGGAGATCTTTGAGTGTGGTGAAGAGTAAAATAATAAGAATTAGCGGATTCTCTGGAGTGAATCTTCAGTACCATGAGAAGAGATGAATTGATGGTGAAAAAAAAGAACAAAATACTTTATTATCAACCTGGAATGCAAATGTCTCCCTAAAGATATTACACACTGATTTCAAAAGAACAAAAACAGCTTCCTTTGGTTAAATTAAATGAAAATAAATGTAGTCTCTCAAAGTATTTTTTAAGAGTAAGTTAAGGCTTATCTGTGTGAAGAAAGGGCAAAACAATGAAGAAAAAAGAGAGGAAGGAATAAGAAAAGGAGACAAGGATACAATGAAATATAATGAAATAACCATTTTACTAATTGAAAGTGTTATGGATTATTCCAGTCCCTGAAATAATAAAAAAAACTTCTCAAACTATTTTACCAGCATAATCTATGTCACCTTGTACATTTGTTCACTTTTTATGACATGATTTTTTTATCACGTGATTTTTTTATCACGTGATGTTTTTTCCTCTGAGATCAGCATGTTACAGATTTTCTGCTCGTGTGACATTTAATTAATTAATTAATGACATCATGCTATTAAATCAAAAGAGGTAGACAAAATTCAGAGAAGTTTGCAATTGCTGCAGTTGCATTTATTGTGGCACTACTTGGGTGTTAGTCCCCCTGATTACAAATAGTTTTGCCCCAGAATATGATAGGCCTTATGAGTGCAGCGCTGTGATAAGCTTTAGGGGCAGTAGCTTCCCTCAAATGAAGACAAACAACGACAGAAGATTTAAGTGGAGAAGTTTAATATGTGAACCCTTCAGTCCAATTAGTGCAATTCAATTGGATCCAGCACAGAAAACTGCATCTTCTTCTTTGAGTTCTGGAAATAGAGAAGAATAAGCTATTTCCATTTTGTCATTTGTAAAAAAAATGTTTAATCTTTGTGGCAGACACATGCTCACATCAGATTCGGCAATGAAGACCAGAGTATAAAAAGAAACAATTTGATGCCTGAGATGAAATATTAACAAAATTGATTTTGACAGTAAATCAAAGGAGATGCAAACATATAAAGCATTATGAAACAAAGTCTTGCCTACAAGCAACAATACATAATTCAAATTATTCTCATGCTTCTAAAAGCCTGATTTACAAAGTAATTTCACTGATTTCAACATTATTTTCCCAGAATGATATCATCATAACAGAGGAGAATTTGACTTATGCTTATGGAGAACTTTCTACACTAGAACGTGGAAAGTAATGGAAATATTGAGGTTCAGATGATGTGCAGCACAGATAAAGAGGGAATCAAGCAGAATACAGAATGACTTTTGAGGAAACAGAATAACCTTTAGCATAACCTTTTATAAAAGAGAAATCAGTCTTCTAATCCTTTGTTACTTACATGAAATAAAATGTCATTTAATCACTTTTAGGTGATGGACTTCCATTATGTCAATCAGGATTCTTAGTCAGATCTCTTATTTCCTCTCCTGCCAAACAGAAGGAAGTCAGATGCCAGAAAAAATAAACTTCCCTAAACAACCTAGACTTTCCCATTCATTGGTTTTATTTATTTAAAATTTATACAGTTATTACACTACACACATGCTGTGCAGTAAGGATGAAGAGGAACAGAAAGAGGGGTGTGATTTCGTATAATATAGGTTATCCATGGTCATGTAACAAAACTGTTTAACATTTAAGTCTTCCACTGCAATGTTTTGATTTTCCTTCTCCTTCCCCATTCCAAATTTTTTCAACTTCAGCTAATATTTTGAGATGGCAACTAAAACCAATGCAGTTGCACAAGATTTGCACATGGTCACCATTGCACCATCAAGACCAAATTATTTTCTTATTTAGAAAAATCAAAGGGATATAGTCCAGTTTTTGTAAGTTACAAAATCTTAATAAAGCAAATTTGGAGACAAACCAAACAAGTTTGAGCCAAACTTTTGCAAAACTTTTGAAAACTTCTTTGGTTTTATGATTTTTGTGGCCTTTACCACCGTAACCACTGTGTGAAATTTTTGTGAACATTCTGAAAACTGAAACCTTTTAACAGGTATAGCAATTTTGGTGGGGTTTTTTGTTGTTTTTTTAGTAATTAAAAGAAGGAATGCTAAGTGAGATTACACTTTAAAGTGGTCACCGTGTACATGTCAAATCACAATGGGAAGCTACTCATTAGATTGAAATGCTTTAGCATTTTATCTTCAACATAGAACAATGTGTTTTTAACAAAAACAACAACTATGAAATTTATCATTTGCATAATACACCAACAAGGAAATTTACTTCTAATACCAGACAGTTCATATGTGGATATTATCTTCACAGAAAATTATGGACTTCAAAAATCTTCACTACTCATCCGTAACAAATTATCTTCTTATTCTCAAACTGGAATAAAAAGAAGTAATTTCAAACACTAAAAAAGCTCGGTGAGCCATATCAACAGCATTAATAAAATGGTTCCAAAAATATTCCATATTACCAATGCCTGCGGACAATAAATTTCATTCCATCATCACAAGTACCCTCCCAATGCCTTGTTCCTTCTTCTCTTTCCTTCTCCACCCGACTCCACCTTGGTGGAGTTTTATTCTTGTGCTGTATTTCACTGCATCAGAAGAACAAGTTCAAGGACTAAGGAAGTTTTCAGAGAAGCCTAGCTAAAACTTGAGGTTTTTGAAAACCAAATAAAGAAAACATGGTTTCTGTGTTACAGTTCGCATGAAAAAAAATTTACATGTAAACAAAATTGCAAAAAGGAATCACAAACGAAATCACCATAAATCTTTCTTAACAGTTTATAACTAAACAGAAATGCAATGATTCATAAAACTATTTTCCACAACATGATTTTACATCCTCTGTGGTTCAGACTCATTCATGTAACATGCTTATTGCTGCACGACCACAGAGACAGAAATCTGTATTATTTTTTTTTTTCTGTCTAGCTAATTAAGTTATAATTAGCAGACAATAAATCTGAAGAAGCAACCTTTTCCATCTAGGACATCAAGTTATTGGCTCATTAGTTAAGGATTCTCAGAAAGAAGCTGGATTCTCCTCAAGCACTTTTTGTGGAGAAGAGTTTTTAGCCATAGAAGAACCTACTTCAGTTTAGCAGGAAAGCAGTGGCAAAATGAGTGCCTATGATTCTATAATATAATATGATATGATATGATATAATATAATATAACATAACATAACATAACATAACATAATATAAACCGTAGGGAAAAATTTATGATAATACAATATATTGATAGCACTATTTCCATACAGGATATTTCTTTTTCATTATAAATGATTATTTAGTGTAACTTTTAAAAATCTGATTTTAGAAACTACTTAAAAGACATGAAATGAAAGTATACAACTGAGGACAAGGGAAAAATAGAGTGGGAAAAATCTCCTTAATCTTACCCTTTGAATACAGTGCCTGACATAATCCTTTTCTTCCTCCCGCAACATTGTTTATTTTTTACATCCACAAAATGCCAACTAGAGGCAACTCCTGCAAGTTTACAGATGCACTGGCTTTCTGACCTTTTAATGCCAGTGTTGCATTTAGCACAGGAATACTCTAAAGAGTTTTAAATACTTCAAGTCCTTCAGAAAAAAGGTAGCTCCTGAAAACAAAATATAAAATCTTTTACTTATTTGGGTCCAGATCCTCACATCATGTAAACCAGCTTAATTGAGAATGTATGTTTATAGCTTTCAGCCCTATCAGAAATATTAAATAATTAGATTGATAGCTCTAACCTCGTAAACGTGTGTGCACTTTGTATATCTTGGAGTAATTGCATGAATATTTATGTTCCAGAGTTCATAGTAGCGTAATTACACACAGAGTTAACTTGAAACACTGGGAACTCCTTGAGTATTTTTCACAATTAGCAACAATTACCATAAAGTTCTACAGAGCAATTTAGTCCTACTTCATCACTCAAATTGTTCTACCAATGCATATGTATACATTTGTCTTATAAAACGCCATCAAAGTATTAACTGAATTATTAAAACACTTAGAAAGTGGGTAAAAGCAATTGCTATAATATTATTTCAATCTATTTGAGGCTCCCTGAGCCCCATTGCAAAGATTTAAAATTGAAAATCACTTCATTTCAGGAATTTCAGCAGTTAAAGCAGAACCATGGATTACGTTTTCAATTTATTATTAAATTTTTAATTTATTGTTATTATTATTATTGTTGTTGTTGTTGATTTAATAGCATATATGACCTTAGTGGAGGTAAAATCATAAAAGCTTCAGGAAATTTACTGCAGGATAAAAAGCCTAAAGAAAGGAGATTTGTTTTTTTTTCGTTTTAAACTGCATGAACGAATCTTGGAATTTTCTCCTTCTCTACCTTTTAATGAGTAAATACTGCAGGTAGTACTTTAGAGGACATGGGTCTCAGATGAATAAAGATCATCTTATTTGCCTCAGCGGCAGCACTGACAAAAGGAGGATCTGCAAAGAGTGAAATTCATTCTGGCAGCAGGAATAAAATGTGTGTTGCCATTAAGCCAGAAAACATGATGTTTTGAGCATTATTTGTAGTTTGATACAATAGGTTTAGCTATATTTCTTATAAATTAGGAAATCACAATTATATTGTAGAAAAAACTTTAAACCACATCATAATATCTTAAACCATGAATGAATCATGTTACTGGGAAAAAAAGTTCAGAAATGGTTACTTTATTTTTTTAGCTGTAAGTTATAGTAATATTTTTTTCATTATTTTCTGTTAGAAAATCCAGGGTTATTATCTCTGAGCCTCATTCCCCTCACCTAAAGAGAGAATTCATGAACTAACTCATGAATATCACAGTTTAAAATAAGAAAGTAAAAAAAACAAAAAAAAATCACTAGTGAACCATTAGTTCTGTAAAACACGACACAGAGATGTGACACCAACATTGAGTGTACACTTTGGTTCCAGTTTCAAGAAATACACTCTCCACATTTATTTATTTTTTTTAAATTTCAATCCAGTTTCTGTAAGGAGATGGTGATGGCCCTTAAATTTCTGTGAGATAAGACTTAAACAATTGTTAGAGTTAAATAAGTCCTGATCTAAAAATACGGTGTGAAAATGTCAAATCATCAAAATGTAATGATAGGAATGAATAAGCCTGATTCTGGTCCATATAAATAGCTTTGCTTTGACATTTTAAGTTATGGTTTTTTTCTTTCCTCTTACTATGTAAGGTTCTTAAGAATTTATGATAAAGCTATTTTGAAAAGAAAGGATTGAGTTGTTTTCAAAATATCAAAATATTAATTCTAACATTCTAACATAGTCTTTTTTAAAAAGGAACTACCTCTTGAATTCATGAATTTACCAATTAGAAAAGTTAAGATCTTCAGTAGACAGTGTTTGAGTTAAGGGAGCAATTAGAAAAATTAATAATTAGAAAAATTAAGTTACTCAGTTCTTCCAGATGGTGAATTTGGTATTGGAATGGCTTTATGCATAATGCATTTCCCTCATATTTTCTGTAACATCTAGACTGAGGTTTATTTTTTTCCTACTGACCATTATTTATAAGGAACCACATTCAATTACAAATTCTGTTCAAGAGATGCTCTTTTCTCCCTCTATCATTGTTTTACAATGCTAAATAGAGGAATATAATATACAATATAGTGCCTGAACATCATACAGTACTTTTATAATCTAGGTAAAATTTTCAGAAACGTTTGAGACTTTAAAGAAAGCAAAATTTTGCTTCCTAATTTATGGAAAACACCTTCTAAATTGTACTTACATCAGTCCTCCTCTTTAAAATATGTATTTCCTGTTTTATTTTGATGTAATAATATTGTCTGACCCCAGGGTTTTTTCCCATTTATTACACCTCAAATTCCCTTATGCAGAAACAAAACTTTCAAGGCACCTTATAAAGCAGAGCTCGCCCAAAAGATGATGGTTGGCTTATACTGGACTTTTTCTAGGTTGTATCCATTTCAGCTCACTTCTGAAGAGATATTGCTGCTCTTTCATGTTGGGTATTTTGAGCTACCAGGATCTGCAACTACATATTTTCTTCTCTTTTTCTCTGTGTTTCTTATTCTTTTAAGCTTTATTTCTAAGTTGTTTTACTGGAGGTGGAGAAAGATGTTCTATGTAATTCTATTATTAATTTTTTTATCCCAAATATAACTCAATTGTTTCATTTCCCAAGAGAGAAATTTCATGTGAAGTTCAAAGACTCGTTGGAGGTAGTTTAGCAGGTTATTAAAATTAAATATCCATCCCTCAATTTTTTTTAATAATAAATATGGAAGAGTAAAATTAATGTTGCAACGTTATTTCTCTCACACACCAGAAAATACAAGAAGGTTTTGTTTCATACTTTATTTCAGTTTAAATACTTTTTTTTTTTTTTAAATGACAGTTCTGTATTGTTTAAATGATTGTGTTCAACATAGTTGTGGACATTTTAAAAACTAAAGGAACTCAAAGAATAAGAAAAGAATTGTGAATTGGAAAATAGACTACCTTCTTTTTAAATTTAAATTTAAAGCACATTTTTCCTTGCCATTTAAAATTAGGATGTTAGGTCAGTTCCCCTCTATCTGTAACAAACAATGTTTCAGTGTTTATCTCCTAGACCAGACTTTTTTCTATTGACTTTTGCAGATTATTAATATGGTCCCTTGCCACTGTACCAATAAAAATTCTCAATAATGAATTGAGTACAAAGTGGCTGATCAACCGCTGCCAAGTAATACACAAAAGTATCAGGATAAAATAGGAGTGTGATTTATATATGCTAATCTAGCATAATTTTAATTAGTTCTTTGGTCAATCTGATTTTCAGGGATTCTGAGAGCTGCATCTCTCAATCACTTCAAAAGAAGTTTCAGGACTTAGTAGTTCAGCAAAGTAAGTCCATGCTTCCTACTTTGTTATTTGTTTTGGACACGTTCTACTTCTTTAGGGGTAGTTTCTGCTATGTTTTTTCAATTTTCTTGACACCTAAAGTCAGAAATTGTTTCTGGTTGCCAACAGATGGTGTTTATTTCTCTTGCACAATGCCCTTAACTAAAAGAGGCAGAGTGAATGTGCTGCAGTTAACTACTTTAGACGTCAGCCTGTACTAATTCTACCCAATTTATCCTTCCAGAGAAAATTATATTCAGTTGCTATAACCTTTAAGTAAAAAGAATTTGGCAGTACATTTAGCTTCGTTGTGGTGTGCAGATTATTCCTCATTATTAATATCTGAAGGAAATTAATGTCAGAAATTTGGCTCAAAAAATATTCTGCTCTTTTGTCAGTATCTATCCAGGTATGTGTTTTTTCTTTCTGCCAAGGGAATAGTAATCCACTTTGAATAAAAAGCCTTGTGCTAATTCAAAAGAGCCAGCAAAGCATTGGTTTTTGCTTCCAGCTCAAAGATTAGTGATTGGAGCATGTACAATTTCAATTTCAGTTTCCCAGATTTTTTTCTGGTTTACGTATCAGGCAGAAATGTCACACAACCTAGAACTAACACAACCTAAACTAACTAAAGCAGGAGTAAGGACTCTAATAAAAAGTACTCTAATTATTTCATTGTAAAGAGAGGAAAGGACACGTTTGGTCAGTTTATGGAAAATTTTCTGACAGGTCATGAAGAATGACTTTTCCTTAAGTTAAGTACTGCTATATATACTTAAACACAAATATGCACAGTGTTCCTGAACTATGACTTTTAATTTTCACACAACCCAAAAACATTTATGTGCATTTTTTGTTGCTTATCAAAAACTTAATGAATTTGTGCAGTTAAAGATTCTTCACACATCTGTGGTAAGTGGGCAGCAGGATTGTTCCTTCTCAGAGAAAGATTTGTATCACCAGTGTTAGTTTTAAAGAACATCCCTGTTCTTCTCTTTTGAATTTACTTAAAAACAAATGTTAAATTATTTGTTTTATTAGCAAATAGTTTTATTTTTTCACAGGTTTGTCATGAAAGAGAACTATTATGAATCAAATCACCTATCAGGGGAAAAAATTATAATCTTTTGGACACATAAACCCTTCTCTTAATCTAGATCAGGAGCAATAAACTTCAAACTGATTATAGACTCTAAAATATTTCTTTTAACTATATGTAATTTATTATGTCAAAGGAGTTTTGGGGTTTGTGTCTCTTATGACTACGTTACCAGAGCTCAGTGTCGTAAAATTTGAATTTTAGATGTAAGAAGGTTAGGGAGAAAAGGCATAAGATTACAAGTGCATGAATTCTTAATCTGGGTTGCAATGAGTTTGAAACCTCAGATTATGCTGAGAAAACTCATTATTTCTGTGAAAAGGGAATATTTTATTGTTCAGTATTGACTTCATGAACTTCATCAATGTGATATTTACACCAAAGCAGAGTGCTAAATAGATTGAGAAGTAAGAAATTAAACCTGTTTGAAATACTGCAATAAAATGTAGCTAAAGTTTTCCTCATGAGTGTCTTTTTGTTAAGGAACTGTATATAAAAAAAAAAAAAAGGCAAAAAGAACCTCTTTTCAGATACCATCAATGATAATGGAAAAAAGAACCAGCTGTAAGAAAAAGTAACTGTAAACTAAAACGGATTTTTAATGAATGATTTAAAAAAAAAAAAAAAAAGTATGACAAATCTTATTTGATCAGTTTTTGCAAACATAACAAGCAGTTTAGAGATAATGACATTTCTTCCACATCTTTCAAGAAATTGAAATATTTTTATTTTTTGCAATAATATTTGAGAATAATTATACCTAGCTTCACCAGGATAAAAAAAAAAAAAATTAAACTAATGCAGATACTTTTAATAACTTTTTTCTTGTCCTCTACAGAAGTGTGAGTGGACATGCACAGAGATTTCCATGAGCTGTATTACTTTCTGATTTGTGTCATGATTTCCTCTGCTCCCTATAGGGAGTTCAAAATCTTTAGGTAAGCATTTTTCTTAATTCAAGATCAACAATTACACTTTTTTAAATGTTTTATGTCACATAGGTCACACCATAAATTTGTCTTTGCAAGTCATACAATAATTTACAATTATCTTAGGAGAGCAGAATCAGCACATTTATTCTCTAGACAGAGGCAAGGCTGAAAAGGGACTCAGATGGCAGGATCTTAAGGGATTTTTTTTATATATATTTTATGCTGTTGGAAAGGAGATGTCTTTTTGCATCTTAAAAGGGAAAGCTACCAAGTTGCATGTGGAATCTTTGTTTATACAAGCATAGCTATCACAATAAAGTACAGGGTGGTTTTCTTTTTCACTTTTCTAATTAAGGATTAGTATTTTTGGCTAAGAAATTTTTAAAATTAGTGCTTTGTTTTACTGTTGCTCTTCTAAATCAAAGTTCAAAGAACAGGGGTGTATCTCATTGCAATTGAAATAGTTATGTAATTGATAGAAGAATATTAATGACTGAAATTATATGATGTTTTCGTATTGTAATTCTGGAGGATTTAATTCAGTCTTTATTATTTTTGTTTCTTATCAAGTCAAACTCACAGGGAACTTGTATTATTTAAACTCCTACGTTAGTAACAACCTAGAAAAGGTCAGCCCAGAAGGTGAATGTGCACCTCTGCACAACTGATTGCTTATATTTTTAAAGAGTTTAAACTCTATAATAGTATAGTATAGAGGTCAATAGTATAGAGTTTATGCATTGACCCTCAGAGCCAATCAGTTTTCTTTTGTGCCTTTTCCTGCAATGTTGAACAAAATAGATACATTATGCAGCAGGCTGGAAAACAAACTGCAGGAAAGAATGAAAAAAAAAAAAGTAACAAAACCTTTTAGGATTTTCTGAAGCAGTTTCAGATTCTCTGAAGTGAATGAGAGCTTTCTCCACTGATGTTAATAATTCTTTTCATTCAGTTCAGGGTATATTTTCATAATAGACTACTAAAGGAGTCCTTAACTGAATAGTTAAAAAGAAAGAAAAAAAACCTAAGAAGTTAAAGCCAAGGGTTTTAAATATTCTAAGTGTGAAAAGAAGCATCCTTATTAAAAGGATGATTAACCTTTGGTGTAAATAATCAAAGTGGGTTCTCTTTCTACCAGCATAGCCTGGGTGACAGATTTTAACTACATGTTATTTTGAAACTGTCTACATGTGGAAGTTAATGAGGAGAAGGAATTTATTTACTTTGCCATTGCCATTCTGACGGTGGTGCTCTCTATAACCTCCTGTTTGGCAAAGAAAACATCCTGCTGAAGAAAACTTCAATGTGTTGTGTCCTAATGCAGTTGCAAAGTATAATAAAATCCATTTCACAGCAGCATTCTTACAGCAGATTAGGAGTGCTCTTCTGGACCGTTAGTAAGAGGAGTTAGTGGCCTACCATTTCCCATTCTACCTGATTCCACATTTATTTCCCCAGGTGGACACGTCCCTAGTTTAAAAAAAGCTTTTTTTTTTTTCTTTTATATATGGACAACTCTTAGATTATTTCAGCCCGTGATAAACAGAAATTCAGGCAAATAGCAAATAGTAGCTTCTAATCTTGAGCTCCTTGAATATATGCAATTCTTGGGGGGGGGGGGGGGGGACCCGGCGGGGACACCACACCACCCAAAATCATTATTTTTCATAACCACTGATATTTTCCTGTGTCTTACTGAATTTCAACAGTATGCCTTGGCAATGCTGGTGCTGGAAATCCAGATTAAGCAGTGTGCTTTGCAAGGCTTTATAAGGAAAATGATGCTTTGTTACCATTATTTATACATTTATTAATTAGTGAGTAGTGACCAACACACCGCAGCCACTCTCCTCATGACACTACTGATATGAGCCGTGTGTCTACTGGTACCATTACTGTTGAAGGTGTGGGGGGTTTTGTTTTGGTTTTGTGGGTGTTTTTTTTTATTGAAGCCCCTCTAATACAGCTGATTCTGCTACTCTAAAACCTCTAGCCTATGTTTTCGCACGATGTAGCTCACTTTTTTAACTATTTACTTGGGCCACGAGGATGATCAGAGGGATGGAGCACCTCCCCTATGAGGAGAGGCTGAGAGAGCTGGGGTTGCTCAGCCTGGAGAAGAGAAGGCTCCGGGGAGACCTTATAACAGCCTTTCAATATCTGAAGGGAGCTACAGAAGAGCTG
>JAOQGH010000032.1:61981869-62006003 GCA_025769975.1 Gallinago jamesoni
TGTCCCTGCCCAGGGCAGGGGGGTTGGAACTCGATGATCTTTAAGGTCCTTTCCAATCCAAACCATTCTATGATTCTACTTTTGTCTGATGCTGCCAGGGATTCTGTATTCAGGAGGTTCTAACTCTATCTTGTGACTGCAGAATATCTTCTTACCAAACTAGTAACCAATTTAACCCTCATAATTGATCTGATCACTTCTGTGTTTCATAAAACTCAGATGCCTGAAGCCTTCTCTTTGTACAAAAATCTTGGGTTCCCTGTCTTTTTTTTCCTTGAAAATCTAATTAACAGTATTCTTTTAAATAAGAAGATTACTTTCTGTGAGCAATTAACTGAAATTCAGTCTGCTTTAAACTTTTCAATATAGCAATGAATATTTATAAACTTAATAGAACTTCACCCTGGTAGGCAATCCCTTTAATCTTATTTGAAGCAGTGTGAGGCCCAAGTCTCACTGGATTAACATCATATTTTCTTTTGGCACACGCACACACACAAAAAATAATTTCCTTGGAATGAAATATTTGACCAACTGATATCCAAACCTATGACAGTTCAAAGTCTGTTTCAGTCAAACTGGAGTGTATATATCCATATTAACTCTGGCTCCATGCTGGGATTCAACAATGATCTCTCGAGCTCATACGCGCTTTTCTGTACCATTAGCACCTGCTGGCTTCCAAATATCTGTCACGGAATAAAAGGTACAGTAACTTTGGTCTTAAAATATAAGCCAAATAGGGTAAAGATCTGCTACGGAAAAAAAAAATAATTTAAAAAAGAAAAGCAGAGATTCAGGGAGCAAAGAAGCAAGCTGGAATGCAACCAAAGAAATATTTTCAGTATTGAATTTCCTGTCTAATTTTGCTCTATCTCCTCCATGTGAAAAGTCATTATTCTGCAGTTGTTTTTGAAGTAAAATCGAGTTTACATTCTCAAAACAAATGGATACTGCGAACAGTTTTCTAGTAATTTCTATATTATTGTCACATAGGCAAAATGCATGAGAGCTGGTTTTAGGGTTTGGGGTTTTTTTTTTTGCTTTTCGTCTCATTAATTCTGCCGTCTCATTTATGCTGCAGAACTGTCTTGACTAATTTTACTATCTGTTTTTGATATGTTTACTAGATGAACTCCTTTTGTTATACTTCTCCTCTGTGCTCTTCCCTTGTCTGAGCCTATGCCTCAAGATTTTCTTTTCATACATCCTTTTATTCTGCAGTCTTTGGTTTGTGCTTTCACTGGGGGTAAAGACATACTTGTGAAAAATGTGTTCTTTTTAACAAACTCTCTTGTTTTTGCAGGTGATTTGACAGTAGCTGCCTGTCAGAAAGACAGGTGGGCTGTAGCTTGATCCTCTAAAGTAAAAAAAAATGAAAATATCTTTAGGGTCATAGCATAGTTAACGTTTTGTGTTAGCGGTGATTTTGATGCAAAGGACTTTTCAAGAATAACACAGAGCAAACATACACGCTCATTTATCTCCATGAAAAGGAGCTGCTTTAGGTGATGCACATTCCCAGTGGATCTGCACATATTCTGCACATCTGATGCATACAGAATATGTCAGATTTGGTGTCAGATCTCACCCTGTTTCAGAGCTACAGCAGAACCCATTATCTTGCAACCAGTTTGAAGAAACTGGAGATGATCCAGGGGCTGGAGCACCTCTCCTGTGAAGACAGGCTGAGAGAGTTGGGGGCATTCAGCCTGGATAAGCGAAGGCTCCAGGGAGACCTTGTAGGTCCTTCCAGTTCCTAAAGGGGAGCCAAACCATTCTGTGATTCTATGAAATCTCATATGGTTAATAAATTGACACAGCCTTGCCCAAAACCTTGCACACTCAGACCACACAAGGCGGAGAACTGCAGAAAAACATAGTTGATGGAAGCAGGCTACCCAGGCTAGAAAGGGATGGATACAATAAAGGTAGAAAGAACATGTAGAACTTACACTTTATGGGTTCTTACAAAACATTTGTCATGAAAAGTAGAACCACTTGACCTCAGGGTCAGGACATGTATAGAATTATAGACTGGTTCGAGTTGCAAGGGGGCATTCTCTTGTCCAGGCTGAACAACCCCAACCCTCTCAACCCGTCCTCACAGCAGAGGGCCTCCAGCCCTCTGTGGTGTAACTCCACAGTACTGTACACAACTGTATATACTATACTGGCAATCACCAAAGATACCCACTTTTGTCCTTCCATTAAACTCCAGTTGTCAAATGGAAGTCAAGCTGTTCTTTGTTTTGGAGTACTAGGGGAGACAAACTCCTGTTGAGGGTATATATCCTTTTTCAGGTAGTACTGGGCAACTATAGATTTTGAAGTCCACACAGGAAAATGAATTAACTGAAAACTAGGACTTTAGATTTGTTCTATCAAAAAGCCACATTCTCTTCCGAAAAGCCCAAATTCATTAAGAATCGAAATAATTATGAGAAAAGAATTCTGAAGAAATAATTCTTCCATATGGATTCACACCTTATTTCATAAGAAAAAGGTGTGGGTTTATTATTATTTTTTTTGTCTCACTGTTGACTCCAGGCCAAATTTCAAAATCTTGCTCTAAATAGTGAAGATATGCATAGCTTTTCATAATTTAAAAAGTGTCTAAAAGGCAGATTTCGTGACGTGTTATTCCCACAAGCCAGCATAAACTTATTCTGCTGTTATCTGGGTCCAGGGTAGTTCCATTTGCAGCCCTAATGAAGAGGGGAACGAGAATTATCCTTCAATTTTCTTAACATTCATAGAGTTCAGAGCTTCAGTCTTAATGAGCAATTGACACAAACTGATAATTGCAATGGTCTCAAATGCTCTCAAAGAGATGTTGAGAAAGATCTTCCTTTAGGAAAGTGTAACCACTTGTGATTCTGTAGATAAGCCTGAGTTTTGATTGCTGACAAAGGGATGACTTCTGGCTTGAGTGAGAACGTATACATACATTCTTCTTTGGGATAAAAAGTAGGGAAAACAGCCACAGTCTGATGAAGCTACCCCTAATTTACCATGTTCACAATCAAGCTTTTTGATTCTAGCTTTAAAATTGTTGCTTTCCCAAGAAAGCAAATCTCTTGTTAAATCGTATCTCCTGTTACATTTCCTGATAAAGCAAAGCCCTATATTTGGTTATTATGTTTTGTTATTTTCTTTCCTTTTTCCCGTACCTTCCCAAGTACCAGCTAACACTTAAAAACTAGATAAAATGATAATACAATAAATTCCACTACTAGTTCCAATGTTTTCTACGTGTCCAATGCTTTATGTATCCTATTCAAACCATTTTTTGTTGCTTTCAAGGACAAAGAGGATAAATGTTATTTTTTCAGCATCGTCTAATGTAATACTTTTATTGCTGAATTGTTTTAAATTGATTGCATGGACAAAGTCCCTCGAGATCTGCATTTTTTTCACCTTTAATCCAAGTCTGTTGTTATCTTCAGTAGTCCTTGTCCAATTCCAGTCATAATTCTGACAAGACTATTACTTTGACGGATGTTTGATTTTGATAGCAACCCAGTGTGTCATTTTATTACCAAAAATCTGCACGTTTTTATTTCCTATCATTTCTCTAGTGATGTTCACTAACTTATTTCAGATGCCACAGTGTTTTAAAACTGCCCAGAGGGATGACTGTCCTTATTTTCAATTGTCTTTTAAAAGGGAAGAGAATTCAATATGGGATAACTCCGTTAGCTGAGAGCATTTCCTTTTTAGTATTTTTTTTTCACTGTATAGTAGAACAAACAAATACATCATTTTAAGATAAATCTGAGAGTCTGATAATTTCACCACTTATATTCTGGAGGCATAATTCATCATATTCCACTTGCGGTTGCCAAGGTGTTTCAGTCAAACTTTTTTTTTTATTTATTAAGTTTATTTTCATTTTCATTGTTGGTCCATGAAGATGACAAAATATATAATTTCATCTTTTTATGTTCACCATTATATAATATATAATGTCTATGATAGCTAATTACAGCTATTGTAGTAAGAATGCACTTCTTAACTAAGAATATTTTCTTAATACTAATAGTTCTCTGAAATTCTTATTTATAGTAGAAGCATTATTGTTGTATATAACTATCAGAAAACTGTTATTTAGTTTGTGTTTCAAAACCTAAAAGATTTTTTCCCCCTTTATTTGCTAAACAATAATTAGCTGTTGTTCCTCTAGGTGTCTTGGGCAAAAGTTCAACAAGAAACAGGAGCGTATCAAGAACAGAACAGAGATTCAGAAAATCTGTATCCAATTTGTTCATGATCAAAAAGTCCTACAACGGGAAGCCACTTAATTACTCTTTAAAACACAAACAAAACCTCCCTCTCTCATTTGGCTGTGAAGTCCAGAACAAAAGGTCTGTCTCTTGTTCTGTGTGTACAGCAGCTAATCACAATTAGGGACTATTGTGCAAAATTAAGATATTATCTTGACAATCATTACAGGAAATAATAAGCAAAAATAGATATTGTTATTCCAGACTAGGACTTCCAAGTGTCTTCTGATTTTTATTTTTTAAGCATTTTTATAAAGTGTTGATATTTAAATAGTGATTATTTTTTCTCTTTTTAAGGGGCAAGTAATGGCCTATTTATGCATTTGTGTTCTTTCTTTTTTTTTCCAGTGGCCTCCAGAAATTATACTGGAAAGCACTGGTTTAGGGTTCCTGTCACAGGAATTCAAAGAAAGGGAACTCCCATAAATAGTTTGAAGATGTCAGTGCTATAATGAAGATCTTCAACACGGGAAGAAGAGCTGAAACCTCAGGTACCCAACCCAGTCCTGAGCCTTCTGGTTATGTAGGTCTTTCCCTTGTTAAAAGGAGAATTTAAAACTCCAGCAGGTTATACATGAAAGATACACATGATCTAACAGTTGTAATTAAATTTTCCATTACTATTACAGCCAGTAATGAGCAGGAAAATACAGTATGAGCAGGAAAACACTGACTCAGATCGGCCACCTGAGGCATCTAATATGGAATTTACGCATCATTAGCCTTTCCTCAGCTATTTAGATTTCCATCTACTTTAAACCTTTTATTTTGGGAGTCTATTGCATGTGCTTATACCTTTTTTTTCCCTACTTCAAACAGGTTACCTCTTCCAGCATTCTACAGAACTATGTATTTTTACTTTGAGATTGTTTTTCCTAGAGGTGAAAATAATTTATAATTTTAGTACACCGTTGCTTTTTTTTTTTACATTTAAAGTTGAATGACAGCACTGAAACAATCATTTTGGAGTGGCATCATTATATATCAATTTCAAACTGATGTTTTAGTATTTTTTCTATTGTATTCTCTTTGCTACTGGTGTTGATATGCTAGCAGATATATTTCTGTTGGAGGAGAATATTTAGGGGTGCAAGTTAGACTTCTACTACTTCTGGGCAGAGATCCAAAAAGTAACATAAGCGTTGCTTTCTTTATTGCACTTGCTACCATCTGCAGTTGTGTAGTCCAGCAGTTTTTTGTGGATATCATGTCTTCTTACCCTTGAGTAAGTGAATCACAGAATCCCAGATTTGCTGAAGTTGGAAGGCACCTTTGCAGCTCATCTGGCAGAACACCCTACCGAGAAAAATCGCTTTCTCTTCTTTACTCCTCCTATCAGGTATTTCTACACATTGACAAGATTCCTCCTGAGCCTCCTGAACAATCTCAGATACCCGGGATAGAGGGATTATCATGTGATCTCTGCATAAATACTTACCTCCATATTATTTTACAAACTTCCTCAGCAAATTAATCTGAATTATAGAATTTACAGATGACTTTGTCTCTCTGGAAGCAGTAGTTATGAAAAGATGCCACGAGTAGGAGGTAAAACTTAGTTACACTTTTTGACTGCAGAAGACAAGCAGAAATCAGAAGGAAAGACTGAAAAATAATGAAATCCACAGCTAAAACACATTACTAGAATTTTGGAGACACTACATTAAAAATTAGCTTCTAAGTATCTTTCTTATTCATCTTCTAACATTTGTTTTAATAAGAGTCCCAAGGGAAAGTATAAAAACCAGTAAGTGTTGGCAAGCCAGAGTTAAGGTAAAACATAACTGTATACCTTTAAAAGTACTATTTTAAAAGCTCTCCAGTATAAATTAGAACATTTAACTTGAAGAAATTAAAACAATCATTTCTTAGGAATCTGATCAATCTTTCCAAATGCTGTAAACAGTGCTAGGAGCCATTTAGAAATGAACACAGAAAAAATCTTCATGCTCTTACAAATGGCCCCTTCAGCCCCTTGAAGTTTAATTCACTCTGTGAATTCTGCCACCTGGTAGAATTAGAAATGTCATTAAGAAGAGAGACAAGGATGGTGAGAGATATGCAGTGGTTTCCAAGTGAAAAGAAAATATTCGCTTTGAGAAGCCTAATTGACTACCAGTTTTGAGAAATGGGCAAACTGGGAAAGAAGACACAGGTTCGTTAACAGGATGGAGTGAGCAAAGCAAGTGTTCACTCACTTTTGTAATGTCTCGGGGGAGTATCCATTGAAATCACACAGTTGGAGTTTAAAACAGGAACTCTTTGCAAAATGCATGATGATAATGCAGATAAAGTGCTGACTGCTAGAAGCCAAGAAGACACACGAGGTTAAAGATATCATACTATCAGAGAATCATAGCATGGTTCAGGTTGGAAGGGACCTTAAAGATCATCCAGTTCTAAACCACCTGCCCTGGGCAGGGACAACTCCCACCACACCAGGGTGCTCCAAGCCCCCTCCAACCCCTCCAGGGATGGGGCAGCCACAGCTTCTCCGGGCAATGTGTTCCAGTGTCTCACCACCCTCACAGCAAAGTTTTTCTTCCTGAGATCTCATCTTAATCTCCCCACTTTCAGTTTAAAACCGTTCCCCCTTGTCCTATGGCTCCTCTCCCCGATCAAGAGTCCCTCCCCAGCTTTCCTGGAGCCCTTTGAAGGCTCTAAGGAAGGGGCTCTAAGGTCTCCCTGGAGCCTTCTCTTCTCCAGGCTGAACCTCCCCAACTCTCTCAGCCCTCCCTCACAGCAGAAGGGCTCCAGAACATCTTTGTGGCTTCCTCAGGACCTGCTCCAACAGGTCCATGTCTTTCCTGTGCCAAGGACTCCAGAGCTTTATACTTGTCCTGTTTCTGTTATTCTTTTCCTGAATATCTTTATCTGTTCTGGCCCTCCATTAGAGATGCAAAAATGAGGAGAGAATCTCTGTTCAATGACAATTTTTCGACGGGATCATTGACATTGAAAATCAATGACGGGATAAATGCCTTCCATGTCAAGAAGATAACGTTAAAGTCCTAAATTTTGTACATAGATGAATAATTCATGTCATGTGGGAAAAACTGTTCATATTGACCAAGCAAATTAATTAAATGTCTGTAGGAAATGGCCTAAGTAAGGAAAACATGAGAGAAAACCATGCCTATAGTGACACGAATGTACATAAATTTAATGTATATACACTTTGCCTATGACCCCTTTTATAGCCATCTCTGACTTCATAGTTGTATAGGGGAAAGTACGTGCTTAATGAGGAAATATTTTTCCCTTGCATATGTATTTGACCATGCTTTACTCTGATTTATTTTGCTGAATGTAATACAACTGCCAGTATAATTACTTCAATAAAATTTTCTAGTCAGGGTTTTTTTCCCCAAGAGAATAGAGCAATCAGTTATAAGTCTTTTTTCTTTTTCCATTAACTACAAGTCAAGAAAGGCAAATGCCTTTTTTTTTTTTTTTTGGCTCTTCTTATAAATTGGTGCATCATAATATGTATTTCAGCAGGGTATTAAGAGATTATTGTTATTTTTTGTATCAGTGTCATTTTTGCAATCAGGTATTCTGACTCCTTGCATAATCTTTGTTTTTTCCTAGTAAGACCTTTATAATTATTCTCCGACTTCAGCCAGCATCCCTGCATATCTTCCAATTGCCAAACTGCATTCTGTAATTTAGGAAGTATATTAAAATAATTTCTTGTGTCCAGTATTAGGTGCCATCACATCATAAGTCTGTCTCCTAAATATCTCTTTCAGGCACATTACAAATGCAAGATTGTACCTTTGGTGAAATGCTGCATGTTTTCTCTCCTGTTGAGAGTTATTTATCCAGTTAAAAGTGGTCTAATGGCCTCTGGTTGCAGCTCTTTTTCACCTCGGGCTGCTTTATATTTATGTGATGCTGAGAATATGCCTCTCTTTTGTAACCTGTATAATACGTTTAAAGTACTATGTGTCCTTCCTACTTCAAGAGCTAAAATAATCTGGGCAGTTTGCCTTGAAGTACGCGGGTCTGCCTTCAAGTTGATAACATGCACATTTACAGTGCAAGTTCCTGAGACATTTAAAGTGGATCCTGTTATCCAGTGTCCTTGTCCTTCATGATTACATTCTGAAAGTCACATTTGTTTCATCTTTTTCTGATGAAAAGTGTTATCAGCAAAATGAGATTGGTACACAACTTAAACATCTCTTTCTAGTGCCCCTACAGGGATGTGGGGGATAGTCATTATGCGGATCCAAAATGTGCATTCTCTGCATTTTTTTTTCCCGACGCTTCCACAATTTGCTTTTAATAGAAAATTGCACTTTATAAATCCTGCCGGGTTTCCAATTGCTAGGTAAAATGTAAGCTGTTTGAATTAATAACTCCAGTACTTTTTAATTAAGACATTTAATCCTTCTCTGTCAACAGGTCATTTTCTTATACATGTTTCTTTTCTTGTATATGCTTAATTTATCACTTTATTTAGCACTTCGGTCTTTTTTCTCCTTTTCCTGCTATTTATGATATTTATTGTACTGAAGAGTACTCCTGTTGTGCTAATATATTTTTTTCCCATTTCTGTTTTAGTTGCTCTCAGTAAAATCAGCCGTCTCAACTTGTTATATCTGTATAAAATGGAACGAATATTAAAGTAGTATCTTCTTTGCTGCAAAAGTTGGTTTCCAATTACTGTCATTTTCTTCGGCACAAATGTCAGATTTGTGGAGGTTGAAGTGATCTTGTTACTTTCTAATAGTAAGTGAATGACTTTGAAAGTGACATGTAGATAAGCAGTTAAGTTTGATGACCTTGTTCGTCACTAGTGGTACTTTATCTCGTGAAGAGTCACCTTGACTTCACTAAGACTTCATATGGCAGAAACTAAGCAGCCTTAAACGCATCATAATGTGGTGGTTATACTGGATTTGGCATTCTATAGTGGAGCCAAAACAGCAACTTTTGTCTTTACCAGTCTGTAACACCCAACAAAACGCAGCATAACAACAAAACCATTATAGCATAAATGAGACCACCATTTATAATCATCTTTAAGATTTTACCACACTTCAGCTGATACACAGAAAATGAATACGTATATGATTCGGTTCTGTTGTAATTCAAATTAATTCCTCAGAAATTACTTAGATGAACACTTTTACATTTTAACAATTACTGACTCTTTATCAATGTAAATGCAATTACTAACAGGTAACAAGGTATCTTATTAACACCAGAAGAGTTCAGCTAATTCTCTGATCTCACTTCTTTATTTGCCACTTCCTTCTAAAATTACAAATTTCTGAGGGTTTGGGGTCCTTTTATGTTTACGATACCGTATCATCTGCATCTCTCAGCTGGGGTTCAGACTGTTTTGAGGTACCTATGTAGATAACAACCTCTAGGCAAATGATTCAGGTTGTGAATGATATAATAAAGCATAGGTCAGCAAGACACATTTCTTGTTATTACATTTTAATAAATGAATATCAAAGTACATCATCAGCCACAGCTTCAAGTCTTACACGGTTTTGGTGACTTGCATAAAGCACTACTTGCTTTCTCAGGTTTCTCTTAAAATGTGTCTTCCTCTACACTTTTCCTTTTTCTAGGAAATAGGTGTTTCTGACATTCTCGGAAAAACTAACTGATCAGATTTCTCATGCTATTTCTCCTTTTTCCCATCGGTGTAACCACGGTTCTTTGTTTTTCTGGTTTTTTTCCAAACATTTCTCAGTGCTGCTCTTCCTCCTTCTTATTTTCTTCCTTAAATTTTCTTTCCAACTGGGGTACGTATGTTTAAAATAATACCATGCCTTATTAACTCTAAAACCAAAACAAACAAAAGGCAAATAATATATTCTGAACTCATCTGTTCGTCTTCCCTAAATCTCTATTTTACTGTGATGTGACTTTCAGGATTGGGTTCCTTCAGCTAAACTCCTGTTCTCTTCAGCCTCTTAGAACCAAGCAGTTAATAACATATTTTTTTTTTTTCTGATAAAATTCCTGAATTCTTCATAAATCTTTCTAGCCTTATCCAAAATGTAGAGGAAAAATAATTCACCCCTTCCTCATTTGTGTAATTGTTAACATTCTTGAAAGACCAAACCTTCTCTCCATCTCATCTTTCCTTCTCTACTGTAATTTTGGCACAGATTATTATTAGATCTTACAC
The DNA here is from genome assembly GCA_025769975.1 of Gallinago jamesoni. Lineage (NCBI taxonomy): Eukaryota > Metazoa > Chordata > Aves > Charadriiformes > Scolopacidae > Gallinago > Gallinago jamesoni. The sequence goes on from JAOQGH010000032.1 coordinate 61,992,313, forward strand.
CAATTTCAGGTATTTTTACAGTGCAGGGTAGAGGAAAGAAAGATCTTAAATACATCAGCCTCCTGGAATCGTATACTGGCAGGTTACTTACCCCATGTTTATCTCACTAAAAGAAACTGGCTTTCTCTGACCAAAATAAACCCAAAACAAAACAAAAAAGGTACTTACAATGTTTTAGGTGCACTGGATTCCCCTCAGGATTTACAGTTTTCACCCTGGCCAGCACTAGAGGCTCCATCTTTAGCCATGACTTCGATATGAAGACACAACTGCAAATAAATTATGCTACATTTTCTGCAGAAAAACAAAAACTTCAAGTACAAAGCCATTTCAACTAGTTCCAGACAAAAGGATGGACAGACTTCTTTTTCTAGCAATTCAGTTTTTCCAAAAGTGATTCACAATGGGAACTATGGTGCACAATTATGTAAATTATTGTTTTTTAACAAAAGGTGATTGAATTGGGATCCATGTCCATGAAAAAAATGAACAAATTCGTAGTTACACATAGAAATATAAGGAAATATGCAATGTATCAGGTTCTAACTTAACTAGATTCAAAGGTGGCATATATTCTATGGCAAAGGTGGCATTTACTATTTTCAGTACTAAAGTCTGCGTACGTTGGAGAAATAGCACGAAAAAATGTGAAATTGCTTTTACAAAATCATCCCGCTTGTGAAATGCCCACGCTTCTTGTGCGGTGTCCCAACGGTGTCTACATTAATCCTATAATATAAAAATGTCTAATTAGAGCAAATTCGATAAGCAGCCAGTTATCTGCATTAAACATATGTGTCACCATTCTTTGTACAAGTAAACCTATTATTTCTAAATGAAATCAGAGCCGCTAGTTCAGAAAGGCTTACCAAAATAGAAGTTTCTTCATTGCTAAGTAAAATGGGGGATTTCTGTTTCAGAAGGGAGCACTCATATCATTTCAAAGTAAATGACAGTAATAGACATAATTAGCACTATAAAGTGTTCAAGAGTCTTGAGGAAATTAGCATGTGTTGAGTTTGAACGGACTAGATTACTTCTTAGGTATTGCAAATAGTTATTAAGTATATTAGTGTTTTAAACAGGCTTACAGAGAAATAGGTACTCTGAGAAGCAGTGCTCTGGAACATGAATCTGAAAAGATTGTGAAACTTCACGTGATTAGAGACCGCTTAAAATTAGGTTTCTTCCCTGGATCTTTCCTCGGTCATGAGACATCATTCAACGGTCCTGGAAAGATCTGTAAAACTGTAAAAAAAGGGCTCGGTGATATTGTTGTTAAATGGATTTTCATAGAGAGCTCATTACATGTGACAGAAAGAGCTGAACAGTCTAAGAAAAGGAGCTCTACCCACCACTTTGCATCCTTCTCTGTGGCTGCTAGGATGTCCACAAGCCTTGGTGATTTCCATGGGCAAGAAGGGATAATGCTATTTCATGGAAATCTGTGTTGTCGGAGTTGATGATTCAATATTTCTCCAGCCGACTCGTGGGAGTATGAACCTGCTTAACCAAACATCGTAGATGTTTCTAATCTTTGAGGAACTACAGTATCTTTGGAGTAATATTGATATAAGCCCTGCCTAAGCAACGTAGATGGAAGCACAGTTGGTGAGGGGCACTTATGATCACATCAACTTGCAAATATATTACCCTTCTTAATCACACTAACCACCAAAACTGTATTTCCAGAAGTGTGGAATTAATATACAAACGAGATACTGATAGCAAAAAAAAAAAATCCCCCAAAAACCCCAAACCAAACTTGGCCTGTGTTCCAGTGACAGCAGTAACCTGTTTCTGAGGCTGAATATGCCTTGGAGTCACAGAATCTGGGCTTCTGGAGCTGGGATGCCACCTATAGGCATTCAGCCACGTGGTCATGAGTTTTTCTGACCAGCAGTTTTTGCTCAGACTGAAACAATATATTTTTTTGACACAAAACCAGTCCCAGCACAGACCCTTGAGGGACACCACTTGTCACTGCTCTCATCTGGACTTAGAGCCATTGAGTACTACCCTCCGGATGCGACCATCCAGCCAATTCCTTATCCACTGAACAGTCCACCCATCAAATCCCTGTCTCTCCAATTTGGCAAGCAGGATGTAATGGGGGACCATGTCAAAAGCCTTACAGAAGTCCAGATGGATCACATCCATAGGTTGTCCCTTATCTAGTGACATAGTCACTCCATCCTAGAAGGCCACTAGATTAGTCAGGCAGGACCTGCCCCTAGTAAAGCCATGTTGGCTGTCCTGAATCATCCCCCTGTCCTCCATGTGCTCAAGCACAGCATCTTGAAGGATCTGTTCCATGATCTTCCCAGGCACGAAGGTGAGGCTGACAGGTCGGTAGTTCCCAGGGTCCTCCTTTCTACCCTTTTTAAAAATGGGTATGATGTTTCCTTTATTCCAGTCTGCAGGGATTTCACCTGACTGCCACAACTTTTCAAATATCATGGAAAGTGGCTTGGTAACTTCATCAGCCAGTTCCTTCAGGACTCTGGGATGTATTTCATCAGGTCCCATGGACTTGTATATCTTCAGATTCCTTAGATGATCACGTACCATGTCTTCAGTTATAGTGGGATGGACTTTGTCACCTTGGTCCTCAACTTGTGAGCCATCAACACGAGAGCTGCCAGTGAAGACTGAGACAAAAAAGTTGTTGAGAACTTCCACCTTCCCCTCATCCATTGATACAAGTTCCCCACTGCTGCTCATTAGGGGTGGTATGTTTTCTTTAACCTTCTTTTTCTGGTTAACATACCTGTAGAAGCCTTTTCTTTACGTCCCTGGCCAAGTTCAGTTCTAGCTGTGCCTTGGCCTTCCTGACCTCATCCCTACCCAGCTGGGCAACGTTCCTATACTCTTCCAAGGATGCCTGTCCTTTCTTCCATTTCCTGTGGAGCCCCATCTTGCCCCTTAGTTTGACCAGCAGTTCCCAGCTCAACCATGTACTTATTCCTGGGAATATTTACTTCTGCCTTACTGAAAATTTGCTTCCTGTTTTGTTTCTAGGCATTTACAAACAAAATCAACTACAACACATTGTGTTTGCTGCTACACGTTTTCATGATCGTTTACAGCATTTTGAGCATGAATATATGGTGAGAAATATTCATGGGCTTTCCTTTTCACACATATTTTGCACACATTGCAAATATTTGCCAGTATGGATTTGCATTATCCCACTTTAAGGTTCTTGATATAATTGTGCCATTTTGGTCATTTATAGGGCCTCCTTATTTAGTTATTTTGTTCATTAATTTTACATAGCAGAATAGTAACAGGATTTATAGCAACTGAGATGAGCTTCTCCGATTCTAATTTAGTTTGCTCTGAAACGAAGTACGCACAGGCAAATTGTGGTTAGCGTTTAGTCCCCTATGTTTATAGATATTGATTTATTCTTTTGGTAGCTCTAGACATACTGAAAACACATTGTGTTCTTTTTTGAATTATGGGCTGTTCCCATTCTGCAGAATTGCCCTATTTATTCCTTCTTTGGTTTTAGTAGCAACATTTTTTGTCCGGAGCTATTTATCAGAAATAACCTAATCACATTGGATCCTCACCTCTTATTTTCATGTTTCTTAAAAGCATAGGGCAATATCTTCATATCTTCTCTTTATGTAAGTGTGTTCTTTAACAGTACAAGAATATTTTACATGGCCCTCAGTTACCATACAATATTATAACTGACAGAAAATCGGTTTGTTTATGCAGAAGTTAAAACCATTTTCTCATTTATCTTCAATTCAGTAGAGATGCCCAGTGAAATAACCAAAAGAAAATCATCCGAATGTTCTTCTTATAAAATAATGAAATTTTTATTTTGCATTTTTGATCAGAGCAAGAGGCAGGAGCATTTCTGACTCAAATGAACTGACTGAAATGTTTTCTGTTGAGATGCCCTTAAAACATAAAGGATTTCCCCTTAGAGTAAGCACAGATTGGGCATCAAAGTTGCAATTCTCACACTTGGGTTAAGCTGGAATATCACATTGCCTAAACTAACAGCAACAATTCGGACCAGTTGTCCCAGCGCTGTGGACACACATCCTCTTCTGGGACTGGCCGTGACAGTAAAAAGCTTTCTGCCTCTCTGATTGTCTCCAGCTACAGTTACTGCCTTTCCCCTCCAGGTAACTTCTCTATAATGTATTCTAAAAAACTATTCCACCATAATCCAGCTCAGCCTAATTGAGATGCTAACAAAGAACTATTGTTTAAGTTAACCCAGGTCATTTTGCCTGAAGGTTAGGAATCATTTGGCTGCTCCCTGAGTGCATGATTTGCACTTTATATCAGTAAGTTACATGCCATCTCTACTTGATAGTTTAAAGTGCAAATCATCACCCTCAAGATCATTCACTTCTCACTGCATGGATATCTTGAGCCCTTTACCTAATGCGTTCTCCAGTTTTGCTCACTTAAATTTTCAGTATAACTTCATACTTAGAATCATAGAATCATAGAGTTGCCCAGGTTGGAAGGGACCATTCAGATCATCGAGTCCAACCATCAACCCAACACCGACAAAAAACACCACTAATTCATGTCCCTCAGCAACACGTCTACCCGGCTTTTAAATCCCTCCAGGGATGGGGACTCCACCACTGCCCTGGGCAGCCTCATCCAAAGCTTCACATCCCTTTCAGTGTAGAAATTTTTCTGAATATCCAATCTAAACCTCCCCTGGAGCAACTTGAGGCCATTTCCTCTTGTCCGATCACCTGTTCCTTGGGAGAAGAGACCAACCCCACCTCTCTACACACTCCTTTCAGGCAGTTGTAGAGGGTGATAAGGTCTCCCCTCATCCTCCTTTGCTCCAGGCTGAACATCCCCAGCCCCCTCAGCCATTCCTCGTAAGACTTGTTCTCTCTACTTGTGTTACTATTTAAAAAAACTGCATGAAATTGGTCCTGAGGCTGGTCACTGAGAAACATTTTCACAAACAGCATAGTAAAAGTCTTCTGTTTTTTCTTCATTTTTCTCCCCCATTCCTTTGCTTTTTCTCTGCTCTAACTTTGCAGTCCTGTGACCTGCTGGAAGGTCACACAGCAGCAGTGCTTTCCCAGTCTTGACATACCCTTGGTTTTTATTAATGAGCGCTATGTTTGTTTTGCGATGATTATTCTACTGAATAATTTAACCTGTTAATATGCCAGTTGACATTTACTTACATTTCATACAGAGTTCTTATGACAGACCACCTTTTGCAATTAAACTAAGGTCAAATACATGACTAGAGCATAGTCGCTAACACAACAGCAACCCCTAAGTCCAAGCCCTCAAAGAATCCTCTGAGGACCTAAGCTCTTGTTCCTAATTCAGTCTTTAGCTGACAATTGAAAACTGTAGGATTAGAAAATGAATTTCAGTGCAATTACCTTGCAGAAACTGTTATAATCAAGAGATTGGAGAATAGAAATGTCTCAGAAGTGTCAGCAAGTTTTGGTCTTTCCACAATTTGATGGAAATGTATTAAATAATAATCTCTGCATATTGAGAGATGAGCAATTGGAATAATACTCCTCTAAAAGACAGTCATGTTAGAAATGAGCAGTCTTTAGAAACCCCATGACTGTAACAAATCTGGTGAACTAACATAAATGCAGTAAAGCTTTACTGTTAATTTAAAAATTATTTCTTTCTATTCACTGATGATTAAAGAAGGCTAAGAAATTTACATAAATAGAGTGACTATTATTGAAACATCATCACGAGAAGAACCAAAAGACTTATCAGAAGTTACTACTAGAATCTAGTAATAGCCATGAGCCAACAATCCTGCTCTGTGGTAATTTTATAGAGAGTAGCCATACAACTTCTGAGAATATATCCCTATTTTGGACTAATCTAGGAGGGCAGCAATTGATCTGAGAGAGCAATTTGTTTAAGAAAGTTTGTATCATTTGAAGATTATTATTTCTCAAATGTTCTCTGAGTCCACTGTGTAACTGTGATACTCCAGAGCCAGATAAAATATTCTGCGCCTGAACATTCATCTGGCTGAATTAAGTTTTCACAGGATTGGATTTGAATTAAACCTTAAATTGAGATTTGGACTGACTAGGAATGGAACTGTAAATAATTGACTTGCCATTGGTCTAGCAATGGACATTCTTCCAAATATGAAAGGAAAATATAGGTCTGAAGCACAAATTGTGTGTTTTTCCTGTACAGTAGGATTTTTGTCTCATCCAGACAGAGCAGCTTTCAAGATCGTAGAATCACAGAATCATAGAATGGTTTGGGTTGGAAGGGACCTTAAAGATCACTTAGTTTCAACCCTCTGCCCTGGGCAGGGACGTCTCCCACCACACCAGGTTGCTCCAAGCACCCTCCAACCTGCCCTTCAACCCCTCCAGGGATGTGGCAGCCACAGCTTCTCTGGCCAACCTGGGCCAGGGTCTTGCCACCCTCACACCAAAGAACTTCTTCCCCACAGCTCAGCTCAATCTTCCCTCTTTCAGTTTAAAACCTTGACCCCTCATCCTTTGGCTCCCCTCCCTGATAAAGAGTCCCTCCCCATCTCTCCTAATAATACAGATGTTTTAGGTACACGTTTCTGGTTGTATGAAAAGCTTTACCTACAGCTTTGTGCTTTAGGTGAGACATATGGAAACCTACAGTGGATACAACTGATTCAGTCTGTGCACAACCTCCTTCCTAACCATCCTAACATCGCTTTGTCAATGGGTTCAAGTGATGAAACCAAGAAGAGGACCAAACCTTCACGGAATCACGGGATCATGGATTAGACAGAGTTGGAAGGGACCTCTAGAGATCATCCAACCCCCCTGCTAAAGCAGGGCTGCCCAGAGCACATCCCTCAGGACAGCATCCAGGTGGGTCTTGAAAATCTCCATTTAATTTGGTTAAAAGCCATTTCACGTGTACAAAGCTGAAGTGGAATGAAATCGTTTACACGTATCAGCAACAGCTAACAGTGACCAAGATTGTAGAACCTGACCGTGAAGCACTGTGAACACTTAAACAGTTCTAGAGAAGTCCAGGAACAGACACTTTAACTTTACCAGCGAAAAATTTATAATCTTTGTCCATGTGTTATAAATCTAGAATTAAAAGACAAATGGACAAATATTTTGAGGACCTACATTTGAAATTTATGTGCCTAATATTGGTGTTTGAGGGCTAACATTGGTTGTAGATTTAGCCATTAGTCCCGAAGCACAGAGCTAAATTCAACTCTGAGGTAAACAACAGCAACTCTATTGGAATAACAGAAGAGAAATGAATTTGCTGGATGCATTTGGCACATAATCGTTAACATCCAGAGCTATATGGAGTACAAGTGCCTACTTTTTTACTGAGAACAGTTATCCCTCTCAAAACCTATTTAAATAGACCCATGTAATAGTAAATTGCACTTCTCTTTAATGAAACATATCAAAGCTTTATTTAGAAAAAATGCTGAAGTAAATCTAAATTGCCTAACCTGAAATTGTGATACAGTTGATAGCTTGCTTTCAATTTTATTCAGGCTTTTATTTCCCCTGAATGTATTCACTAAAGATAAACCATTAAATATTCAGGCTCATGATTGCATGAAAAGACTTTTTTTTACTGAAGACAGTATTTCTCCACTGGAATCAGTTGTTACATGTGCTCAGATTGCTTTTATTGGACCTTCCAATAAGTGGCCTGTGCTTTCAAGAGGGTTTCATCCCGTTAATTAAATCATTAATACTCTGTTATCTAAATTTCAGTTGACATATTTACATTTTAATGAAATGATCACCTTTTATTCTTGACCTTATGTTAAAAAAAGGAAAATGCCTTGTGTAATTCTTTTAATCGCTTACTAATTATGTTAAGCAGGACTTTTTCATTTAAAAAAGAAAAGAAAAGAAAAAAACAAACCCTGAGGCCTCAACTGACAAATGACAGGCAATGAATAAAGGTCAGTCTCTGACTATTGGTCTTTTTCTTGTTACACAATGTGACTGCAAATTCTGAAATCCTCATATTTGCCACGACTGACTAAAGTTAACAGATATAAATGTCTGTCACCCATATACAGTAAAAAGTAAGATCAAAAGGTTGGGAAAAGAAAAATACAGCCACAACTCCTATTTTGATGCGAAAATAGTATCAACGACTAGAAATTCTTCTGGATCTAAAGCTATGGAGCATCTACCAAGGTGTGGCAATCAAGGTGCTTTGCTTTTCATTAGAAAAGAAAACCACAATTAACTTTAAAAAGGAATCTTCTTCTACTTTTATATATTTGTCTTTAAAACAACTAACAGGGTAATTTGGAGATTATTTTTTTTCTATCACAACACTATCCTACTTCCAGCTAAATTCTTATGAATGCATCCTGTAATTTTGAGAGAATTTTGGGTCCTTAGTTCCACTTCTCTGAGAATATGGTTGAACAGATTGGAAGAGGAGCAGTCTGGTCATAGGTACAGCCTGTCAAATATACAAAATACAGGATTTAAAATTATTCATTTCAATTACAAAGGACTGTTTACTTCAATCATATTCATACCCCATGATTTTCATAAGTATAAAGTAACATTGCTGTTATCTTTAGGGAAACAATTATGCATGCAAATAAATACATTTATCCCCTATTCAGTAGTACTCAGTTGTTGAAATGTGTTGAACTGATAGGAATTTCAATTTCAGTTGATGGAATTTAAATTCAACCACGCTTTTTCTTCCTGTTTTAATAAGTTTGTTGTACCACTGGAATTAATTTTACATTCTTTTGATAATTAGTCAACAAAACACTATCAAATAATAAAACAGGTCATGAGACTGAATAGACATAATTCAAAGCATTTTGCATAATTTTTTACAAATCATTTGAGCATCAAAATTTAACAGATACCCGACTTGATCCAGAGTCATCTTACTATTCAGGACAGACTGAAAGAGAGCACATTGACTTTACCATGAACTTTAAAGGACTATCATTGGGTCATGGACCGATGTGGAAATTGAAAATGGAGTGTCGATCTCTTTAAAATGGACCCAGATTTAGAAATAAATTTGACTCTTGTCATTATAATGTGAGAAATAGAATTGAACAGCCTTCACTGCAGTTCCTGTTTAATTTTTTAAGGTGGGCAGCAATAAGCTCCTGTAGACATTTATGCACATTCTCAACTTTTTAATTTGCATATGCATGAATGTAAATATTACTCAATAGGGAAAAGTTCTAATATTATTGCTGAAAGAATTAAAAAAAAAAAGTTTTACATAAACATATTGAATAGACAAGGGAATATGCCATAATTAATCACACAGTTTTACTTTCCTATGGCAATGGTTGTCCCTGTATGCTACTTATCTTTTAAGCTCGCCAATTAACAGCAGCAGTATTCAGGATATGGTGTTTTGGTCAGAGGTTAAAAATGCAAAATAATTCATTGGATCTTTGATCTGTTTCTAAGCACTTGTTCTAAGTTTATTGTGCCCTTGAGGTTGAGCCACAGCATAGCACACCCAGCAATCATTCTCAAATCCGTTTCATCTTTTCAGGCTTATTTCATGAGTAAAAACCAGAACAGATGTCAGAGGTTTTTATGTTTTCCCCCATGTTCCCCTAGACATTGTTTTCCCTTCGCTGACAAAACATTTAAAAAATGAGAAAGTGTATTGTTTTGGTAAACAGGGATTGTCATTAACCTTTTAATTTCCCTAGGTGGAAAATGTATGATACAGATCCACTATGACATTTACGTGGCCGTATGTCTCAGTCTTATCTTTCCACACATCTACAGCTTTTGCCTTTTCAGACAAGACAGCCCTGGGTAGCTGTCATTCAGAAAATTACTCTTCTGTTCAGACATAGAAATTGTATTTCATGAAACTAGCTGTATTTCTCTCCTCTCCCCCAAATTTGAACTCCAGACTAATGGATATCTGAAACATTACTTCTCCCTTCTACTAGAATCATAGAATATCAATGAATATTTGAAGGAAATTGACCCAAAAGATAGAGTAGAATAATAATATTTAATTTTTAAAACCATGACTATTCATACTATCTATTCCTTGGATTTCTATGGTTTTCTGTCTGTCCCTTCTCCCTTTCCACCTGTATTCTTCCATCAAACTCAGTTCTGTGTTGAGCGTCAGATAAACTCAACAAAAGCTGAAGAAGTTTAACTCACCATTTCTGAAAATCAACTTTACAGCTCACATATTAAAAGTTTCAGGATGCGTATTTTCATTGTTTTTGAAGATACAAGGCGTTACACCAATCTCCAGAATCTTAAACTTCATTCAAAATCAAGTTATTCATGTAATTTTCTTTGAAACCCTTACCTTCAGCATGATTACTGATAGATCTATTGCATTTTCCATGGAAACAAAATGTTTGCATTTAAATGGATAGTACTGTTAATATTGTTTTTTCAACACTCCATTAACTTAACCATTATAACTGGGGAAAAAATGTTATCATAGAAGCACAGAATGGTTTGGGTTGGAAGGGACCTTAAAGCCCATCCAGTGCCACCCCCTGCCCTGGGCAGGGACACCTCCCACCACACCAGGTTGCTGAAAACCCCATCCAACCTGGCCTTGAACCCCTCCAGCAATGGAGTATCCACAATGTAAATATAAATAAATATAGATAAATATAATATCTTTCATTGACCTTTTCTCTCCCACCAAACTCCACATGTAAAAGTTTTATGTGCTCAACTGCATAACATGTCAGATACGTGCTGGCCTTTTGAGACCACCAAATGGCAACATGAAATCCTACATAATATCCTAAACACATGAATATTCAAGAGATTTCCAAAGTTTTATCAATTCTCAGTGCACTCAGATCTTTAATAATACAGGACAAAGGTAAAAAGAACAAAAGAAAAAAAATTAATGTTTCTTAAAACTTTAATAGTTCAATATAAAAAATTTAGAATTTATAATCAAATTATAATCTAATAAAAAATTTAATATCCAGTAATTACTACACCTGAATTATAAAGAAAAATAAATCTTAAAAAAAATACGTGTATATGCTAAAAATATTCGAAAAATTTAGTTAAGATGTCATTGCACATGACATATCCAACAGTTCACATCATGGAAACATTTTCCTAATTTTCTGCTTTTTAAAAAATACATTTTATTTCCAGTTGCTAATTTATTATTTATTCAAATATATGACACCGTGCATTCTGTAAATTAAAAAAGTTTCAAGCAAGAAAAATAATTTCATTTTACCTATTTATTAAAATTTGGAATTTCATTTCAGAATCTCCCTGACTGCAACAAATATCCAGCCCTATTTCCTTGAGTATCTTTTACACCAAAATATCCCCTCTTTGGAAACCAGCTTTGTACACGTGTAAGTCAACAGAGGCAACAATGGGCTGTGGTGCTCCAAAAGCTGGAGAACCATAGGGAGAAGACTAAAGGAAATACATCCCCCTCATCATCTTGCATGTTTTGTGCTGATACGTCTCTGGTTTTTGAGTCTTTTTTTCAACAAAGTAGTGGAAAGCAGTTTATCAAGTGCTCTTAGCTGATAGATCCCAGAAATTCGTTCTGTATTTAATATGCTTGGTTTGTTGCTTAGCAGAGGAAGAACAAGGACAATTAATGGATGTGCTCTTCCACCTTCCTGGATGTTACCTTTTCCAGCTTAATAGAGTTAATTGATCCTGAGTTAAAAGCAACGTAAAAGTCTTCAGGAAACTAAGGTCCTTGAGCAGGCAGGATTTCTCTGCTGTTCTTAACCACGTAATACAATAAATATTATTAATTTGAGCAAGTTAAAATTATAACATCCTTTGTCATTATGAGATTAACTGCTTATAACAGCAAGGCAGACAGATGCGAGCAAGTTTTTTAGGAAAAGTAATTTCAGTGTGAAGCTGGCTCTTATCAATCAGTTCCATGTTTTTCCCCATTTTTCTTGGCTCCTTTTAAGGTACATTGGAAAGTGGTACCACATGAATTGCTGCATCCTTAAGTATGCAATCAGCACTGCAAATGTCAAGGTGGGAACTGGAATATTGATGATCTGTTGAAAATCATAACCTGAGCAGGCTTCTTTTCATTTCTTCTCATCTCCACAGTAGTCTTCCTGAATTAACACAAGAAACCAAAGAAGAAATGGCAAAGTATAACTGTAAGACTCAATCCTTATTTCTCTAAGGTGGCATCTGTTTAGTAAGACGACTTCTTGGGTATGAGGGGGTTTGGTTTAATTCCAAATAGCAGGTTTCAATCCAGAAAGAATGCTGTTTCTGTATACTACTTAAATGATATAAGTATCTAGAATATATAGGTTCACTTACAGCTAATAAATATCCACAAATTTTAGATTTGATTTTCGGAAATGTCAGCGTATATTTTGACACTTCCATTCAACAATTTTTCACCATTCTGTTTGTTATTCGTAGCAAAAGAAACATTACACTTGAGGATCTTTTGTTCCTTTGGGGTTTGTTTCTACTTTTAATGCTGCAGAATAGACAGGGAAATCAGACTATACCCCTGTTTATTTTAGGTACCGTATTAGTTTTCCAGAAGGCTTGACAGAAAGCTGAAATTTATTTGGAAAGTCCTGTGCTGTATGTTTAAAATTCAGTAAAGCTCTTGACAAACGCAGTTCTTAAACCTCTCTTCTTTTTAAATAGCATATTCTTAGACCTTCCTTCTCTTTCCAGTAGCATAAGGAGGTAGTTGCTCAGTCTGTTGTGAGTTTTCTTGTAAACATCTATGCCTGCATATGCAAAAGGCAGTAGGCAAAGTTTTCAGAATAAAATTGCCATTAAGACCCATTTGTATTGCACTGATGTTTTAAATATTTTTGTCTTAAAGTCATACCGTGTCGCTAAAGACCACCTACGTTGGTGTGTATTTCAGAACTGGTTTAACACATCAGATTTTCTTTGCAAATTGTTCAAACTCGTATCCTTCGTAGCCTTCAAAGCCTTCGTATCCTGCCACAATCTCCACATTAATCACCCGACTGGTGTGTTAGGAGATTCTCTCAAAATAAGACACCCTTTACTCCGAACAGAGTTTGTTTACTGGTGAATTATATATTTTTATATATTTTTAGGCTTTTAACACTGCAAAGTTCTTGCAACCTTCCAAACATTCTTTGCTTTTGTACTCTGGCAAGGAGACTCGTTAATTCCCCAGATGCCTAATCCATCAGCCTGACCTGCTGCCCGTTCTGATCCCAATTTACTCCTCAGTTGTAGAAACTGAGAGGGTTAATCCTTCCCTCAGTAGTTCGACCTCTGTGGAGGTAAAATGCTCTGCCTCCTCACCCAGCTCCCTGGGAATCCTGGCATGCTCAGATCACACCTACAGAATCATAGAATTGCTGAGGATGGAAGGGACATTTCAGATCATGGAGTCCAACCATCAACCCAAAACTGACAAACCCACCACTAACCCATGTCCCTCAGCACCACGTCTGCCCGGCTTTTAAATCCCTCCAGGGATGGTGGAGTACTGGCAGCCTGGTCCAATGCCTAATAACCCTTTCAGTGAAGAAATTTTTCCTAATCTCCAATCTAAACCTCCTCTGGGGCAACCTGAGGCCATCTCTTGTCCTATCACTTGTTACTTGGAAGAAGATCCCCCCTCACTTCCACCTCCTTTCAGGGAGTTGGAGAGAGCCAGAAGGTCTCCCCTCAGCCTCCTTTTCTCCAGGCTGAACACCCCCAGCT
>JAOQGH010000032.1:62023819-62035613 GCA_025769975.1 Gallinago jamesoni
TCTAGCTCTGGGCAATCCTGCTTCAGCAGGGGAGTTGGACTAGATGATCTCTACGGTCCCTTCCAACTCTAAAAAAAAAAAAATCAGTGAAAATTCAGTGAAAAGCAAGGACCTGCCAAGCAATAGGGGGGTGGTTAACAGGGAGCACCCAGTGACACCCCACTTCAGTGCCAGGGACACCAGACTCCAGAACTTCGATTTGATGGGAAGCTTGCAAACACCCAGCTCACACCTTCTCCCCAGCAATGTAACGAAACAAAAGGACAACTGTAATGGTTTTAGGGAAAACTTCAGTTTTAATACCAAAGTATACTTAACGTCAGTATACATTTGATTTAAAAAAAGGTAAAAATGTGCTGGTTGCAAAAATCTCATTTAATAATCTAACAGCTGTGTACTATTGCAGAATCTAGTCCGTAAGACAGAAATATAAAGTGGTATTTGCTTTCAGTATTTGGAGCAAAAGCTGTGTTAATGGGAGTTAAGATCATACATTAAAAGGCAGTGCGAGTCAAAGCTACTTAATTTAATAAATTGGGCACTTCTGTCATTATCTAATTATCTAAAAGTAATCAACAGCAATACCTGCATTTTCATAGATAAGGAAGTAATTCGAGAAAGAAGGCTGATTGAGCAGGACTACCTCATGGATTCTTTTTCTGGAATAAGCTAATTTGATAAGTATCATTTGGAAGAGCAAATCATTAAAATAGACACATGTGGAAGTGGTACCTGTAAAATAAGGTAAAAAAAAAGACTGAAGTAATCAGAAAATATACTTGGAAAGGATTTTTTTAACCATTGAAGAGCTACATAGAAAGATCAAAGCCCTTTCACACGTGTGATGTGTGGGTGCTTTGCACAAACGGATAAAGGAGAACCATTCTTGATTTCAGAGTACAATTATTTCCACTCTTAATGTTGTTTAGGTAAATTCCAGTCTGAAATTTGTTTTTCTCTCCCTTAATATTTGCCTTCTAAGGAGTTTTAGGAGCCTTCTAAGAAGTGAATACCAGTTTTGGCCTTTTCCCAGCAACTGCCAGCACACTGTGAGGGGAATATTCTGAAAATTATTTGAGTGGTAGAAATGACAATTCTTTTGTCCTTTACTTTCTAGTCAGATTATCTGAGCGACCAGGGACAGATAATATCAACCACACTGGTAAGAATATGAGTTCAGACACTTCTGTATCTTCCTTTAAGATCTGCTGAGTTGGCTCAGACAGGTCACCCAGCTGAGATGAGATCAGATAGTGGTTGGTGACTAACTTTGTCCCAATCATGAGTGGATTCATATGCAATGAGTGAAGTCTCCCTTTCCCCCCACCCCCTGCGTTGCTCTGATGTATGAAAAAGTACTTTTAAGTCAGATTCAGTCACTCAGCACTGAATGAATTTGTATAGAAACCTATCAAATAAACAGTTTATGAGATCAGTTTAAAATTGGTATTTTCTCAGGTTTAGCACCTACCAGCAGTGGGAATTTTTTTTGTCCTAATTGCTCTTTTTAATGAAATATTGAGCCTTCAAACTCTCCACATGGCCTAAGTTAACTGACAATTTGTCAGCCATCTATATTGGAATTAATTGAACTAAATTAGTAATAAAGTAACTCTCTACAATGGATGTGTGCACCAGTAAGAGACTAGAGCTAGTTTTCCTTAGAAATTGGCAAGAAAAGTCTTTGTATTACTACTGCTTCTAGACCTGGAATGTGCCCAAATTTAGGACTTCAGAGTCTTCAGATGGACTTTGAAAGTCTCGCTGGTCCAAATCAACCAGGATTTCTCTCTGCCACTGTGCTGCCACTTAAGCTTAACTGAGCACTAAGGACTTAAAGAGAACACTTTTAAGAACAAAAGGGGAATCCCGGACTATGTCAAATTTCAGTATCCTACCACTGGGACTGTGGGATATCTAAGCTTCCTGCAAATGGTATCAGCTCAACAACCCACCTTCCCAACAATACTCTGTTATCTGCTACCCAATTTTCCATCTGACACTGTCAGTTAGACATGGGGAAGGTATGAGGGGGAAAAAAAAAAAAAAAAAAAAAGAAAAAAAGGATTCCAACATGGAAAAGAAAAAATAGGTGAGTGCCCTGAAGGCACCCAACTTGTGGGGTTTGTCTCTAATTTTTGTAAGGGAACTTGGGAAAGCAGAGAACGCTGAGAATAAGATGAAGGGATCCAGCTTACTGGGAGTCCACTGGAAAAATTAGGCACATGGAGACAGGCACTAGAAGGTTAAGTGAACTCAAACTTGGGCTTCTATTAACATACACAAAGTGACTGGTGAGTTACAGGTAACATTACATCTTAGAAACCAGTTCTTAAAAATACCAGGATCTCCAGATTCAGATCCTTGTTGCAGATAGTTTGGATGGCAAGCTCTGTGAAAGAAGGTAAAAGCAAATGCCACTTGAATGTATTTTGTATTTGTTAATGTAAGAAAAATAGTCTTCTGGCATTAATTTTTTGTGTCCACAAAAAAGCCAACATGGCCCTAAAGGAAGTAAGACTCACACCAAGAGCATAGGCTGTAATAATGGCAGCTTCTCCAGGGTGCTTTGGGACCCTGGGGTCTCTCTCCATCCTTTAGTCTCGGGGAAAAGAGTCATATTTCTTTGATAAATGAAAATATTTAAACCAATACCCTAATCTCTATGGACCCATACGATGGGGTATAATTTCAGGAGAGAAAAGACCCATTTGGTGAAATGGGGGATTGGGAAGACGGGACAATCATCTCAGTAACTGCCCAGCTTTCCATCAAACGTGTAATTGTACAATAAAATGAAAGTCCTCTTCAGGTCTGACTATCCGTAATAGCAGAGACACTACTCTCACATCTCTAGATTTAAGTCCTATTTTCAAGTGATTCCTTTTTCTTCAACTAGGCATTATTTAAGCTAGGAAACAAAGACTTCTGGCAGAAGACTCCTAACTTTAGGAACTAATCCTTCTGCTGATGTCAAGGAGTTACGCAGATCTATAAGCTCTGGGCAGGAAGGATTGGATCATTTCAGTACTGACACCTTCCGAAATCACAGGTGTTTGCAAAAGGCTAATATTCAGAAGTGCATTTGGAAGTTAGGAACACAAATTCCAGTAAAAGATGAAAGAACTTCTAAAAGCCGGAGTTTCAGAAAAATATTCCTTTAAAAAGCAAAAGACAGAGACACCTGGAGTTTTGCTCTTCAAGTATCTAAATTCGTCTGTCTCTAATGACTGTAGTATCTGGGCATACATTAGTCCACACTCTACGCTGAGAAATTCAAGTTAAAAAAGACATTTCTTTTTCAAACGGTGAATCATAAAGACAGAGGGACAAAGTAATTAACACGAGGTCATCCTGTACCTGAACACAGAACCAAAACTGTATCATTGAAGTTCCTAGCTCTCATCTCAGACAGTAACCTATCCTATTGCTCTGTCTTTTAAATAAACACAAACTTATACCTCCACCTCAACGGAGGCTTATGCATTAGAAGAGAAGGAATTAATTCCCCAGTCACTGGACTCTTAGCAATTAATTGATATTCCAACTAGGATCTCTTTAGATTAGGGGCTGCCTTTATTTTTCGCTTTTCCACTCTGAGGTATTACCTGCTCATTCCTTTTAAGACACACCAAACGAACAACAAATCTTAAGAGGCTCTGTGGTCCTAGAGAGGGATTGCTTCTCCCTCATGCCTGTGGTTCCAGCTGGCCGAGACACAGAGGACCACACCGAAGTCACATGTGCAATCCCAGGTGGGCCACCAGCTCAGAAGCCCTGTTGAAATGCTGGCTACATTGTGCGCAGACGAAGGGCTTCTCCCCTTCGTGAGTCCTCCCGTGGAGGATGAGGCTGGAGCTGCGTGTGAAGCGGTCCCCACAATTTGAACACTCGAAGAGGGGCTGCCCGCGGTGAACCACCTGGTGCTGGGTCAAAGCCGAGACACGGCTGAAGCTCTTCCCACATTGCGTGCACTGGTGTGTCTTCTTCTTCACCCCGTGGCTACGCTGGTGCCGGAGAAGGTCTGAGGTGCTGCTAAAGCTTTTCCTGCACACAGTGCGCTGATGAGGACTCTGTCCTGGGGAAGTTCTTCCCGAGACCTCAACGTCCTGCAAGTCTTTCACGTTACATTTTCTCTTCCCAGAGAGCTCTCTATGTTCACCCTCAAGGGGTATTTTCAAACTGGCATTTTGAGACATTTGACAACTTAGATCAACATTTTGGAATGTGTTTTCTCTTTGATCTCCTGATGACAACTTGTGTTCTTCCTTATGTCCAACCCTTTCTTTTTCATGAGTCTCCATATTTTTTCCTCAACAACTGCAGGTTAAAAAAAAACAAAGTAACTTGCTATTGTCTACAAATAGAAGAATTAATTCTTTAGTACCTGTACTTTGGAGCTAAGAATGAGTAGTTAGCAAAATTAGGTTGTGGCCAGTTAAGTTGAGAGCTGGAAGACTCCCATAATTTCACAGGAACTGCCATCACAGGAACTGATATCAGATCAAGTGTCTTTGATAAGGATAATAATAAGGATATAGTAATAATAATAATAATAATAATAATAAGCACACATCTCACCCTCACGCTGCTCTGGTGCTCCAGAATGAATCAAAGATCTCCACGGGGAGATGGGAATATATGTATATATTCTTACTCCAATGTGATGTAGGCACAAATGTTCGCCTATGGAGTTGAAATAACAGAGTTTAAAATATGCCACGTGGGAGGAACATTCTTTCACCGCAGCACAAAGGAATCCACATCGTTCTTTCTCAACGAAACGTACATTCTCTAGTCTGCTGTGTTAAATTTCACTTCAATTTTAAAAAATGGCGAGCATCTTAAAGAATTTAAGATCCTAGTATTAACTCCTAGAGCTACTGTGAGTAACGTCAGGTAGTTTTAGAGAGTCCAAATAAGTGTTTCCAAACCAGCACTTCCCATCTCTGTCACTTCCTCCCATGTGCACTCTTGGGTGAATCACTGCGAGTTTATTTGCAAATACTTCCAAGTCCCAATGAAAGTAACTTTTTAACATGTCCTTAGTCTTTCTGAGCTTCCACTTGTGCAAGGGAGGTAACAATCCTTTTACATTTAGAGTGACATTGATGTTGAAATGCATGGATGTTCACCAAGAGTACAGATGTGACAGAAATAGGTAACCAATCCATCGTGTGTGGAATTATTCCTTTAATGCAGGAGATTTATCGTCTAATATTTAGTTGTATCTTAAATTTGTAAGCAGGTATGGTCACACGTTTTGAGCAAAGTACTTCTCAACAGAAACTGCAATTTGGCCAGGACAGTCTCAGTATCATACTCAAACCACTACAAGTAATCTTTGTTTTCCACACAAATTTTATAAAAAAAAGTTTCATTTCCATTTTTTTTCCTTCAGATTCTTGCTATTTCAGTCCATGAAGTAGAATTAATCATATTATGTTTAAGTTTTCATCAAAGTGCACTGGTAGATTTGAGTTACTTACCTTGCTACTGCGTGACATCTTGTATGCCTGAGCCTTAAGCCTCTCTTTTATTCTGCAAGGCTTTTTTTTTTTTTTTTTTTGGTGTTTCAACATAATTCATGGCATGCTCAGTCCTCCAGTTACCACCTGGCAGGTAAAAGGAAAGAAGCCCTCTTGAAAGTACTAAGGCTGACCTACTTCCCTTTGTAGAACAGTCGTGAGGATCTCATGGGCTCCTGATGCCTTCATGGCTCATCATCATCCCCTTCACAAAAATTCCTTTATTAGGTTATCACTCCCTCAAGTTCTGAGCTATCCCCGTGAAAAACTGCAGGTGGTTGCACCTTGGGAAAAACGAAGATGGCAAAACTTTAACTTTATAACTTTAAATTAGACAAATTATTATCATGGCAAGGAGTCGTCAAAGGAAAGCCAACTCCTTTCAAACTATAGAAATTAGTCTCCCTCCTGCTCTTCTGGCAAGTTATGTAGGGGCTGCTATGCCCTTGATGAGTGTCCTTGATATGTCTCTGCCTTCAGCTTGTAACTCCAGTTGCATAAACCTCACCGGTCTGCCCAACCTACTGGAAAATTCTCAGAAATTCTCGGAATAGGAAATTCTCAGAACTGGAAAATTCTCAGAAATTAGTGGCAGTGTCTTGCCAATCCACAAGTTCCCCCATTTATCTCAAGTCTTCTGCTGCATTTCAGAGCCAACCCTACCTCTTTTCATCATTATATATTAAAACATATTTTAAATAACTTTCCAGCCACAATATTCTAGTTCTAGCACTGCTGTCCATGTAGCCTTTTCGTCCCCAGGTCCAAATTGTGCAGAAAGTGCTGAGCCTCAGTGTTTAATACCTGGGGGAGGTCGATCAAATCTACTCTTGCATCTCTTGAGTCAGCAGCAGCAGCAGGGAGAAGAGTATTGATGCACTGGCAAGGACAACGAATCAAGAGGAGTCACCTGAGTGGGTCACAAAAAGAAAAAATTAAAACAAAAACCATTACATACTTTGCTGCTACCTACCACAGGCTTAAAAAAAAAAAAATAGAAAGAAAAAAAGAACCAAACAGGAATTCCCCAAACACCAGTCACCACAAAATTCTGAAAGAACCAGATTTCTTTGACATCTCATTATCGTTTATCTAGAATTTCTGTCTTCCTTGGATGTAATCCAAACGCAAAGTAGGCGAGAATCCTGCAATTTATGAAGCACCGTTCACAAGTTGTTAAACTCACACCACATGAATTTTCATTTTAAAAGCTGGATGACACACAGTCTATAGAACTCACATAATATCGAGTGCATTTCAAAGAGCAGTTTACCATGGAATTTCACGAATATGTATTTTTGCTGTATAGAATTAAGATTCAGCCCTCTATTTCAGACAAAAGCTTTAAAACGGAATTTAAGAATAGGATGATACATAAAAATATAACACCTTTTTTTATTATTTCATTAACGATAATGCAGTTTTACAGCATTCAAACAGCTCTTTCATGAGCCCATGAAGTTCCGTTAGGCTGTTTACATAATTATCATACTACATAACCGAAACTTGAGATATAAGCAATAAAAGTATAAATACGTATTTTTTTTCTCCTCACTGCTATTTAGAATTTGCACGCTCAAAAAAGCCGAGCTGCTTTTCCAGTTTAACCACTGGAAATCTGTTAATATCCAGCTGTCAGAGAGAAGAAACTCGAGTTGGTGAATCTTCGGTCTCTGCCAGGGTGGCAGCTCTGATGAACCTGACTTTGGAAAATATATAGAAACTGTGGGACAGCAAACACTGTCACTTACACTAGTTGTAGACTCCTCTATTACAAATCTGTCAGATTCATAAATTCAGTATTTTATGCTATTTCAGCCTTTAAAAGGAAGGCATAGAATAGAACAGAGAATAGGTGTCTACCCCTCTACTCTGCTCTGGTGAGACCCCACCTGGAGCACTGTGTCCAGCTCTGGAGTCCTCAGCAAAGGAAGGTCTTGGACCTGTTGGAACAGGTCCAGAGGAGGCCACGGAGATGCTGGGAGGGCTGGAGCCCCTCTGCTGGGAGGACAGGCTGAGAGAGTTGGGGGGGTTCAGCCTGGAGAAGAGAAGGCTCCAGGAAGACTTAAAAGCTCCTTCCAGTATCAAAAGGGGGCTATTAAAAAAAAAAAGAAAAAAAAAGAGATGACTACACCGACTGCGCTCTCTCTTTAACAGTTCAAATAAACAGCTGCAGCACTTACGAAAAACCCCAAATATCCCCAATTCTATGCCCCTCCATCCCCTGGAGCTCTGTTCAAGCCCATTCAAAACTTTACGGATCCTTCCACGTCTCGGCAAATGCTTTTGGCATCTGGTGGCTTGTGTGTCTCGGGGGAGAAGGACACAGAAGGAGCAACCCCAACAGGTACCACCGTCTCCAAAGCATCTGTGTCAGGACACATAAGCTGGTCTTGCACATGAATATATGGACTTTTACATTTATCAGTTCAGAGAGAAAAATAAAAAATAATAATAATAGATATTATTAGCGTGACCGATGAGGCCACTTCGGAAATGGCAAGGTAAAATTCCTTCACTCCTGCTGCTGATGAGCGATTCCTACCCAACACCGAGCATCACCCCAAGTGCAAACCCCCATCCTTACCCCCCCCTCTCTCAGCGCATCGTCCCACGGCGGCTCCCGGGGGGGGGGGGGGGGGGGAACCCGGCCAGACCCCCGGCCCCCCAGCGCTGGGAGCCGAGCTCTCCTCTCCTCCTCCGCTCTCCTCTCCTCCTCCCCTGGGTTTCCTCGCTTGTACCCGATCTTTCGAGGCTGTTGCCTCCTCCCCTCTCCTGCTCCCGATACCGCTTATGGGACTCTCTTTTGTCTTGCCTGGGGGCGAAGGGGGGGGTCCCGCCGGTCGCCAGCCCCGGTGCCGCCCATCCCCATCCCCATCCTTATGGAAAACCGCCCATGGGAGTGCTTACCCCCTCTTTTAGCATGCTTATAGTCAGGTGCAAGGCTAATTAACCTTAATGATTAACGCATCTGGAATAGGGAGATGCTACAGGCTGCGTTTTGGCTACCGTGGGTATGGCTCCTCCGGCAGGTGAGCTCAATGGACTCTGTGTTGCTACTTCTAAACTCCTCTAAAATTGCTTAACTCTCACTATTTTTAATGAAACACCGCATATCCATACAAGTTCTGGCATCCCATGTATGGAAAAGGGGAAATAAATATGCCCCCGAAAACTGGAACGTAAATAGTTGCAGGGTCAATCCCTTACACAACGTCTCCTACTGTGAGGTAAGAAGTATAATATAAGAATAGAGATAAGAGATAAGAATATAATATAAGAAGATAAGAATATAATATAATATAAGAATATAAGAAGGTAAGAATATAATATAAGAGATAACAATATAATATAAGAAGGATAAGAGTCCAATAGTACCCAATCCGATTCTTTTTTAGATATTCCATGACTGAAGGGTGTAAAAACAAATTTACTTATTTCATAGAATTAGAGAATCATAGAATTGCCGAGGTTTGAGGGCACCTTTCACATCATCGAGTCCAACCATCAGGCCAACACTGACAAAAAGCAGCACTAAACCATATCTCTGAGCTCCACATCTTTTAAATACCTCCTGGGATGGTGACTCCACCACTGCCTTGGGCAGCTTGGTCCAATGCCTAATAGCCCTTCCAGAGTAAATTTTTTTCTTAATATCCAATCTAAACCTCCCCTGGTGGAACTTGAGGACATTCCCTCTTGTCCTATCTCACGTTCCTTAGGAGAAGACACCGACCCCCCCCCCCCCCACTACACCCTCCTTTCAGGGAGTTGTAGAGAGTGATAAGGTCTCCATTTCAAGACCATTAATGTTACACGGGATGTCTGACTTAGCAGAGTCATACAAAATATGTTGAAATCACAATTACAAATGTAATTTACCCTTAGCAAAATATATAACTGCTGCAGTAACACCGAAACACTGGCTAAAAATTTGGGGTTTATGCTCTATGGTAAATTGTCCCTCTCCTCCCCCATGCTGTAATCCAGGGAGACATTCACACTCCTTTAATGAACTCAGGAGGAAACATTTGCACCACTGGTTGGTCCACTCAACTGCTGATCGATAGCTGTTTAACGAAAACAAAGCCCCCCCCCTTAAGCCCCCTTTGTGTTGAGATACAGTTCCAGCATCTTTGCAAAAGCAATCACAGCCTGCATCATTCCCTGGGCTCGTCTCCTTTCCCCATCTCCTCTGAGCATCCTTCCATTGTAGGGATTTATTGGCCAGTCACAAGTCTTGGATCCTTTTCTGGAATGAAGAAAGTACAGCAGAGGCTCTATAGAGAAATTAAAATATTTATTCTGGGTTCACAGTGGTTGTATTGCTTCTAAATTAGCTGAAAAAATTGCTCCCTGTTAAGGGAGAGAGACTTCTGAGTCCAGTATGCACGTGGAGTTACATCACACATCAGCTTTACGTGCTGGTTGAGGAACACCAGGGTAAATATTTTTGGCAAATGTATGGAGTGATGTTTCCTACAGAACTATAGAAACAGCAAATTTATCATTAGAAGCAAAAATAATAGGCAATACATAAAGTTATACTCTGCAGATTAATTAGGGCTGAGACCTAGATTTGTTACCTGTGAGTAGTGGGTTTTTTTGAACATTGGCCTTTATTTGTCAAAAATTGCAAAGCCAAAAGTATCTAATTATCATTCCCTTGAGATCCTGCCCATTTTTTTTTGTATCTATTTCCTCTATGGAGTGACAGCAGGTGTCATTGTCTTCCATAAACATTGATGCCATCTCTCCCCTATCAAACGTTACATGTATATGTATTTTCTTCCAGTTCATAAGGACTGTTCCTTCTCTGTTCCTATTCCCTGTTCCTTTTCTGATTTCTATTTCTCTTGTATTACCTAACAAAGTTAGAATCACAATTACATTCTTTCCATAAGTGTTCATTGAATTCTTAATCTACAGTATTCAGGATATTTTTTTTTGAAGGTCAGAGTCTATAGGAATATCGACTTTATGAATATATTCATGAGGTTTTTCAACTTTCATTTTAAAATCATCTTTCTCCTTACTCTATACTACTGTAGAATATCTGCTTTGAAAGAATGTGCCTCCAGTTGTGCCTGCGCACGGAAAAACAGCGAAGAAAAATGTAGGGCTACACCTAAAATGCAAAAAAGTGAGAAAAATTGTATATGGATAGAGCTTGTGACAATAGAACTGGAAAATATAGCATGGGGATTAACCATCCCATCCCACTGGAATTTGCTAAAAAATTCTGGTATCTTCTAGGCGAGTAAAGTTATCTCATTTGTGATGCACTGACGCAAGGTTTCTGTTGTCGGGTTGGTTTTTTTTTTTTCTTTTGAGGGCATGAAATTAATCATTTATTTTTATTCCTGTTAAGCACAGAGCTCTGCTCATTTGTGGAGCAAAACAGATGCAAGCGTGCTTTCTGTTTTTTAGAAAGAATAGCTCCCCTGCTGTCATTTCCAAGTTAAAGACTAATTAGACTTACAGAGACACTTCCAGGAAGATGTAGTGACCTGATCCTGAGAAACACTGAAAACTTGGAATCAAGTATCAATAATAAGGGATTTGCTTATTTATTTTTTTTTCCCCTCTGGGCCCAATTTCATCTTCCCTATAATGGGGCCCATGCTGAGACAAAAAAAAAAAAAAAAGTTCAAATATAATCTGTTAAATATTGGCAATTTCAAAGCAGGTTATACACTTTGCCTTGCGAGCATATGGACTTTATTTTTTTTTTTCTTTCCAAAACAGGAGGAATTGTTCCATACCCTGCAAATTGTTCTTTTACGCTCTATGAATTAGTATTGAGATATTGCATCATTACAAAACACAAACTATCAGACTGTGTTGTATTTCTGGCAAAAAGAATTTTCAACCCTTTTTTTTTTTTTTTCCTTCTGTTCCCAGTAGAAAGCTACTGTTTGAGGTGATGTTGATCTTGCTGTAATCTTAAAGGCTTTTCAGAAAATTAAAAGCAAACTTTGAACACGCCAAGGCATTGCAGAGGTGAAGTCAGAGCCAGTAAGGCTCTGGTGAGACCTTAGAGCCCCTTCCAGTTCCTAAAGTGGGCAAGAGGGGAGATGAGGAAGGACTCTTTTTGAGGGAATATAGTGATAGAAGGAGGGGGAACAGTTTTAAACTGAAAGAGGGCAGATTGAGATGAGATCTCAGGAAGAAGTTCTTTGCTGTGGTGGTGGTGAGAGCCTGGCCCAGGTTGCCCTGAGAAGCTGTGGCTGCCCCATCCCTGGAGGGGTTCAAGGCCAGGCTGG
>JAOQGH010000032.1:62035713-62062723 GCA_025769975.1 Gallinago jamesoni
CAGGCTGGATGGGGCTTGGAGCAACCTGGTGTGGTGGGAGGTGTCCCTGCCCAGGGCAGGGGGTTGGAACTGGATGACCTTTAAAGTCCCTTCCAACCCAAACCATTCTATGATTCTATGATTTCCAGTCTTTTCTAGTTTCTAGCCATTGATTTTTTTGTGTTTCTCTACCTACCTAAGGATGGTTTCAGAATTAGCATTTTCTCTACAAGTATTTTTCACCTTCAATAGAATAATCAAGATACTTTTCAGCTTCTTTGGAAAAGTAGCCTAAGCTCTTTCAAATGTCTTACTCAAACATGACTTTTTCAACCTGTATTTGTCCGTTTTTCTGTACTTTCTCCTATACTTCACCGTCCCATCGCAGTTGTATGTTTTATTCACATAATTGTAAAATTCAGACAAAATAGAGCTGGAAGGAGACTAGGCAAAGTCATCCAGTTCATCCCCTACTCTAGGGCAGGATCATCTGTACACGTTCTTGATCCAGGTTTATCTGACTTGTTCCTAAAAACCTCCACCACTGGAGAGTCTCTAACCTCTCTAGGCAATCTTTTCCAACTCCTCACTATCTTTATCACTAAGAAAGTAAATCTTCTAACTAAAAAGGGGAGCAATACTCCAGATAAGACCTTCCTAATGCTGAGCAGAGCGTGAGGATTACTTCACAGTCTTGTTATCCTTTACAGTAGCGTGTTTGATTTTCACAACGGCACAGCCCTTCACTCGTTTTCAGCTTAAAATTCCCAGTAGGTTCTGAAACTCTTTTTTTTTCTGTAAAAAATTAATATCCAGCCAGTAGTTTCCCTCCTTGTATTCGCTCAGACGGATGTCCTAAATATTGCTCTCCCCAGCCTTGTATAAAGAGGGGAAAATGACTCCATTCATATTCACTACTGCCTCTTTTGTACATCAGCTCCTGATGAAAACCGAGTGAGATTCTCTGCCTTACGACTGCTTGACTCGCCCCAGTGATTCAGCTTTTCAAGAACGTAGGTAATCTTTCAATAAGGCATTTTTCATTATTATTCCTGGGAATGCAAGCCAGTATTCTGCAGTGGGGAGCTGTCAGAGCCTGCCCATGGTAAGGTGCCTTAAATTCTGCCCCTTCTGTAGCATTTAGGTGCATTATTTGGAATTATCGTGTATATGCCTTGCTCAGGCTTATAACAGACTCCTGTTTCTCACATTTATGTGCTTTACTGAGAGGTTAAAATCATTGCTTGATGATAGGTGCCTGCAGTCTTTCTTTAAAAAAAAAATCAGAGAGAGAGATTGTGCTTAGCAAGACATTTGCGTACATACTGTAGATTCTTTTATACCGACAGAGTGATGTGTTTAGGACTGAGTTATGACTTAGCATTTTGGGAGCATTAAAATTAAAAAAAAAAAAAAAATGAGGCCTGATGCTACAAATAAATTGACGTGGAGAATCTACGCTGACTTCTTCATAAAGTCATTCGCAATGTCAGGTGTCAAGTTAACTCCTGGAAAGAATCATAGCAGTTTCTACAGCATGGCATTCCTCCTACGATTTAACATAGAACTATTTTAAATCAGATAAATTAATCTGTAAGTACATTGAAAAATCTGTTGATAAACTAGTTGAATTGCCATTTTATCACATACTTTGCGTACTTAGTGCACGTTTTATTTACTAGACTACATTAGAAATAATGTTCCTGAGGTGCATTGGACTGTCCTAAGTCATGATGGACATGGTGCATCTGAAAAAATGTAGCAAGCTGTCAAATGGTAACAGCAAGAAAATGGCAAAAAATGCACATAGGACAAGATGATGTTGGACCATGAAGTCATGAACGGATTCAGATCCTGCTAAATTGCAGGGATAATAAAATACTGATCAGTAATGAAAACCAGCATTTGGGAAAGGGTAACTTTGAGAAAGCGAAAAAATGACGAGGCCAACAATTCTTGGATTAAATTCAGAACACAGAGGGGGCACCGATTAATTTTATTCAAAAGTCCAAATACTATCTGGGACTTCAATTGCTGATAAGAAGGTGGGAAACGGTCAGGAAGGATTTCCTTGGGTCTGTAAGCCTCTTCCATAAACAGGATATTTAAAATGAGAAAAGAAACCAAGAAGGATGGAAATAAAGTTGGTTAACAGGTATACTCTGTGTGTTAAAGATTAGAAGAATTAGAGCACAGAAGAGATTTAATTTAGACTTTACACAGAAAATTTAAATGAATAACAAAAAAGGTTTTTTTTACCCAGAAAGACAAATGTTCTGTTACAGACTTCTTGGTGTTACACATTGAAGGCAAATCTTTCCCTTCAATTTAGCTTAAAGACGGATAAGAAGTTAATGGCACAATACCTAAGGAAAATGATATGAGAAAAGAAAATTGTAACATTAGATTCCAGGCTCCAAGCAAAACCTGTATTACTCACTATGAAAAAAAAATCGGGGACTCTTAAACCTTTCATGCTGAATTAATTAAGGCATGGAACTCTGAGCTGAATGGAAACTACCAATAATAAATACAAACGTAAGTTTTAGTAAATGCAGTATTCTACATTCACCTAAATGCTTGTTCACAGCCCTACAGTTATTACAATGGAAATAATTTACCTTTTCAAATTATCACAGAATTGTAGGGGTTGGAATGGTCCTCTGGAGATCATCTTGTCCAACCCCCTGCCAGAGAGTCCAGCAGGTTTTGAATACCTCCAGAGAAGGAGACTCCACACCCTCTCCAGGCAGTCTCTTCCAGTGCTCTGCCATCCTCAAAGCAAAGAGAGCAATCTCCTCATGTTGGGATGGAATTTCCTGTGTGCTCCTTACCCCTTGTCCTGTCACCAGGCACCACTGAGAAGAACCTGACCCCATCCTCTTGCTACCTGCCCTTTAGAAATTGATAAGCATTGATAAGATGGGGGTGACTGAAGGTTTTTCAACTCAAAGCATGCCTGAGTCTCAGGTGTTTCCTGACCCTCAAACAACTGGCAGCTGGAAAAGAGCCTTAGGGATGCTTTGTACATCCTTCCTCCTTTCTAGATACCCTTCTCTGGACATCCACTTTTTGTCCTATGAGGGAGAAGACACTGGAGTAGGTTGACCTGTGACTTGACACAGCACTACCTTCTGGTGCTGTTATGTATGTCGTATGTGCAGAAACATCAAGAGAGCCAAATTTTTGTTGGTTTGTGTTGCTAGCTCTATCAAGGAGACAAATTTTGGCATTTTTTGGCTTCCTCACCATCTTTCTTAGTGTCATCTATATTCCCATTGTATTAAACCTGAGTAGTCAGGGATTCTTTCCTTCTAGAAAATTCTGTAGGGTTTTTTAGTTCCTTTTTTTTTTTTCCCCCTCCTTCTGAAGTGGAAGTTTCTTCAAAAACCAGCTTGAGCAGAGTCACTGTTGAAACTATACTTTTCCCTCGAGAAACTGGCAGAGATTAAACAGTCTTTTGTTCGGGGAGAGCCTGTGTCAGAAAGCTTTGTTTTACTATAAGGGGAAACTTTGTTGAACATGTGGGTTTTGGCCAGTTTTTTGAGTTTGAAAGAACACTTCTGGAAGTGGAGAATTCTTTTCTTTAGCTCTTAAAAAGATCCAAAACCTGATCTTTTCATTATTTGGGATGTAACTTCAGAAACCATTTCTATGAAAAAGGCCTCTCAAATACTCATACATATACATTTTACTCGTAATTCTGTATATTTTTTTTATCAAAAGACTCTTTGAATGCTTTTGTAATTCTTTCAACCCTCCAGTGATAATTCCCATATAAAAAAGTAGAACCGATGAAAATCAGAATTCATTCATCCCCTCCGAAGTTAAAAATCTTTGAGATGAATTTTGAAAAATGAAAGAAAAATGGATG
Organism: Gallinago jamesoni; assembly: GCA_025769975.1. Taxonomy (NCBI): domain Eukaryota; kingdom Metazoa; phylum Chordata; class Aves; order Charadriiformes; family Scolopacidae; genus Gallinago; species Gallinago jamesoni. The sequence goes on from JAOQGH010000032.1 coordinate 62,039,567, forward strand.
GGCTAATCATAGATTATATCACCTACTAAAAGGTCTGTAATATCAACACTTAAATTTTGAGGAAGCAGATCTCCATCTCAGACATCAAAGAATAATTTTCATTGCCTGATTAGCCTAACAGGGTAATAGGCTTACCACTGGTTAGAGAAAATAGTGTATCTGAGGTAAGGACATGCAAATCCTACTGGTAAAATATTTTTTGTTTGTTTGTTTTGGTAACAGAATGGCTGAAATAAAAATTAAAAAAAAAAAAACCCACAACTTTTTGTGTGTAGGCAGATTTTTAGGCCAGTACATTCCGATTTCAAAATTTGGTAGTATTTTTCAGTAAATTTCATGGTCTATTTAGGCTGATAAGATTTATTTTCAGAGAATTATTACGAGAAAGACTGAAGTCTGTCAGCAGCAAAACAGGAAAGCCTGGGCATGTAGTAAGGGAGTGCAAATGTACGTTAGCTAGAAATAAATATTTCATCGTTCCTTTTACCTCTTAAAAAACAAAGAACACAACTTGTCTATAAATTTCAAAAGTGGCATAGGTTTAAGAGGAAATGTTTCAAGTTACATTATTGGATATTACATTAATTGGCTTGATTTCATGTACAGATTTGAAATTCTTAAAATTATATAACTGCCTACATTCCAACTTAAATTCTCATGTAAATATTTATTATTTATTATTATTAGCAAAAAGCAACTGTAAAAGATGTCAAGTGGTCTAATTTACAGTTAGATTCAGTTTTTGAGAAAAACAAGTTTTTAAATCAATGGTATTTATGACAGAGAAATGTAATAATACGGTATCCAATTGGTGTCTCACTAATGGTCTCATTAAATTAATCATTAATCAGAATGTCTGATTTACAGCATTCATAATTTTTCATCTCGCATCTTCTTCAGCAGATATTTGGGAATTTTCCTCTAGTTAACAGTTATTTTTGTAAGCACTAAAAATAAAATAAAATAAAAAAAAACCAAAAAAACTTCTTGTGCTTGTTTCAATCTTGTTCTACTTAAAAATTATTTTCCTGCAGAAGCATTAAATTGGATATTTTCTTTTCCCTTTTCATATATGATCATCACTAGTTCTAACAAGTGCTTGAGGAACGCAACTCAATATACAGCCGTCACCACCGCAATCTTTACCATTTCCATTTGTTAATCAACCTTATTTTGTGGTTGTTCCAACACAGAAAATAAATTTATGTATAGATCTTAAAACAGCTTGAAGAGGCTTTTCACTCTGATGTGTGAGAGTTTGAAAACCAATCGTAATTTTCCTTGGTGAACGACAGTCCTTGCCAGAAGCCTGCTGAAGAAACTGGCTGCTAAAAAAAGCAGAACTTCTTACTCAAATATTGTAAAGAAATCAGAGCCGAGGAGTTGTAAAATTCTGGGATGGTGACCCTTTCAGCAGTATAAGCCTCTGCAGTGCTTTAAAGTCAGCCGTGAAGGCTACAGCTGTCCTCAGACTTCCCTAATTTGATCACAGGCTGGAGCAAACATCTGGGCCTGTGACTGGACCACAGGAGAGTAGAAAAATCTGTTAGATTGCAGAACTCATTGCATCAGGACGCGCACCCCAAAGCCCATAAGCCAGTTTGAGAAAGGAAAATGCAGGTGGCTCTTCATCACTGAAGACTCTGTGTGTTCTACTGGTGGACAAGAGTGGAATTCCACTAGCAGAGCCTATCCCTCCAGAAGTGGTTCTCCTGAAGAGCAGAGGAAGAGGCACCAGGTGCAATACTGCCTACAGTGTTGTTAGCAGGTTTGTAGGTGGTCTTCCAAAGAGGATGAAGGGCTTCTCTGTTCTCCAGGATATAAGGGTGACGTGTTTTATAATTCTATAAAATAGAATTCTATAAAATAGGAAAGGAGACCTAGATGGAGCAAGCAAGTTTTTGGATTTTTTTTTTTTTTTTTAGGTTTTTGCATAGTCTTCTAGCTACATTTCAGCTGAAACACAGAAGAACACCTCCAGTTCATTTTCTATCAATGCCATGCTTGGTGTTGGTTTAAAGAAAGGTTGTATTATTTTCATTAGTGTTCTTTCAAAGAGCATTTCATGAAGGAACCTCTTTTATGTTCCGTTCAATGCTGTTCATTACTTTCAATTCAATTAAGTGGCTCATCAAACAAGACAGATGAGTGGAGTTATTTTATTTATTCCTGACCTAGTAAGTGGCAAGCGTGGGAATCTAACTTACTCGTTCCATTGTTCCAGCGAGTTACAGAATGGATGAGTCATTAAAATGAGGAAACCAAAGCAGGAAGAGTTAAAGAGGAGAAAAATCTTTTTTTTTTTTTTTTTTCCTCAACGCTGAAAACAACTGTCCTTATATGAACTACAGAATGAAAACCTCTTGGTGATTTTCTTATTATAAAGACAATAGACACAGTTATTCTGGCTGTATGTGCAGCCTTTTGAGACAGACTTTATGTAGACAGACTGTAGACAGCTTTAAAAGAGCTTGGAGTCTATCACAGTATCCTCTGAGCTTGGCAATGATGCTAAGCACATATGTTGAGGCTGGCAGCACGAAAACAACAACTGGTGGGTCCTCTGTTGCATAAAATGTTGGGAAATGATCAGGCCTTTGCTGTTAAACGTGTGACATATATCGTTGGGGCTGGAGAGCTAAAAGGTATGAGCTGAAACTTGAAACCGTGGGCAGGGTGAATGTTGGGAGCTTTTCTGATCCTGATTCTGGTCTGCAGAATTTCTCGTGTCCCTCAAGCTTGCCCATACATAAATATGCCCTTGAACATAAGAAGTTCCACCTAAACATGAGGAGGAATTTCTTGACTTTGAGGGTGGCAGAGCCTGGAGCAGGCTGCCCAGGGAGGTGGGAGAGTCTCCTTCTCTGGAGACATTCAAGACCCGCCTGGACACGTCCCTGTGCAACCTGCTCTGGGTGGACCTGCTTTGGCAGGGGGGTTGGACTAGATGATCTCCAGAGGTCCCTTCCAACCCCATATGATTCTATGATTCTATGATACCAGTCTGTCTAATAAACAACTTTCTCTATATAAATATTTCTTACAAAATGGATTAGAAACACACAAGTAATCATAAAAGCCTTGGGTAGACTCCAGGAGAGATTTCCTCAGAGAGGTTAGCTCCTCAATGGCCAGCTGAGAACAATATTTTCTCTTGGTCATGTCACAGCTAAAATCAAGATGGGAGAAAAATCCTACTGGAAGATAAGACCATCAGGTAACTGGGTTGTTGGGACCTGGAGGATATGAATGGGTCTGAGAAGGGAAATAAGTTGGAAATATTTCAAGCCATTATTCAAGTGTTTTCATGGCAGAGAGTATTTCTGAAATTTTCATGGACTGGAAGCTTTTCTGCATTTTTGTAGAAGGGCCGTACGTATTCATGCTCAGAACACAAATTCTAAAAATTGGCACCCAAATAGGTGAACTTATTTCCCAACTCAGATGTCTAAATAACCAACAATAGGTTTTATTCTAGCAGTGTTTCTTTATGACTAAGTCCGTGGTCACCCGCTACTTGTTCTGAAAACTTTTCCAAGACTTACATTTCTAGATAAAACACGCCTAAGGGTGTTTTATCACCTGTTTTAAAAGACTAGAAGTTCTTCACAGCTTATGTGTTTTGTATTGTAATTCAATAATGAACAACTGAGAGCCCTGACATACAGCAATCTACCTCATTCATATAATTCCATAGGTTTTATCAGGAATTATCCCGTAGTCCTTTCTGAAGCAAAACTTCAGAAATAGAAGGTTTGAAATAGAGTTTTCCCCCAGGCTGGACAGTAGATTTAAGAATGTAAATGTAATTACATAATGAAGAGCGTTATCAAACAGGATAAGGGTTCAGTGGTCATCTGTGGCAGTTACCATCATTCACCAATTACTCATTTCTGTGCCAGTGACAATTTTACTCTCTCGGGCATTTTTGTACAGAAACTTAATAAGTGCTGATTTTCTAAGGGTTCATATTGTGCTACTCATCCAGCATTCAAGAGACACCCTTAATATTCAATCACGTTAATTCCTGCTCCCTCGCTATTTTTTATGTTAAGCTGATACAAAGCTGATATCCTTCCCGTCTGCTAATCCTTCCCCTTCTCCTTGAAATCTTTTAACTTGTGTAATGCCTTTCCCCCACTGTTTGAAGATAATTCATTACTTTCTGACTTTAAAAATCTAAGAATTGAAACAAGCTTATAGACTTTACCTTTGAGGTCTGATTCATTTCCCATAAGGAAAGGATAAAGGATAAAATATCCTTCCTTTTTTTTTTTTTTTTTTTTAATGTCCTTTTCAGCAATATGGTAATCTTTCCAGAAGGATATTTTGGCCTTTTTATACTCACATTCTTTTTGTAACCAGTGAACTAGCTCAGCTAAAAGATTTTTCTTTTTGTATTATTAAAAGGCAGAATCAATGTATTAATCTCAAAATCCCTACTAAGTTTAGCTTCATCAAAACACACATTTAACCTGTTCGAGAAGACTTTTGCATTGACTATGTTTTTATATTTTTTCAACTGCATAATTTATTGTCCTTAGAACTTAATTACATCCTTCCTCTCCATGTTCTCAGTAGCAGGGGGAGTATGAGCAGTGAAAATCCAGTACAGCCTGAATATTAGGGATATGACATCTCATTTTACTTTGGAGGGTGGGATTAGGGACAGTGATCCCTAATTTACTGTGCACCTTGCAAATATTCCCGTCTTTACAGGTCTTCCCACTATTGCTCCCAAATTTGGGACAGAAATAGGGCATATAAAATGGATTGTGTGCCGAGTACACCAGAGGTCTGCTTGAAACATGTTTTCCCTAACACAGGAGTAAAAGGAAAGCCTCTATGACCTTCTGGAAATAGGCTGTAATTTTTAAAACTGTTGTCTGTAACTGTGCTGTTTGTAAAATTCAGATAAAATTAGTGCCTACCTAAGTCTCGCCAAAATTACTACAAAATGTCTCAAGTTTATTTAATCATTAATTGGAAAGTAAAAATAGTGGTTTAATTCTTAAAATCAAAGCGTGCCCTACAGTTCGTTGGAAAAAAGGCAAAAGAGAAATTTGACTTTACATCTCATCTGTTTGCATATTTGTTTTCTAAATATCTTAATCTTATTAGTTACTATATGAAAACATTATTCCCTGCATCAGACCACTTTAAAAACATTACTTCAATTCATACTATCATATTATGTTAACTTTCTATTGCGTCACTAAGCATGATTTTTGACAGATACTCTAACCCCAAAAATCACACCTTTTCCACAATAAAGCAAGACAGTTGCAAACTTTTTGGATAATAATACTGTATAATGTATACATATACTATATAATGCACACTTAATAATGTATAAACAGCCAATTTGCTGGTATCAACCCTACCCCCACTAGGATTTAATTAGTATCAACCCACCCTGACACACATAGACTGATAGGACTTAGTAGATAAATTGACTTTTAATTCCTTACCTTCATTCAGCTCCCAAAGTTCATGAGAGGTTTGTTTCAGAAAAGGAAACAGTATCAGGGGGCTATATGTGTATATTTTGCCTCATAGTGATAAAATGAGCTAATGTATGTCGTGACTCACTCAGATTTTAGTATTCTGTCTTGCACATTTCTCTCTATTTACTCCAAAGGCCACTGGAAAGCTTGATGTGGAAAATATTTATTTCATTTGGTAAGGGTCATCATAGAAAGTGGCTCCCAAAGACATGACCAAGGCTCGGTGAATAGGAAACCTCTGAGCTCATTAGTCCGTCCCACAAATGAGACAGATAATAGGCTGGAGTCTCTCAGTTTTGCTGAGAGGAAGCAGAATAACCTCAATTTTCATTGCTTACCCAGTGACACCGAGCAGTTTCCCATGGACTCTGCATTAGAAGTATAATTCAGCACATTAATTATATCTCAGCGTATAAAATGAGCTTACAGCCAGAGCGCCTCGTATACTCAGAGTTCATTCTATAGAATATAGCCTTTTTATACTGTTGCTGCTCTTTTCTGTAGCATGAATTAATGTGCCATGAGTCAACAGTCATTGGGATATTCAAGGGAAGAAAATGTGTTTATATCCACTCTGTCTTTCTCTCCAACCCATTTATTACACATCCGACCCTGAAGATGTTTTTAATTAGTTGATAAGAATGGCAAATAATAAACTTCATGAACATTTTATTACGGTGTGTGCGAGTATTAATTGTTGCCAATTCATCAACCCTAAAGCACTTTAGTTCTGGAAAGATTTATTTTATCTGTTCTATATTTATGAGTGCAATCTCAGCTTCGAAATATTAGTAAACAAAAATATCTTCTGAATATAAATTTTAGCACTGGTTTTCTCCTATCTCAGGCTGACCTTAAATGCATCCTAGGAAATCTTTTGTTCTTTAGTAATTAAGTTAAAAGGCTATCTGTGAGACTTAGCTTGCTCTTGGCCTTTTTAATTATTATACTGGTAATTCCTTGGACTCTTATCTGTATTTCACCTCAGATGCCATTATTATGAATGTTTTCCTCCTTATCTGGTTCATTCACCAGTGCTACAGACATCAGCTCGTGTCCAGTTTGTGGGTGCAAATGGAGACATCTGCACCAGCCTGAAAAGTGAGTCTTGGTGACATTTACAGAAGGAATTTGAAATAGGTCTAAATGCACAACGGGACTTAAACACTGCCCAGAATGGATTAATAAACACGTTAATTCAAAAAGAAATAGACTTACAGTAAGGGAAAATGCTGAAGGAAGTGTTTTATAAAGTATAATCCACTTGTGTTACACCCCAAGCAGCAGATACTGGTTTTGTATCTCACTTGACAGCACAGCAGAGGAGAAGTTCAACAGAGGCAATGAAGTTCTCCAGCTCTTGTTCGCATCACGGCAAGAGAAAGGTGGGACTGTTTGCAGTCTTCAGACACGCACAGCTTGCTACAAGGGAATTTTCCAGGAAAGGAGTCAATCTCCTCACTTTTTAGAGTTCCTAATTCATAAAATCATAGGATCATAGAATGGGTTGGGTGGGAAGGGACCTTAAAGATCATCGAGTTCCAAACCCCTGCCCTGGGCAGGGACACTTCCCACCAGACCAGGTTGCTCCAAGCTCCATCCAGCCTGGCCTTGAACCCCTCCAGGGATGGGACATCCATGGCATAAGTTCTTTTGCAGCGTGTACAGAGTGCCAACGTCAATTATTTTCCATAGTGGTGAGTTCTAGGAAGTCTCCTTAGATAATAAAAAAAAAACCCAAAGAGTTCTACGCCACTAGAAGTTGCAGATACTGTGCAATTCATAATAATATTGCAAAATACAACAGAAAAAAAAAAAGGTAAAAAAAAGACCTATTAAAATAAGAAGCCTGAGCCAATCTCTCCTGGATGTGCTGACCCTTTAGTTTCACCCAGTTACCTCCCTGGTGAACCCAATAACTTCGGTGACAAAACTTCTCTCTGTTTTGTTTTTGTTTTCCTGGGAAGCAACGTTTTCTTGGCTTGTTGGCTGTCACAGGCTTCTGACAGGACATCTGCTGGCAAGCAGGAACGCAGTACTCTTCAGCAACAGATTGGAAAAGCCCGTGAAAACCTGCAACCTGGCGTGTAAAACAGCATTTAACCCCCTTTTTATAAAGCTACGAGAGGAGCACTAGTCCCCGGAGTGCAATAAAATTGAAATAGCACAGGCATAGAGATCAACACTCCAAGACTGGCTGAACAAAATCTGAAGAATTCTTTTCAAGAGAGGAAAGATGCTGTCTGCTTCACAGAATCGAGGAGGACATTCCAAAATACAGAAAACTACAAGGGAAAATCAAAGTCCTAGCAAATGGTGATTTTAAAAATGTGGGACAAGCCGAAAGGATAAGGGATAGTATCTACAGTTCTAAAACTGGGTGAAACATGGAGCACAGCAGCCACCCCAAATGCTCTTTATTTCCCAAAGTAACCTACATGGACCACTCGGGAGCCATGCTGTACTTCAGTTAGTTTGTGATCCGGATGGGAACTGGGATCCTGTAGAATGTCATGCTTATCCTTATCTATGAGTCTAGATGAAGAAATATTTGCTCTGGACATAGAGCCAAGGCTTACAGAGCAGCAATGAAATGGTGCTGGTAAAAAGGAGTCTCTGCAAAGCAAGATTCACATCTAGGGAGGAAAGGAGTGAGAATCACAGAATGATTTGAGGTTGGAAGGGACCTCTGGAGATCATCTCATCCAACACCCTAGCAGAGCAGGGTATCATCTATCATCTCCATCTTACTGTTTGTTCTTAGAGAATTTAATTCTTCCAAATGGATGACAAGGGGCCTACACTGAATTTGTCCAATGTCTGATATGAGGTTTCTTTGCTGGAGATGTGTCTTTTTATGGCAGCTGGACCTAGTTTAGGAGTTTATCTTCATGCTTTGGAATCTAGGTTATTGGGGTTTTTTCCACGTCTAGAGAACCCCCACACCCCAGTCCTCTGTGAACTACAAGTCATTTATAGCCTCCAATGGATGTTGCTACCACAAGACTCAGAACTGTGATATTTAGGAAAAACCTCAAATGGTTGAAAAGTTTTTCAGTGTGGTCTTTCTAACCATATAACATATATGTGTCACAGAAACACAGAATCACAGAATGACACAGGGTTGGAAGGGACCTCTGGAGATCATCTCCTCCAACCCCCTGCCACAGCATGGTCACCCACAGCAGGTCCCACAGGAACGTGTCCAGGAGGGTTTGGAATGTCTCCAGAGAAGGAGACTCCACCACCTCTCTGAGCAGCCTCTGCCAGGGCTCTGCCACCCTCACAGCAAACAAGTTCCTCCTCAAGTTTAGATGGAACTTCCTATGTTCAAGATTGCTCTAGAGCTGTGTCATCATGAAGTCTATGCCTGGCAGTAATGAAACATGTCAGAAGTTCTGTACCACTACAAAACCAGGTTATGATCTCTGCCATGCTGCCTAAAAGATTATTTAATTGCAATGGTGGCTGTACTGGGCAGAGAAGTAGCTGGGATTGTTTTACTACTGAGACTGACATTTCCACACTTCTAAATGTGGGATGAATGTTACCCTGATGCAGAATGTTCTGGCTTTGTTAATACTTCAGTTACTTTTCTTTTTTCTAAAATGTTCAAATAAGTCACTGCTTGTAGAATTGCTCATTGAAATTTTCAGAATTTTCAGGTATTTTGGGACTTGGGGCTTATACAGAAAAGAAAGAAAATGGAAACCAACTCACAACGCGATTTTTATTTGCGCTCTGGAGGATGTTGAATCACACTCTCTAAACAAACAGACTGAAATATATATTTTTTTTTTTTCCCTGCATGAACATTTAGGTGCGCTTGTACAAAACTCAGCTCTAATGTATGGTTTTTATTTTTCCTTGTAGTGCTTTCAAACCCTCCACACTGTGCACAGGCAGAGCTCCAGCACAGATGCTTAGTCACCCCAGCCTAGATTATGCCGTGTTCCTCCCAGATGATTTCTCAGCTCAATTTTTATAATGGCAAAGGCTTTCTGACTTCTAACCAGGTCTTTGCAGCGCTTCTTCAAGCAGCAGGAGAAGTCAGCAATGCAAATATTTGCTGTCCTGTTATATGAAGAGCATCACAGTGTTTCTCCATGAGGCAATAATCCTTTCACAATAAGGTAATTGTCTTCGAGTTTATTCGCCAAGGAGCTGGGTTACTGCCTGACAAAGCAATGCTATTTTATTGAACGAGCGCGGTATTTCCAAAATTACTTTCAAACATTCCCTGAAATAGCTTCATTAGAAACATAACCAATCCCTTTTTGATGGCCTTGCTGCTTTAACTGCTTATACAGCTGCTCTTAATGCTACATCTACCTTTGAAATACCTTCCTAACTTAGCGCGACTTTTAAACATTTGCAGTCTCGTGATCTTTCTTGAGTGAATGATGTTTGCCAACTAGTTCCATGCCTCGGTCCTCTTTGTCTTTGAAAGTCATGTGGTTTTTGGCTGCGTCAGGGTGAGATGCTGGGAGCAGAGAGGTCTGATGACTCCCTGCCCCTCTTTACTTTAGCAGCAGAAGTAGCAGCTCCATGGAAGCTGTTCCCCCTGTTGCGCCGTGACACAACCGAGCTGCAAAGAGGAATAGAAGGTCATCATGGGTCCTTCCTTCTCTAATCTCCTTCATATGCCGCTGTAAGGGCAGGTCATGGTCTTTCCATTTACACCCTGTACTCACTTCTTGAGAACACCTGACCATAATTTGTTACCTCTGAAAGTACTGTTTCCTACTAAGCCCACAGAGGTTACATATCAGTCCTAGCACTGGTTTATGTTCCAGTTAGCAATTTCCCTGCTGAGTTCTACTAAAAAAAAATACTCTCCTAAGGAAGTACTCTATTCTGAGCAAATCTAAGTGACATACGAAATACAAACGGATCACGAGTGTCTTCGCACGCAGCTGTTTGAATTAAAAGATACTTCAAAGCCATCAGCATCAGTGTCCAATAAATGCTCTTTTATGCTTGAATTAAAAAATTGGTTAGAGCAATGAATGGCCTTCTTAAAACCGCTCTGATCCTCCTAATTTGTGCCCAGGCCATTCAATGACTCTCACACATCTTCCTTTGCGTTAACAGCATCTATGTTCAATTATCCCAACATATTAATATGTTTTTCACTTAATTTCATAAACAGTTCTTATGGTGAAAACCCATCGCAGATCAGAAAAGACTGAACAGGAATGTCTCAAAGTGCACTGCCTCATTTGCATAACGGCAGATACGTTACGTATTAACAAGGTTATTGAAGGCTGGGGTAATGATTTTGCATACTAAACAGCGATGCCGTGTGTACACTGCTATCCTCTTATCCTTAGTTATGTCATGAACTCTCTCAATGTAATCTAAGGTAGGTGAAGTTTCTGTGGCTTAAAAGAGAAAAGCAAAACAAATAGAATCTCTAGTTTGACTAATTCTTTTGCATAAAGGTCATCCTACGAGTACAGAACCCCTCAAAATGCTTTAGCCTCAGTACCGTAAAAAGTACAAGTGAGATTCGAATTCCTTCACCCAAAGAGACTTACAAATCACTTACAAACCTGGGTGGTTAATAAGCAGTCACACTTTAATTTCTTTAGGGAGAAGTGGTATAATTTATAGGACCAGTTGGAAAAAAAGGAACAAACTCTTATCAGACATCTGAAATAGGCTTAAACAACTCCAACCAAAGTGCGTTGGAACAAACACTTTCAATTACATTGGTTAAGTAACCAATTTTAGAAAATAGTATAGTTATCGGAGGAGAATAGTAGCAAGAGAAGAGGTGATAAAACCCTTGGCCTTGTGAGAAGGCAGCAGAAACAGGCAGCTAGCCATTTCGAGACCAAAGCAGGTCATGGCTTTCTTCCCCAAAAAATCTATTTCCCCATCACTCTATTAAAGATATTATCTCCCTCTGGAAACTTACCTCAGTTATATCCCCAGACTATTACAGCTTCAACACCACGACACTTCTGATTGATGGCTTAGCCCACAGAAGACGCATCTGTCATTTGCTCTTTGGCAGATATTAAAAACCAGTAAAGCTGTAGAAATATCCTCCTTGAAGGTGGGCACCAGATAAAACTCAGATATATATATAAAAATATAAATCAGAGCTCTGGACCTGAGATATTCCCAAGCTTGATGATCTCCTCCTGGTATAATCCTGCTCCTCTTCAGCTTCAGGGAAAATAAAGCATGCCCAGATATAAACCAGGGAGTTAGTATTATCTCAGAAGAAAATACCTTAACTAGCAGTTTTGGCATACATTATATGAGTATATGAAATTAGACCCTAAGGAATTGAGTCAGTGAAGGAATTCATTCCCTAAATTGGTGCTGAAATAAAATATAGACGCATAAACCCAAAACCGAGACGCCAAATCCCTTAGCTTACGTTGCTTAACTCTGGAAGTCCTTCTTTTCCAATCATTTTATTAATCAGGAAAGCAGGACTTGTTTGTTTTGAACTCCCTTCTGCTAGAATGGGAGCTGAACCTGGATGTTCCATTTCTAGGCGAGTGTTCCAGTCACCAGCCTGTTGTGTAAAATGGAGTGCCACTGTCGTAGGCTTTATACCTCCTACCCCAGGGTAAATTTCCTGCTTTTAGTTGTTTCTCAGGCAATATAATCTCTTACAAAATCATCATCAGAAGACAGCATTTTAGACACGTTCCTGTACTTCATGTTTCTTTATGCTTTGATCTAAAGCGTTGCTAATTAGCGCTATGAAATCTTGCCCTCTTACTCCCCCCCCCCGCCTTATAAATTGGCTTTTATTGGTATGATTTTCTGTTCATCTGAAGATTACCAGTCTATAAAAAGTTGCATGCTTTATTCTATTTTAAAACAGAGCTTCTGTAATAAAGGTTTACGTTTTTGTTTTTTTTTAAAGCCTTTAGAGATATTCATTTCAGACTTGATGCTTTGCTTGTTCAAGTCAGCAAGTTCCTATTGATTTTGGTACAGCCCAAGAATAATACCCTAACTCACTATCTACATCCCCAGAATTGGTATATAGATCTTGAATATGATGTTAGCAGCAGAGAAGAAAAAAGGATTCACTAATGTGAGAGGTTCAGGTTACATTCTTATTAATTAGGCTTCCATTTGTCCCACATCTAAAATCTATGCCTGGGCTCAGGGGACTTTAATGTAAGTTATGGTCACTTTTATTCATGAACAGTGTGCAAATACACAAGAACTCTGAGGTAGAACTATATGAGGAAAAGAAGGATTTAAGTTAACACCATAAATAACTAAGCAGAAATACAACTACACTAAGAGATTTCAGGGCCAGCTGAAATATTGCATTATTTTACTAGATGCGATGTTACAAGCCATAGAACTCTCTCCAGTTTGCCCCCGTATTGTGCCAAAAGCACATTGTTCAAAAGGTATCCAACTCTGACTTCCCAAGAATCTCTTCATGCTTGGTTCTAAAGGCAATTCCTATTTCCCAAGGAACAGCAAAACTACAGCAAATATTTAGTTGTTTTTTTTTTTTTAATTTTCATCTTAACACACCTACATTCCTTATTATGAATATCATCCTCTCTATCTAAACTTTCAAAAGCTTCAGATTCTCAGTTGGGAAGCAGCTGAGCTCTACAGAAACCAGACGAATGTTGGAATTCCTTTCAGCTGGTGTTGGTTCTGTAGATGGTTCCAGACTAGTGATAGCTGATACAGTCAATCGGTCAAGCTGCTTGAGCAATCTGCTCCACTCCATCAGTGCCACATTTTGTCTCTTCCGCTATCATCACCGAGGACATTTGTCTTCCTTGCAGTGCCCAAAATTATAATGAGTATCATGAGTCATTTTAAAAATACTTGCCATATTTTGCACAGTTTGGGTACGTACGTCAGTCCTGAATATTTAATAATGTGGTTGACGTAGTCTAACAGCAGAGTTTATGATAAGCTGCAAGAGAGTTTTACCTCAGCCATTTTCCACACAGATATTTACGACACACTTTGAGCTATACACAAGCATATATGGAAATTTGTAAATAGAAAACATTTAGTAAAAACAACAAAAAAAATCTCTTTGCTGAAATTCCTATATTCCTAGATGTTTCTGTACTGTTGTCAAATTCAGAATGAGAGATGTATTTAAGGTATGGTCTTCATCTCTCCAACTACACTGCAGAGAAGAATATAATCTTTCTTACCTCCTGCCCCTGTGACAGTACTAGGCTTTTTATAATAAAGTTGGTGAAGGAATAATTAGGAAATGAAGATAAGGAATCTGATGAGTAACCCAGTTCAAGAAGAAGCTTTTTACCCTGAAGAAGAGCAGTTGAATCGGGCTTTTCACGTCAAAACATCGTGTCCTCCAAATAGACTTATACGTCATAAAAAAGTGACCCTCAAATATCCCAGGCAATCTGAAAAGATAAAAGAGCAGGTAACAGTGCAGATGTAAGTTCATAATATTGTGTTCAGAGATTTCAAGTAACTTAAAGAATAAAATCAGTGTGAAAGCAGAAACCTTTTCTTGTGATTTCAAAAAAATAACTTCAGTCAATATAATTTTCACAGAAGGAGTAGTGTGAATAGCAATGCTATTTTTTTTTAATTTATTTTTTTATTTATTTCATCACTGGCATAGTTAGAATAGTTCATAATAAAAATCCAAAGCACAAATAAAAAACCTAGAGAATTTTTCTTTCCAATTACTCCATATAAATAACTGCTTTGGATCTTAGCTCATATTCTAAGAATTATTGAAATATATGTTTCAAAATCTTAAAATCTAATGTAAAGCATTCACTTATTTAATGTTTTGTTGTCCAAGAGTTACTAGACCTACCTTTATTAATAAAGAATTTATAAACAGATTAAGAGTTAAACCAATCTTTTGAACGTGTTACTGAATAGACTGCTTTTCTAAGGCAAGGTTTTACAGCTGTTGAGAGGAGAAAATTTACTTGTCAATTCCATTTTTCACAAATCTGACATCAATTCAATATGATACATTCCAGTGTTATTAGCTGCAGCCTTGCTGATTAGGAATTACGATCTCCTATTTCCATAAATTACCCATCATTAACAGTGACAGGCAGGCACGAGGAGCTGCTCAGTTAAAGCACGGGTCTCACGTAGGTCTTGAGCTATGAGCAGGTAAAGAACTTGCTTTGTAAGAAGCTGTATGGCCTTCGATCCTTCTGACATCAAGAGCCTAAATAAATGATAATTCATAAGGTAAATCATAATTGCCACATTCAAATTTTCGTGAGAGGTGCTAAGGTGAGGGTAATTTGGAGATGCACCACACTATTAGAAAAAAAAAAAAAGATTTTTTGTATTAGATGCCTAAAAAACCTCCTCATTTCACCCATCCAAGAAACCTTAGTACCAGTAAGATGAATATAACAGAACCAAGTCCTATATTTTGCATCAAATAAACTATTTGTATTTACTTTAAAATGAAGAAGCTAAAGTAAGTAAAAATTATGCCTCTTCTCCCAAGGAACAGGGGGTATGACAAGAGGAAATGGCCTGAAGTTGCACCAGAGGAGGGTTAGATTGGATATTAGGGAAAATTTTTACTCTGAAAGGGTTATTAAGTATTGGAAGAAGCTGCCCAGGGCAGTGGTGGCGTCCCCATCCCTGGAGGGATTTAAAAGCCGGGCAGACGTGGTGCTGAGGGACATGGGTTAGTGATGGGTTTTGTCAGTGTTGGGTTGATATTGGATGTTGGATGTCCCTTCCAACCTTAGAAATTCTATGATTCTGTGTGTCATAACATGTACTTGTAGTTATCCTCCTTATTTGGCATAACTTGTCATCTGTTACATGTCATAGGCTTACAGTCCAAACTGCCCAATTACAGCTCATTTTGAGTAAGCATAATAAACCCTGATCTATACGAACCATCTCATATCCACCCCTTTCCTTAACATGTGGAACTCGTGACAGAACTGGGCGTAATCATAGTCTGAAGCATCCTGCAAAGGCTGCTGTATTGTCGAAAAGATTCCTCTGAAAGGAGATGCCATGTCCTCCTACAGCTCTTTTTCTGAAACAGGGAGGTGTTTTTTTTCTGTAAAATTCAGTCCTGTTACTGATACTAATTGTGCTCCCCTCCCAAATCAAACTCGTTAGAGAATTTATATGAAAAGCACTTAGTTCAATGCAACTTGTAATGCCTATCAAAGGCAAAATGGTTATTGAGCTGAAACAGATCTTGGGGATCTGAAAGACTTGTGGATTTAAAAGGAAGTTTTAAGTTACTTAGAAGTTCTTAGAAGAACAGATAAAAGTTCTGGGAGTTGCATTCTTGGATATTGTTGCCTGAGTGAAGACTAAGTGTCACTTTGAGAATTCAGTCTTCTGTTTGGATTTCATAACATTTTACATATACTTTCTCCTTGCTGTTGTAAAGGGGCAAATAACATTCCCCTTGGACCATTTCATCAGTAAAATTTATTGCTATTATATCTTAATTAAAACTGAAATATAATTTCTTTCTATTTCTAGCTAATTTTGTAAGAATGCCTCTACAATTAAGATATGAAGGGCGTGTTCTTTCCTGTGATACCAAATTATATAAGCCTAAATTTAGAACTGTATTTTTGGTTTTTTGTTTTTTGTATTTTATGTTTGAATAAGTAAACAAATCTCGAGGCTGGAAGGATACTTCTTTCCTTGTAACATTAAAGCTATGAGTTTTATCAATTATTTGTGTCAGTAAACGACCATGTATGAACATAGTTCCTGTTCATGGTTCTTTCTCTTCCTCTGTTTTTGTCTCCTACTGCTTCCAGTTTGGAACGGGATTGATAGTTTTCTACCTTGGTTTCTGAATTTCTTCATGTAATAAACAAATAAATTTCTACTTTTGTTTCTTACTTTCCATTTTAAAAAATGAAAATTTAAATATAATGTACATAAAAATAAAATAATAAAAAAAAGACTACAATTTTAAATGACTGTGAGGGCTTAATAGAGTAACAGATGAGAACTACCTGAATGGAAATTTACCTTTCAGGTACATTTGAAAACATAATTAATTTTTGACTCAATTCAGAAACAGAGTAGAAATTTGGAGAGTTTTCTGTGGGAGTAAATAAAACTGGTTTTACTATTAAAACACTCTCAATGGCTCTGTACCTCAGAGTAAAATTCAGTTAATATTCAAAAATTTGCATTAATTTATACATTTCCTCTATAGATTCTGATTTTAAATGTAGAGGATTATACATTTTCATTGTTGACGTGTCTCTAAGATCCATAAAACTGTCCTGAAAAATGTTTTATGCTGTTTACACGTTGCATACTCCTTCTGACCTCTGGTTAAAGCATGAAGAGAATAGTATGGCATTCTGCCTCATCAGCCAATTTTCTGTATTACCAGTAATTTTTTTTTCCTATGGAGTTACGGTTGTTGAGGACCCAAGTACATTGTAATAAATGTTGAAAGTTGCTTCTTTTCAGGAGATTAATGCGTGTGGTCATTGGTCTCTCTGGACATTACTTCTTAATAAAAAGCAATTTACTTAAATTACTTTTCTCACTACTTTTGTTAATATTGTAAAATTACAAGCAAGTAAAGGGGAAGCTTTTAACTCTACTTTGCAGGAAGTAGTGTTAAATTTGTTCATTTAGTATCCAGAGTAATTGATTGACCCATGGGAACCTAACCAGGCTGACTGGAACACAAAGGAGAGTTGGCCAATTACGGTTTTGCACATTCTTCAAACATCTCATCTAAAATGTATGTGATAATGAATCGTTAAAATACCACGGCAAGTTGGATACAGATGATACATTGTTATGCTCTGCTTTAGCAAAGATGGATCAGTCTAACACTCACCGTTTCCACACTGGCATTACTTCAGGAAAAAAAAAAAAACAAAACAAAACAGTTGTTCTTCTCAAACAGGTGCCAGAATTAGTAGAAACATAATTCTCGCTTCTCAAAGAGCAGTGAAAGAATTTTGTGGGTTTATGTGAAGGGTTTTATCAGTGACTATGCATCCTCCAAAAAGGTTGGTCTGAATTGATGGTGATTCAAAGCTTGTCAGAGTAATAGGCTGGTGTTTTTCATCTAAACAACTTTTACTTGGTTCTCTTCAAAACGAAACAGCCAGTTTTACTGTGAAGACAATTTTGCTTTTGAAGATTTAAGCTGATTATATTTAATAATCAAATGTAAATAACTAAAACTGAAAGAAAACTTTAAAGCAACATCTGAAGAAACACCTCAATGACTGTTTTGTGGTTTGTTTTTGTTTTTTTTTTTACTCTTAATTGACTTCTCATATGGACTTCAAATGAGAAAAGATTTCCCTCTCTTGAAAACTTTTGCCAGTTAGAAATAGTGTTTCCACTCTGATCACCTGCTCTTTGCTCTGTGTGGTTATTCCATGCCAAGGTGACTGGAATCAGGAATGAAACTTGTGCATTTTATATCCATTGTAAAATTAATTTACTTCCTTCTAGAATTTCCAAATTAGAAAAAAAAATTAGAAAAAAAAATTCATATTCCAATATGGCAAGAAAATTATAGATTAGGTTTATTACAGATTTCTCTAGATATGGTTCTGGCAAGAGTTGGGATGAAAATAGATCTTCCCCCCTTTATAATTCAAAAGTCTGCACAAAAGCTTATCTCACTCACAAGAAGCTCTACAGCTGAATATAGGAAAAAGAGAAATGCTGGTAAGAAAATATTTTTCTTATAGCTGACCCTATATGTAAATACCCTTTACCCTGTGTAAATACATTATTATTAATTAGAAGTATTCTGACTTTATGTCATGCAAAACATTTCCCATTTTTCTAAGCGTTCAGTACCTCAGGAAAGAAAAAATTCAGAAAGTTGAGATCATGATGCAGCTGGATTTGTCTGAAGACACCACAAAAACATTTCATTTACTAACTGTGAAGGATTTAATGGCTTCCTATGACATGGTCAAACATTGGGACATCATTATCCAGGAAAGGTCACAGACAATTTTTCTGGCTTGTAAAACATGAAAATACTGTGATGGCTGGGAATACAATTTTCCTGCTATAATTTTTGAATACCAGATGCTAAAAGCTATTTATTTTGCAAGCCACAATAGCTGCTTTCAATGCAGTACCACAAACTGATCTTAACTATACAGACTAGCATGAACACTGAAAATATAGGTGTTTACTTGACTCTGGAGAGTGATAAACTAACAATTAAATGTTAATTATCTCGTATCATGCTCTGTGTGACTGCAAATAATGTATATAGTACACTAAATACCTTCTGAACTACTCTGTCTAGGTCTGACCTTAACTTGTAATGAAATTCTGATTAATATACAGCACTACAAGTATAGCTGTGCTACGGAACATTCATCCATATTCCATTCAAATAATCTTTGAATTACTTAATAGATTTTCCCAGTGTGGAATCTTTCCAACTAACGGATCTATAAGGTTACAGAGCTGAAACAAGTGCTGTTGAAATCAGAATTTGAACAGCCATGATTAATGGCATGGCCAGGAAGTTCAAGTCAGAAGACATATATTAGTTAAACAATTATAGCCATTTTGGGGGTAACAAATCTAAACCTGTGGATGACTCAGCAACATAGCTTCATTTTCAATTTCTGTGACTATTTTTGCCTGCCATTGAAGACCCTTTTTTTCTCCCTAGCAAATGTACAAGCTCAATTTTATGTGCTTACCCAATGTTTTAGACCTTTGAACACTCTGTGTCATGTTATCCTCAGGGGTGAGGCATCACCTCACACAGGATGAAAAGAAGCAACATCTGTGCTGTTGATGCAAAGCTCACTGAAATCAGTGGGATCTTTCCATAAATGACAATGAGCTTGATGGGTTTCTACGGTCCTGATTCTATAACACCAGGTGCTTTCTGCAGCCCATAATTTGCACTTTTATCCAAAATTTGTCCGAATCAGAATGATAGCTCTTCCTGTTTGGTTAAATTGTTGAAGGTCAAAGGAAATGTAGATGATTGCTGCTCTGAGGCATCTGATGTGTTATTACGATTCTGGTAGTAACAACAGAATTGTGTTCAGTTTTATCAAATTTCTTCATTTCCATCAAAACCATTATCTCTACATTGCTTAGTTTTAGTGAGAAATAATTAAGACAGAACATTTAGGTGGAACAATTAAGACACACAACTTATGCATGACTATTTTCACAGTTCCAGTCATGGAGTAGTTGTTTGTCCTCAGAATACTTTATGTTGAGCATTTTCTTGAAAAAGGCCAGCATATCTAATGTTGAAAACATCTCTTTAACAAGTAAGTTGATGTACTAAAAGTACTGAAAATAAAAATTTAATTTGTCTGTGTGGAATGTCATAATGATTTCCTACTGTTTTCCACCTGAGGCCTCAAAGATATATGTACTCATTGTTGATTTTACTTGTCTCAACACTTGTTTTTCAATTGTTTAATTAAACTGCTTTATTTTATCTGATCAAAGGTCCTATGCAGCTAGTCTTGCTTGTGACTGAAGCAACTTAAGATGTTCAGAGCAGTTCAAGGAGTTTCCAGTGAGATTTCTGGCTTCCAAGTAGAGTTTAGCAGCTGTCAGCTGATTGTAGACAATGTCTATATCATCCTACTTTCTTTGAATGTGAAATAGAATAGTTTCCTTTAATACTGTCTTGACTGTCTGTTTAGCCTGGAGAACAGAAGGCTGAGGGAATCTCATCAATGGTAAGCAATATCTAAAGGAGTGGTGCGAAGAGGATGGGGTCAGGTTCCTCCCAGTGGTGCCTGGTGACAGGACAAGAGGGAACGGGCACAAACTTGAACATAGGAAATTCCATCTAAACATGAGGAGGAACTTCTTCACTGTGAGAGTGGTAGAGCCCTGGAACAGGCTGCCCAGAGAGGTGGTGGAGTTTCCTTCTCTGGAGACATTCCAAACCCACCTGGACACGTTCCTGTGGGACCTGCTCCAGGTAGACCTGGTTTGGCAGGGGGCTGGACTAGATGATCTCCAGAGATCCCTTCCAACCCCATATCATTCTGTGATTCCGTGATTTAAGGAATACTACTTCATCCATCACAAGTATTGAAAAAGGAACATGATTTTATTAGAAAAATACACTTTAAGACAGAATGGGGAAATCTCCCACTAAAAGAGTTGATTTAACCAGATGAAATACAATGAAAAATTGAACACATCCTTCTTCAGTTTGCCACAGTACAACATGGGCATATTCCTAATACATGTAGCTGAATGGAATTAAACACTCTCCAAACTATATTGCTCAGCTGTTTTGTTGGTTGGCTTTTTTCTTTTTCTCCCCAGTTAATAAAATTTGTTTACAGGTATCACCTGAACAAAAGTTAGATCACACAGATACCAAATACCCCCATTTTTTTTTGCTCTCAAGCAAACTATATTTCATATGATCCTAAAGAATTCTGGCTAAAAAGTATAATGCATCATAAATAAAGCAAGATTTTTCACAGCGTTTTTCTTCCATCACCTTCTTGATAGTTCAACATTTTCTCCCGATTTGAAGCAAAAAAAAAAAACAACCAAAAAAAAACCCAAAACAAACCAAAACCAAACCCAAAAGTCATGTAGAAATTCCATTTTCTACTTAGCTGTCTGAAATTGATTTTATTCCAGGTGACTGAAAGACGTTTCTTTCTTGCAGATGTTTCATTCATCAGAAGAGACTTAGATGAACTACCTTAAATATAACCATTTTGTTTATTCTTGTTTTTTTGAGTGAACAAATGAGCTTTAAAGTAACGTTTGTCATGCCTTGGGGAACAAGTGAGTTTTCTGTTTCAAGAAATGTAGCTGCTTTACATATATTTCTTTTTCTCTTTTGTTTTTCTCTGTGAAGCTTCTGGTTTCTGTGTTTTCAAAGAACTGTTTGTGAATTCATCCATACAACTACCACTCAAATCAGGGGAAGATTTATTTAAACCCCAAACAATGCTTTGCCAAATTAAAGGTATGAATTTTGAGAAGTTTCTCTTTAAAATACACTTTCAGGCAGAATTGTTTATTGCTTTAGCTGATGGCACTGGAGCTCAGAATTACAGATGAGATGAAAACTAACTACAGGCTGTTTTTTGGTGGGTTTGTTGTTTTTTTTTTTAAGACAAAATACAAAAAGAAATTCTTATATACAAGGAAAATACAGATAATCTGAAGAGAAATTGTGTGGTACATAAATATAAGGTGCATATAAAATAAATACTTTTCTGATCCTACTCAGTGTCATTGCTGACACTTAGTTTTCCAGCTTGGAACACCAGTAATGCTGATTCCTTTGAAACCAATGAAGCCTGCTGTTTTTTTTCCCATTTTTGTGTATCACTTGGTGCAGTAATTGCTGTGTTTCAGAGGGGAAATAAGCTAATATGAAATTAGATAACTCTCTTAGGAAATTCTTTATTTTGGTATAGTAATAAGATCCTTCATGCTGCTTCATTGGGCATATCTATGATAGAAACTTAAATATAAAGACTTCTTTTTTCCCCCATCATTTCTCAATATGGGCTTTTTTCTATGCATTCTGCATTCATGTAGTCTGATGAGAAGTGTTTAAATAAGGAAAGCATTTTTGAAGGAGATTTCCTTTACAGACCAGGAATATGCCAGCACTATTGTCAATTTAATTTAGATTATTATAGATACAAAGTGTAAATGTGACCCACAAGGCAATATATTTTCTGAAGAAGCCTCACTAATAACAGAGATGAAGGGGTCAGCAGGCATCTTGCAGGAAAAGGTGGCCAGGATTCCCACCCTTCCTAGGACAAAGATTCCGGGGAAACATTCCATTCCTGAACACTTTTTGTATATTTTGCTTCCCAGCAGTGTTGATTAACCACGTAATTTTTCCACTGGTTGGGCTGGACACCCAGGCTCTAAGAGTCAGATTGTTGATTTCATGAAGCTGGGGCCTTCCAGGTAAGATATTAAATTTAGAAGTCTCATGGTTCCCACCTTTAAGGCAGGCGTGCCGTGCAGAAGCTGCTTTCTCCATCCCGTGTGTGTAGTGGAGAACGAGCCCAAAAGATTTCAGGGCAAAATTCAGGACACTTTCTGCCTGCACCTTTTCCCTGGGAGTTATTGCAATTGGCTTCTTGTTTGGAGGAGTATTAGTCCTGCACTCTCTGAGCATTTAACATTCCCTGAGCACGGTGTTGCTGATGAGTTCAGGGGCTATAGATTCTGTTTCATTCAGCCTTTTTATTGATTGGCACTGGAAACACTTTCCTTTTGGTTGCAACATGAATTGCAATGCTTAATTTCTCCTAAGGATGGGCTTGGGTACTAAGCAGAGAAGTGTTACTTGTTGGTTTACAGATGGGAACTGAAACAGAGCACATGGGAAGTCCAGCTCTTCAAACATACTTGGAGGAACTCATCCACAGCTTAGGTACTGGAGATCAGCCCAGGCTGCCACCTCAGGCCATAGACATCTTGATCTCATGCAGCATTGAAATTTTTGGCTGATACCTGCAGAAATCACTGCGTAGCAGGCCATGTGCAATGGTATAGAAGTCACAGAATCACAGAATGCTATGGGGTTGGAAGGGACCTCTGGAGATCATCTCCTCCAACACCCCTGCCACAGCAGGTCCACCCAGAGCAGGTCCCACAGGAACGTGTCCAGGTGGGTTTGGAATGTCTCCAGAGAAGGAGACTCCAC
>JAOQGH010000032.1:62071797-62089179 GCA_025769975.1 Gallinago jamesoni
TGGAGGGGTTCAAGGCCAGGCTGGATGGGGCTTGGAGCAACCTGGTGTGGTGGGAGATGTCCCTGCCCAGGGCAGGGTGGATGGTCTTTAAGGTCCCTTCCAACCCAAACCATTCTATGATTCTATCAAGTAACATACTTCTATCTGATGCATTTTCTCCATATTTTGGATTCCTGTTACCTATCACTTTTTCTTAGATGAGTTTAAAAGTAAATCTATAACTCTGTATCAAAAATAGAAAATTCATCAGATAGATACATAAACAATGCTGGCCTATTAGCTATGGGTCATTCTTAAGCACAAAATAACAAACAATTCATTCATTTCCCATATTACCACAGCGTTTATCACAGCATATTATCACAGAGTTTGGGTTTGGGGGCTTTTTGGTCTCATAAAAATCAGATACTGCCTCTTTAGAGTTAATGAACAATCTCAGTGATTGACTTTCCAAGGTACATACTGATGAAAACAAGTGTGTAGCTGGAGAGAGAGCTAAAATACAGTTGGTATTTGTCTGTCTTATTTGCTCAGTATAGTTTAACTCCTGACTAATCTATCAGAAAAAAAAAAACAACTTCACAATACTGTAGAGATGAAAAGACATGACTTGTCTTCCTACTGATATTTATACAGTGAAGGTAGAAGATCGTATGAGAAAGATGACACTTCAAGAAAATCAATCACATCACTACCAGAAATATGATCTCTCAAATACCGCATTGGGAGACATTGCTTTAGCATTACAAACTTTCAGTTCTAGGTAGTGATTGATACTGGAGTAATTAATCACAGCTGAGAAAACGACACTTTCTACGACGGATTGAAGTTAGAAACAGTGAAATGAGTTCACTTTTATGTGTGCTAACTTGTAAAAAAAAAATAAAAATTAAATGCATTCCCCTGTAATGCCTGAAATTAGAAAAAAATCTGTTTTTTTAAATGAAAAATATGAAGGAAGCTTGGTTATTTTGAATATAGATTTACCTAGCTGAAAAATGAAATTCTGGTTAGAAATGCTGTCATTCCTATACATGCACATGCTGTCTACCTGGTCTAGTGGGAGGTGTCCCTGCCCATAGCAGGAGGAGGTGACACTAGATGATCTTTAAGGTCCATTCCAACCTGAACCATTCTATTTGTATCTTCAAAAATACTTCCAGGATGTAGATCTACCTGGAATTTTCATTAATGACCTGGGTGATAAAATAGGCTAATTTGATTTGTGCGTAACAAAAAGATAAGCAGTCATGCTAGAACATTAAAGGAAAAGAATTCAAAATTATTCTTTTCTGTCAGCTTGAAGAAATGCTCTGAAAAAAATAACGAAGATGAATTTCAAAACAGAGTAGACTACAATGCATAAGTGGAAATAATCAATTTTGCAATTAGAGGACAAAGAAGCTGAATTGGTCACAGTTTTAAGAAAAGGATGAGGAGGTTAGAGTGTTCCAGTGTTTTTCAATCCATATAATAAATATTTTTTTCTTACATTCAGGCAGAATTTCCTGAATTTCAACTTGACTGGGCACAAAATCTGGGTAGTCAAACCCCCTTGTTCAAGCAGAGTTATCTACAGCAGATTGCTCAGGGTCAATAGGGGTTTTGAATATTTCCAACGATGGAGACAACACAGCCTCTCTGGGCAACCTGTGCCAGTGTTCAACCACTGCAATAATAAAGATTTTCTTATGTTCAGATGGAATCTCTTGTATTTCAGCTTCTACCCAATTCCTGTTATGCCACTGAGCACCACTGAGAAGAGGACCACTGAGAAGAGCCTGGCTCCATCTTCTTTGCACCCTGCCAGCATGCGTTTAGGCACATTAATAAGATCCCCTCTGAGCATTTTCTTCTCCAGGCTGAATAGTTTCACCTCTCTCAGCTTCCCCTCCTAGAAAACATACTCCAGTCGCTTGATCATCTTTGTGGTTCTTCACTGGACTTGCTCCACTATGTCATAGAATCATGGAAAGGTTTGGGTGGGAAGGGACCTTAAAGACCATCAAGTTCCAACCTCTGCCCTGGGCAGGGACACCTCCCACCACACCAGGTTGCTCCAAGCCCCCTCCAACCTGCCCTTCAACCCCTCCAGGGATGGGGCAGCCACAGCTTCTCTGGGCAGCCTGGGCCAGGCTCTCACCACCACCACAGCAAAGAAGTTCTTCCCCACATCTCTTGTCTTTGAGTTTAAAACCATTACCCCTAAGCCTGTCACTCCACTCTCTGATGAAGAGTCCCTCCCCATCATCATCTGAAGGGGTGATTGTATTTCTAAGTGATTAACAGACCCTTAAACGAACAAACAGAAGTGCAAATTACTGTCTCAATCCCATTTTCACGTTGCCAAGCATTCAAACAAGAGATAACACTTTGCCACACGAAAATCTAAATAGTCAAAACTGATTTTAAAATTTCTAATACAAAGATGCTGAGTTTAACACCTATTTTGCTAATTGTCCTGACTCATTTAGGAAACAGATACAGATATGTAAATAAATTTTGGTTGGTTGGTTGTTTTTTGGGGGGGATCTGGCAAATTTGGCATGCCAAGTTGATATATTATTTCATAGTTACTAATTTTTAAGAAAGGAGATACGTTTTTTTAAATGACTGAACTCAGGTGAGGACTTAACTGCCATCGATAAAATGGAGATTTCTCTGTGCACCTTAGAGTTTAATGATTAGGCACTTGCTGGGCTGCAGAGACCTTGGATTGAAATTTTATTGTTGCCTTCTTCAGAGCTGTGTTAATGAAAAAAAAAAAAAAAAAGCTCTAATCAGCAGCTGTTCCAGGTAATAGGGGTTGGGGCTTTTCTTGCCTTGCAAGACCTGCCCCCCAGGTGTGTTTCTCCAATAAAAGCCATACCACCACCCAGCAGAAGGTTATTCTTACATAGTGCCTAAACCAGTGAGCAGTCAGTTAGGAAAAATGGAACAGCTACAGCAGGAAAAAAACTGGGGTTTTCCCCTTACATTTAGAAGCCACCGCATGACTGAGGGGCTGAAGGCCTTTGGATGATGGGAGGTATTTTCATGTAAGGCGGTGGAATTGGGGTGGGAATGGATTAAGGGAAAAAAAAAAAAACCAAAACAAAACCCAGGCACATTTTAAGATAAGAATCTTTTCTCCTTTTTAGCTCTAGCTCTCGGCAATCAGGATGCTAATCTGTTTTATATTATGCCAGCACTTAGCTGCTACTTAGCTGCCCATAGAAGTTTCCTTTAAGTAGCAAAGACAGAAGCCGGGTGGCACCTGTGTAATTAATAATGGCTTGCCTTTAATTTGAATATGAACATGCTAAAAGAGGGGGTAAGCCCTCCCGGGGCAAAGCCGGGGAAGGTTTTGCATAAGGATGGGAGTGATGGAGGAGAGATGGGCAGGGATCCCCCCCGGACACAACAGGTAAGACAAAAGAGAGCCCCATAAGTGGCATCGGGAGAGGGGGTGGGATGGGGTGGTGGGAGGTGTGGGGGTGGGCAAAAAAGAAAGATGAGGCTTAGCTTGAAAATTCAGAAGTTGTCGGTCTCCAAAATATTCCTGTCACACCGATCTCTAATTACCTCATACGTATATATGTGTATATATATATATTTATGTACACATACAGTCACTTCCAGCAATTCTGATTCATCCAACCTCCTGTATTTTGTTTTTTTTCCCTGTTTTCCCTAAAGTTTTTGGTGCCTCTCATTCCTCTCCAGTAAAACCCACGATGAACCAAATATACAGCTGATCTGTTTCCTATGAGATTATTATATTAGATGAAAAAAAGACAATTTTCTACTAAAAATATTAGCATTTTGGAGTTACGCTTGGCAAATATCCAGAATGTGTATGAACTTTAATATTGTTTAACATCTTCCTTTTATTATGTTTGATCTCCTTTGAAGAGTCACTGTAAAATCAATACAAATGTGGAATGTGAATTGAGTATCTTGCATACTATTATGAAACAGTCCGTGTCGATCTATCTGTTAAAAATAAAATTAGGCCCATCGTCAAAACAGCAAACTTTAATATCTCAAAATATTATTGTCAGCTTGGAGTAACTGCACTTTTCTACTGTGCTCCTGTATAATGAAATTGTTCCCTTTAGGTACAATATACCCAAGAGCATTTTCCAGTGCAATAACTGGAGAACATCCCTTCTGTTTTGGTGTAAAAGAAAACTGGGAATATTAAATCACTAGCTAATGAAAAATTACGGATCCGTGCCAGCAACATAATGTATCAGTAGTTAGAAAGCTAGGCTGCAAATCGTGCCAACAGAAGCTTTAGAGAAGAAAATTAAGTTCACAGAATCCATTTGAGGACTTTTAAAGTTGCAAATATTGATTGATACGCTTTAGATTGTCTCCGAGGTCTTGATTTTTTTCTTCCAGTGTACACCAGGAGAACACAAATTTAGTTACAGTGAATTAAATCCGAGCTCTAGGACGTGATATTCGAGCGCAGAATATCTGAAGAATTGCTGCCAGAGTATTTTCTTTGCCCCCACTATATTGTTCATTTTCATTTCGTTTTTTCCTTTACATTTCTGTACGGGCCTAATGTCAAATGAAAAATCAGGCAAACAAAAAAAAAGAAAGGCGTTCAGGGTTCTACCAGGAAAAAAAAAAAAAAAAAAGACTAAAACCCCTAATTGAATGGTTGTGACACAAAGAATATATGCAGTGTGGCGTGAACTCTTTGCCTGCAATTCTGTGGAGGAGCTATTTAAGGTGTAAATTAGAGGGTTACAGTGTGTGTGGGGGGGTGTAGGATAGTGTAACTCCGTGTCTGGGGTGCACAAGGACAGGTCAGGAGCAGGAAAAGGAGTCTTTAAAAAAAAAAGGTGGCATTATCCACACAGTGCCTTTTTGCTCGGGCCTGAACTCAACCATTAATGCCAGATATGGCCCACCTTCTTCAGCCCTCTGGGTTTAGTTCATGGAGTTCATCTGGTAATTCAAAGGAACAAATCTGGATGAAAGGAATCTGCTTTTCCTGAACGTTTCATAGCTTTTCTCAGTTATTTTGAGTTTTCAAGGGGTGGATAATAAGTACTTAGTTTCCGAGGATGTGTTTCCCCACAGTAATTGTTACAAAGGCAGAATGCAGCAGTCAGAACCTGGCTGTGAAAATTCCACTGTTTAAATAAAATACACACTTCTATGTGTGGATGTATATATTCGAGCAATACGACATCAAAAGACACCAGTAAGTTAATGAAAGGTAAAAGCAATTATTGTGATGATACAAAATCAGTATCAAGAATTATATAATTTTTGATTACATCAGAACACAAAATTATGTAAAAGAACTGTTTAAAAAAAAATATCCATATTCTTTCATCTCCATCTTACTGTTTGTTCTTAGTTTAATTCTTCCAAATGGATGACAAGGGTCCTACACTGAATTTGTCCAATGTCTGATATGAGGTTTCTTTGCTGGACCTGTGTCTTTTTATGGCAGCTGGACCTAGTTTAGGAATCTAGGTTATTGGGTTTTTTTCCACGTCTAGAGAACTCCCACACCCCAGTCCTCTGTGAACTACAAGTCATTTATAGCCTGCAATGGATGTTGCTACCACAAGACTTGCAATTGTGGTATTTAGGAAAAGCCTAAATGGTTGAAAAGAAAAAAAAGAAGGGACCTCTGGCATCTCCTCCAAACCACCTGCCAAAGCAGGTCCACCCAGAGCAGGTTGCACAGGAACATGCCCAGGTGGGTTTGGAATGTCTCCAGAGGAGACTCCACCACCTCTCTGGACAGCCTAGTCCAGTACTCTGCCACCCTGAAAGTAAAGAAGTTCCTTCTCATGGTTAGGTGGAATTTCTTATATTCAAGTTTGTGCCCATTTCCTCTTGTCCTGTCCCTGGGCACCACTGACAAAAGCCTGGCCCCATCCTCCTGACACCCACCCTTGAAGTATTTATAGGTGTTGATCCGATCCCCCCTCAGCCTTCTCTTCTCCAGACTAAAAAGACCAAGGTCTCTCATCAGAGAGATGCTCCAGGCCCCTCATCGTCCTTGTAGCCCTGTGTCCTAAGAGAGATTTTTCAGAATTCTGTTCCTCTAGAAGTTAATATCTTGCGTAACAAGTGCTAAAGTATGTGAGCCTGGTTGTTCTATTTAAACTCACTAAATTGCTGGATATTGATATTTTATGATGTAATCTTTTTCCATCTGCTATTCTGATTTATTTTTCTGGGAAATGTTCAATAGTTTTCTTATTTTTTTTTCCTCTATTTTTTTTCTTCTTATTTTTCTCTACCTAGCCTCATAGCTTATAGAAACTTAATCTGCTAGTCATGCTAACCAGCAAAATGGGAGGTTCAGCTCCTGGACTGAAACACCGAGTAGGAAATAATTCAGTGTTGCCTTTCTGTATTTCTTCCTTCGTGCCTTTAGTGAGGTAACTGGCTAGAGGCCTTTTAAATACAGAGCACTGGTTCATTGAACCGGTTGATCCCATTAAGGTGGTCTGAGCACAGATGGCTCAGTGATCTGTAGTTACCCATAACCCTGTAAAATATGGGCAAACCCCAACTGGCTGCACGAGTCATAAAAACGTCTGGTGTTCAAATAGGCAGCCCCAGCTGGAAGGAAGTCTCTGCCTTTAAAAATGTGACTTGTTTCTCTCTACAAAGCAACACGGTCAAAGAGTCAGCTCTCACCCAACGTGAGAGTCAAACTCCTCTGTGTCCACTTAGCGAGCACGGACCTCTCCGGATGGACTGACACCTTGGGCAGCTTCACCCTCATATTTTTTTTATGACTTATCAAGCCCAGCAGAGGTTCCCAGCAGCCCTCACAGTCCCAGGTAACTCATGCTGAGAGTTGGAATGGGCTGCCCAGGGAGGTGGTTGAGGCACCATCCCTGGAGGTATTCAAGAGATGAGTTGACATGGTGCTTGGAGACATGGATTAGTGTTGGGTGGTGTTTTGTTTTGTTTGTTGGTTTTTTTTTTAATTGGTTGGACTAGATGATCTTAAAAGGTCCCTTCCAACCTAGGTGATTCTGTGATTCTGTGCTCACTGAACCAGCTCTTTCCATTCCAACGCTTAAGAGAGTTCCAGCCAAGAAGAGCAGCTCACGTCACGTTCGTTTAAACAGCTTGGAATCACGGTGCCACTGGCGGCAGCGCCAAGAAGAACCTCCAGCACCTTGAAGGGATGGTGCAAATCCATGGCAGCACAGCATCCAAACACTCTTTGTTGTTATTATGTCCAATAGAAGCAATAATCTTCTGTTATTAAAGGTCAGTTCGTTATGTGGAAGTAAGAGCATCACCACGCTGCACTTGGAAAATGCAAGGAAAATGGAGTGTAGGATGTAAAAATTAATATCTGAAAGCATTATCAAGGACATAGTAAAGGACAAGAAAAAGCTGTATTTACGTTGGGGCGTTAATTAATTCCTCTGGGAATTTATATGAAAAGGATTCCCAGCAAGGACTGTGCTCTGTAGAAGTTGGATCATGACAAATTCTCTGCTGCATCTTTTCAGTTGTACTCCGTAGTGCTTGTCAGGTGTGTACAGGAGAAGATAATAAGCCTGTCCCTTCAGGGTTGGCAAATCAGCATCTATATTCAGGGAAGCGAGGAATAATAAGGAATTGTGAGGGAAAAACTGTTTTTTCTGGTGTCTACATTTTCCCTCAAGCCAGGCCCAGTCTGACCTACAGCAGAAATATTATCCCAAAACATACAGAAACATAAAGAAGCTTTACCAATGTATGCATACATACAGCAGTTGGCATTTCTTGAATCAACTTTAACTGAACTTGAATTATTTCGATCGTATTTTTATTTCATCTATTTTAAACATTTTTGTTTCTTTGACAAAAAAAAAAAAAAAAAAGAAAAGGAGTTTATTATCTCTCTATCGATCTTTGTAATTACTTGGAAATCTTCCTGAATTTTCCCATGCTGTGAATGTCCATTCCTACCACTTACTATAGCACAGGATGCTACGATCTATTTCCCATAAATGGAATGACAGAGTGATGCACCAAATCAGCATGCGAGTGTGTTATGAAGCAATTATGTTTGATGGTGCAGATGTCTTCAAATTAACTTTCTTTCCCTGACTTCGGAAAATCTGCATCAGAGACTTAAGGGAGCATTTCTTGTATTATTAAAAATAAATTACTAGCAAAACAGGGCAGGGATTGATCCCACTCTAACAGTTTAAAGCAGTGGAAGGGAAAACAAGCCTGCTTTGCACAGTTAACAATTTATTACACCCTGGTTTTGGCCCTGGATTGCATTTCATAAGCAAAAGCATTTTAAACACATGCCAGTACCTTAAAGGCTCACTATTTTGAAAGTTAATTAGATGAGACCTTTTTTTTTTTTCTCCTCCCAAATGTCTGTAATGATTAGTTTGAAAAGCTTGAGCTGTGTACAATAAGGCCTTATGTGCTGAAGTGATCATCTTAAAACAGAATGTTGATCGACAAGTACTGGCAAAAATTTCTGTTATGACTGCTTTTTTTTTTTTAAAAAAAAAAGACAACTAATATTAAGACTTGTGCTAAAGAAGAGAAGAAATACTAGAGAGAGTATTTCTATTAGAAAGACATCCATATACTCTTTGAAAATCCTTTAACAGCACCAGGAGTCTGCGTTTGTTTATTTTTCTGTAATCTGCGATTATATATTTTTCTGTGATATGAATCTGGGCAGATTTAGTTCTTTGGTGTATTTCCATTTGAAGAGAATAGGCAGTATAAAGACCTTTTGCATGGTTTGTTCAAGCAGACTCAAAACAATATGTGTAAGGTCATAAGCAGAGTCACTTCAGTCCAAATGGCCTGGTCTTCAAATGTAGATAAAAATAATAACTCCCAGTTAGAGTCTGGGATATATTTGCTTTACAGATCACAAACCACCTATGCTTATTTCTAATGAAATCAATGAGAAATCTTCTTGTGCTCTCACTGCAATCAGAAGTGCTACACTTTCTTCCCGTAATTTTTTTTTTTTTTTTTTTTTTTAAAGTTTGAGTTGGCTGGTAGGCCACGTGATTTTAGTGCCTAAAGCAAAAGCTTTTTATAAGCAACTGGAGATTAATTTTGCAAGCAAGATCCTTAAGGAAGGATAATTCCAATATATTAAATTCACCGCTTACCTGAAAGTACCCTACATTAACTTCCTGAAGGATATATATACATGCACGCCATCAAAGACGGGCTGTCAAAACAAGATCAAGTGCTGCTTAAGTTCATTTAAAAGGCAACTTTCATTCCAAGGTGATGTGCTGCTTCAAGGTGAAGTGTCTGGAATCACATACACCCCTCTTGCAGTTCTGATTCTGCTTGTAAGTAAATGCCATGAATGTTCCTAGGCTCGCTAGACTTCACAGGTTGAAAGGACATCTTAAAAGAAGCCCCGGGGATCATACGTTCTTCAAGGGTTAATTAGGTATGGTCACATATAAAGCAGGCAAACAAACAAGTGTGTTCAAGAAATCGTTGTCTCCTGTGAGAGTAGCATCAGCACTTGAGGTGAAAATACATCGTTACCCATGTAGTGCTCTCATCTTTTAAATAATTACATAAAACCTATTTTTTATATTCAAAGACAAATTTTGAGTGCCTAGACAATTAAAAACGTCACGAGGAAAAAAGTCAAGGAGAGAATCAGACCCATAATTAAACATACTTAAAAGATTTTCTTTCTCAATCTAAATTTTTTTTTGAAGTGGCACATTGTATGGATAGTCCCAGTGAAATTTGTGGAACATTTATATTCAATGAATGTAAATTCTTGTTTTCCAGAACCTGTTTTGTAATGGAAACATACTTTTGAAGTGAGAAATCTGTCATTTTTTGTGGGGAAAAAAACCAAACCTGTTTTTTAACAAGAAGTTTACTTTTATGTTTAAATTTCAGAAGTGAGAACTGAGAAAGGTGGGGTTTTTTCATGGTTGTTTTTTTTTTTTTTTCTCATTCCTCCTGGCAGACCTCGTTCCAGAGAGCATTCATTATGAAGATAAGTCATTGCCTGGGTAATGAATAATTATTATTCACTTGCTCTTCCTTTTCTTACAGAAATTTGTTACCTGTGATTAGTCCTTGATTGGTTGTAGCAAGTTTTGTCTGTAAATTGTATATCTGCTTCAATGTACACATATTACTTGCTTTGCATAGTGTGGTTTTCATATAATCACTGGGAAATATTGGTTGCAACACAGTCAAGATGACTTTGGGGGGGCAGGATCTTACCTTTTCTGCTCTGTTTTTCTGTGTCAGTTTAGGAATACAGAATTGGACCTATTTCTGATGGGATGAATGAGATTTCTTCTTTAAAGATGAAGCAATTCTCAGATATTTATTCTCAGGTTTCTGCAATTGATTTTTCAGGTATTCAGTTCAGATTTTTTGTGGACTTGCGCATGTTTTCACAGATATAGGCACAAATACAGGTTGGGTGGAGAATAGATTGAGGGCAGCCCCGAGGAGAAAGACTTGGGAATTATTGTGGATGAGAAGCTCAACTTGAGTTGGTGCCATGAACTGGCAGCTCGGAAAGCTCCCTGCATCCTGGGCTGCATCAAAAGCAAGGTGGGCACCAGGGTGAGGGAAGTGATTCTACCCCTCTGTTCTGCTCTTGTGAGACCCCACCTGGAGTACTGTGTCCAGCTTTGGAGTTCTCAACATTAGAAAGACATGGAGCTGTTGGAACGGGTCCAGAGGAGGCCACAAGGATGCTCCAACGGCTAGAGCCAACTGAGAGAGTTGAGGGAGTTCAGCCTGGAGAAGAGAAGGCTCCAGGGAGACCTTAGAGCCCCTTCCAGTGCCTAAAGGGGCTACAGGAGAGATGGGGAGGGACTCTTTATCAGGGAGTGTAGTGACAGGACGACGGGTAATGGTTTTAAATTGAAAGAGATTTAGATTAGATATTAGGAAGAAGTTCTTTGGTGTGAGGGTGGTGAGAGCCTGGCCCAGGTTGCCCAGAGAAGCTGTGGCTGCCGCATCCCTGGAGGGGTTGAAGGCCAGGTTGGAGGGGGCTTGGAGCAACCTGGTGTGGTGGGAGGTGTCCCTGCCCAGGGCAGGGGGCTGGATCTTGATGGTCTTTAAGGTCCATTCCATTTAAGCAAATTCATAATCCTTAGTTAAATAGGGATAAGTTTTGTTACTGATCAGTTCTCCCCTCCTGCTACAGATGTCACCATCTTGCAGTATTACTGTCCCCCCTACTTCTTTCTTGTTGAGGGCATTTTAAGGATTTTCTAAACTTGGTTGTTGTCAAAATTCTGTTATGCCTTTTTTTTTTTTTTTTCTTTTTCAGATATTGAAGCCTATCTGTGTTTACCAGCAGTGTCAGGACTGTATTTCTAATTCTTCTAAAAACTGTGAAGCAGGGGTATGAGTATCAACTTACTGAAGCTTTACTCCCCTTTTAAATGGGGGTACATCAGGCATTTGCTCAACGTCTGACTTGAAACCCAGTGCTATATCCATATTAGAGAAAAACAATTATGCGACGGTGTGATTATCTTCCCTCTTCAGCACCTCATGTATAATCATGCTAATAAGTCTGACACCAGCTAGTACATTTTCTAAGTGATAATTGGGGATTTAGCCATGCAGCTGAAATGATGTTACTGGAGGTGGTGTAGCCAAATCCGAGGACTTTGTTTCGAAAAAGCCTCACCCTGCAGCCGGTTTAATGAATTTCATTTGGTGACTTACCCGGTTACGATGAATGGGAAGAGAAAGACAGACTTCATTTTTTAGAAAACAGCAGTGTAACAATAATGTCAACTGTGAAAACAGTAATTTGCACCTAATGCAATTTACGCTGGTCGGGAGCTTTTACTAAAATAGCAGCATCTCGGCCTCATTAACAGCTGCAGTATCATCTAGTCTAAACTCTAAATAAAAGGGGTACCTGCCCTTAATCCATAAGCTCCTGAAAATCATATCTCTTGTTTGCTCTGTATCCTTCATTTAACTTGTAGTTAAGACTATGAAAAATTGGTCCGCAGTTGCCTTTTCTTGACCGCAGGGGACAAAGCGTACTGGAAAACTGCATTATAGATTTTTTTTTTTCTTTGTTTTTATTTTGGTTTACTTTTTGTTATTGCTTCTTTTGCTGGACCGTACGGCTTGCTCTAATCTGTGACTTGGCCCTTCTCCACCACCGAGAATGTTTTCTCAGTGAAAGAAATGGAGAACCATCAAACTGATGCACCAAATGAAGAAATGAAGAACCATCAAACTGATACACCAAATTTCACCAAAAAAAAATATCCCCTTGAGGGAGAAGAAGCTGGAATATCTACCAAAGAAAGAAATTGCAGTGGGGAAACGCTGTGTGAAAGGCAAGCAGAAAAAGACAGAAAGGGAAGCGAGTTTAGCAGAAGAAATGATGGTCAGAGATGATGGAGAACGTTTCAATTCTCAAGTTGATGAGGCAAAGGCAGAGTAATGTAAATGCTGCCATTAAAGTCAAAGGCAGTGAAGAGGAGGATGTAATGTAGTCACCTCCCACTGCATCCCTCACCATCTGCTGCATCTTGACATATAATATATCACAGAATGAAGTGTAAAGTGCAAGGTCAAGAACCA
This sequence comes from Gallinago jamesoni, assembly GCA_025769975.1. Lineage (NCBI taxonomy): Eukaryota > Metazoa > Chordata > Aves > Charadriiformes > Scolopacidae > Gallinago > Gallinago jamesoni. Next base: position 62,084,365 of record JAOQGH010000032.1, read on the forward strand.
AGAGATGTCTCTCATCAGGGAACTCCAGGTAGAAAGCCTTTATTGATCAGTCCCATCTCCCTAACGGCATCTCTGCGACTCTGTAATTGGTGCTGAATGATTTTATGGTTTTATAACATTAAGACGGCGATGCTGCCCGGCACGGCAAGGACATGCAAATGGGATATTGGCTTACGGGCTGATTTAATGTCACAAAACAAGGCATAGATCAAGGAGAGGAGTTAGGTGATGTCTCAGCATGATTTAATCTCGAACCTGAGATGAGATGAGATGGCCGAGCAGGTAGAAAATGGTATCAGTTCTGAGATTGATAATAAGGAAGTGAAAGTGTTAAAAAATAATTTGCTTCATAAAAATGGCTTTTAAAATGATGGCAATTATTCCAAACACAAATTGCTTCCTTGGGTGTCATACTTTCAGACAGAATTAATGAGTGACTTAATAACTCCTGTATTAACATAATAGGCTAGTTAGAGTAATTCACTGGAAGAGTAGAAGTATCATTATATGTTTTAACATGGCATTGTTATTGGTGAGGGTATTTTATTAAGTGCAAGGGAAACGAGTTAAATCACAGGTAAAAAGGATTAATCACATAATCCACCTCTAGAGAGGTGGTTTTAGCTCGTATCAATCCAAAGGGATATGAACGATTAATAACTAAGTAGGGATCTGCCATCACAAAATCACGTAATTTGGCAAATATAAGGACACTATTTACCTTAAGTTTACATACCAATCTGCAAGAGAAGCATAAAGTTTTACAACAACAGCAGCAGCATTCACTCCGCCATCATCAAGCTTCTTTCATATTTTTTTAAAAGGGATTTATTACTTGGCCACTTCACCTGAAAGTAAGATTTGCTACGCATGTTCTTGGTGGCTAACCCAAATTGGTGCTGAGCACCAATTGAACTCTTCAGTGGAAGTTCCAGGGCTATCACCAGCCCAGAAGTTAATTAGTTAATTTTACTGTCTCTCGCTGAACCTTTGAAATCATTTCCACTGTGCTTTTGGGAACACAATAGACCAAAGCTAGGCAAAAAAAAATAAAAAAAAATAAACACAGAAGTAAAATGTTCCCTAAGCTCCAAGTAAATTAATATTCATTTACTCATTTCCATTCTTTCAGTCCACTGAAAATAAGGTCTATTTGAAAAGAAACACGGATTTTTCCAAAACGTAGAAAGTGGTATGCACATTAGACACACAATATGTCAGGGAAGATTTCCATGTCGAAATGTGCTCATTTTTCATCTCCCTGTAGTCCCTGGCTCTGAATGGAGTGTGTTATTGGTTGCTTCTATCACAGATGGTACCTTTAGACCCAGGTGAGGCTAAAATCCTACTGCCACACATGTTTCTTGCTACCAAAAGTGGACGGTATAAATAAACAAGGTCACGATAAACACGGCAAAGATGAGTCAAGATTGTTACTTATGAGCGAATTGCATCCCATGTGGGAATGGGACTCAAATGACTTGTTTATTTGTACAGGCATTTTGCATATTTATATCTACGATGGCAGCACAGAGCAGATGTGCACCAAAGTCTGCCCTAAATCACTGCTCTTCTCAAATATCTCCAACGCTTAACATCTTGAGGTTGGTATTATTGTACTTATGTCCTGTGTCAGATGGAACAAGAGTTTTTTTCTTTATTTCAATCTTTTTTTCTTTAGCTTTGTAAGAATAATACAAATCCTGCCTCACAGCACCGTAATTCTTTCTAATGACTCAGGCACAAGTCATGGGATTGCTCAGTTATGATGGTCTTGGTGAAATCTAGATTTACTTTGGGAATGCAAAAGGAATTTCCCCCTTATCATGGCTATATGAAAGGGATATAACTCAATTGGAAACAGAGGTCTAAAATCATAAAGGATCTTGTTCAATCTCGAGTTATATCCCGGGGGATAATGCTGTGACCTATGGAAAGTCCATTTGAGGGCCAAACTGGAGCACATGCAGTAGGACTTCACATGAAATGTGTTAAAAAAATTCTTCCCCGAGGACAGGAACAAATTCAAAGCTGCCTGTAGTTGTGATAACTGGAGGATTCAGTTATGATGCTACCTATTCATAGGGAATGAGAACTGTGATATTCTAGCAAGCTAAGGTGATCTTTCCTCATCCCACAAAAACCCCCCGAGCAGATCTCATTTCTTTTGCCAAAAATGTAATTACTATTTGCAGTTTCCCTGTCCCTGCATTCTGTTTCTCACGAGAAGAAAAAAACTGATGTAATATTAAAATCCCAAACAAACAAAACACATAGCAGGTTTCAATAAAGCCGCGATAGTGTGGCGTATGCATCAAATCCTACTGTAAGAAACAGTGCCTATAAATACCAAATAACCTCAAAAATCACTGGGCTGCAGAAGCTTGGAAAGAGGACCGTTGCAGTATGGCACTGTTTGCTCTTGGTTCCAGCAATCTTTCTGTTTATCTGAGGCAGCTGCTGACCCATATTACTTTTTGTACTTTTCCAAATGGCTTTTGCGCGGGTCCAAGCTGCCTCGAGAATAAAAATAGGTGGTATCAAGGATTATGGTATTCTGTGTCCTTACGACCAGAAAAGATATGAACCACGGGTCAATGACATTTCCCTCTAGTAAAAGTACTAGCTGCAATGACGCAAGTCCAGTTTCAATATTCAGTCTGACCACCTATGAAAACAGTATCATCAGAGAATATACAGACTAAGAAACTAAGAAACTAACAACACACAACTAAAAAATCAGAAATAAGCAGAATTAATTGTAGTGGGAAACTAGCAATCACAACTGGTATGAAAGGTAACGTGATTTTTTCCGGTGACTTCCAGATCCTTACTGCATCCTTCCTATATTTCAAGTGTTTTCTCTTTCATTCACGGGGGAAAAAAAAAAAAGAAAGTTTTCCAAAACTATACAAGTTGAATGCAATTTGGGGTAACGAGTGGTAGCTGATGTATAACATTTAATAACGCTTAATACCATTTCTTCCAAACTTCTACACTCTGTTACTACAGACACTACTGTCTACTCTGACAACCAAAGAAGTCTCTAAACTCAAAGTCTTTACTTTACTTAAACTCTTGGTCATAAAGAGAACCAGGCTGCCAGAGAAGAGTCTGAATTCACTCAGGGAAGAATATATTTCCAAATGTAGCTTCCTCAGATCTAAGATTCTATTATGCATTTATACTGGATACGTTAACAGAAGTTTTTTATGTCCCCATGACATGGTATTTTGAGAAACATGCGCTTATGTTTTGCAACCTTAAGGGATGAAGGGATCCCTTTTTAGCCTTTAAGAGATGGAAAACTGTTCAAGCACTAAGTTTTTCTCCTTGGTGGTTTAGGTGGACTTCTTTCTCCATACAGACCCACCTACCTGCCTGCTACTGCAAAGGCTGGCAATGTCACACATGAAGAATGGCTGATGTATAATTTTTCTTCAGAGTCAGATTGTTACAGGCAGCTTTTTGGGATGAAAAGTACCTTTTGTCCACACAATTAAAATTTATTCAGCTTGTTGTCTTCTGTTGTAGAATTCCTGCAAAAAATAGATAAGCACCCTTGCATGACAACAGAGTGTAAGTGGAAGTGTCTTTCAGAGCAAAGTGCCCAAATGGAAACTGAGGCATAGAAGGGTCAAAGTTAGCCCTTAGTAGAAGAGCTAAATAAGAAAATATCCTAACTGCAAAAGAAAACCAGAACACATGAAGCTGGAAGAGACTTCTTGAGATCGTCTTGTCCAGCTCCCTTGCTCAAGCAGGGTCACTGACAGCAGGTTACTGAGGGTTGTGACCAGCTGGCTTTAGAATACCTCCAAGGTATTTTGAATACCATCCAGTGCATCAATCACTTCCTGGGCCACCAGGGACACCTCCCACCAGACCAGGTTCCTCAAAATCCTGTCCAACCTGGCCTTGAACAGAGTTCATGGCTTAGCTACATGAACAATTTATCACATACCAATATATAAATGGTAAATTTTAATATATGTAGCATCAGTCCATCATGAAAAACAAAGTAATTGGAGTTACACCAGTCTACAGTGAAAGATTAGAAGAAACTTGAATTGCTTGCACTTACCATTATGCACTGGCAAATTGATATTATCATGACCCAGCTGCTGTGCAGCAGCCTTTTATCCACAATAAATTAATTGTTTTTCTAATCTTTCAATAATTCAGAAACTCCAGCTGACAATGTATGAAAAAGCTTTTTCTTATTTTTAGACATTTTGTTCTGTTCATTAGGCACTGTATGGGATCTCTTCAATAACTTTATAGTGTTTCAGAAACAACCAAACTATGTCTTTAACTAATGGCCAACAAGAAAGGAATTAGATTGTCATATTTGAAAGACTCTACTAAAAATACTATCAATAGTGTATTTTAATGAGTCAATAATTCCTTTTAAAATATTCACATAGACTGTTGACAGTGTTGGTACAACTAGTTAATACTAACATTTACTTGGTTATATTTAAGCAACTTAAATAATGAACTTCATATTTTAAGGATTTTTTTCCCAGAATATGTTGTGTGAGATAATATAATAATTATACATTTAGAGCCATTTTAGTTGACTAAGAACAGCTAAAAACCTTATTTTGCTCACTACAGAATAAATGGCAAGAGTCCTAGTAGTGGGATGAGGCTCCTAGCTGGACAATGACATACAGAATCACGGAATTGACAGAGTTGGAAGGGACCTCTAGAGGTCATCCAGTCCAACTCCCCTGCTAAAGCAGGGTTGCCCAGAGCACATCACTCAGGACGGCATCCAGGAGGGGCTTGAAGATCTCCAGAGAAGGGGACTCC
>JAOQGH010000032.1:62089279-62100564 GCA_025769975.1 Gallinago jamesoni
GGAGCCCAGAACTGGATGCAGTATTCCAGTTGTGGCCTCACCAGTGCAGAGTAGAGGGGGAGAATGACCTCCCTCCAACTACTGGCCACACTCTTTCCTATGCAGCCCAGGATCCCATTGGCCTCTTGGCAACAAGGGCACATTGCTGGCACATGGAGAGCCTGCCATCCACCAGGACTTCCAGATCCTTCTCCTCAGAAGTACTTCCCAGAAGAACCTCCCCTAACCTGTATTGATGCCTGGGGTTCTTCCTCCCCAGCTGCAGGACCTTACATTTGCCCTTGTTGAACCCCATTAGGTTCTTCTCTGCCCAGCTCTCCAGCTTGTCCTTCATTTGCAAAATATGTTATTTATAGGTAAAAAGGATATATGCATCATTCAGATAACTGCACTACAGATTCAGAAACACCATAACACCAAAGTTCTTTGCTTTGAATTCCCTGTTGTCCTTCAACATATGGTGCATCCCTCTTTCTCTCTCTATTTCCTTCTTCTCCTTAAAGCATATATGCAGTATAAACAATATATATATAAATAATAATACAATATATGCAATGGTATATATAAAATAAGTTAATAAGGTTCAGCAAAGACAAATAATATAATCATTAACCTTACTTATAAGCACTTAGAGAAAGCTGTTACTTAAAAAGTCCACAATCAACCCATTGATAGTATTTTGTCCTCTCAAATAATAACAGTATGTCATGGATCAGCTAGTTCCAATGGACAAGAATTTTGTATAAAACAGATTGCATCTTCCATTTTTTACTCCTTAAATCACATTGTTTCCTCGGGGAATAATGCCTTTCATCATATACACAATGGAATTTGTGCATAACACGGGTTAATTTCCTTGGCGATTTGTTCCAACTTGTGGGGATAATTAAACAGTGAATCAAAGGAGTTTGGGGACATGATGGTTGTCCTTCATTTTAAGTCTTCAAAATCAAAGCTGTTGTCTTTGTAAAGAATATGCCTTAACACAATGTGTCAAGTATGAATTTCGGTCCAGGATATGCAGAAATTAAACAGGCTGGATCAGTAAAACTTTCTGAAACAGTGACAGGCATCAATTACAACTTTAAAATTTCTTGAAGACCAGCACGCACGGAATAACTACAGACCATTTATTATGACCTTGCAGACTACTCACTGCATTTTCAGAATCATCAATAAATATAACTTCATCCCTCTTCATCAGAAAATCTGTCCGTGCCAGTGGCAACAGACAAATCGAGGCAAGTGCCCTGCCTATTTGCCAAATTAAGTTGTATACATCTGTGCAAATAATTTTTAGCTATATTTGCAGTGTGAATCAGCACAGTTCCTTAGGAATTAGCTATTTAATGCTCAACACCTGGTCTTTCTTGTTAATTTATATTGTTTAAGATTCCCCCCTAATTTGCATAAAAGCATAAAGATTAAAGTATATATAATTATTGATTTTTCCTCTGGGCATGCAATTTTTCTTAAAATATACATATTTAATTATCTTTTTATCTTTCTCTTATTTAAATCCCTGGTTGTCCTGCTTATTATTAAGATAGTTTTTCTGATACTAATGAAGATATAATTAGCTTTGGATCTTCTACAGTGATTTCCCTCCACACATAAACATGAAATAAGACAGGAAAGGAGCAAGATTTGCTGTGAAAGCAAAGAAAAAGAAAGGCAGCCCACAATAAAGGTGAAACAATAGCTCCCCTCAAGCTAATATTTGACAATGACAGAACATGAGTCACCATTATTTAAATCATATTAATAATTAATAGCCTTATATGTTACAGAATGTTCTCCCACCATTTTTCCCTCAGCATCACTCATTGGATTCTGAAATCTTTTTTTCAACTGACATAAAATATAGCAGGCTAAGGCCAGTATTATTTTACCTAGACTTCACTTGCCATTTTGTTATATTTATGTTTGAAAACATAATATCGCTTTTCGTGGATGTAATACTTTACAGATTAGGGAAAAAAAAATTAAAGTAGGTATTTCTGTGCAGCTTACACCATGATCTATTGTTGCTTAGAACCACATCTCTTCCTGACAGTAAGGGAAGTTGCAAGTGTTATTAGACATTGAAGTTTGGTAAGCTTATCTTGGTTTCTAGGTTATAATGAATATATGCATGTTAAAAACGAACAAAAGAAAAGCCCACAGCATTTGATGTCCCACTGGGGTAAATCAGTCCAATGTCACCAATTGAAATTCTAATCTGAGGCTTTTTCTGTCCTTTCACGTTAAATATGTGTTCAGAAGAATGTATCTTCAGAACAATTTTTCGTGGGCGGCGATGATGCTCATCACCAGCTTGTGGTGTTCCAGATGGCAGCAGATACTGCTGAGCTCTTATATCACACAAGCGGTTGTGGAGTTCAGGAAACACCACCTACTATAGACTATATTTAAGAGCATAAGTTGGAGAAAGCAGCAGCTGAAGGAGTTTAACAGCTGCAAGACAATCAGGAAACCTTGTGGAACTCTCATATTCAAAGGAGGCGGAGAGTTAAAAGGGGAATGCCAGTATTTTAGAAATCATAGAATCATAGAATGGTTCAGGTTGGAAGGGATCTTCAAGATCATCTGGTCCCACCTCCTTCCCTGGGCAGGGACACCTCCCACCAGCCCAGGTTGCTCCAAGCCCCATCCAACCTGGCCTTGAACCCCTCCAGGGATGGGAGGGAACTACAGCTATGTCAGGAGAAAGAAGTTATGAGGAACAGAAGCAATACAGCAAGGAAAAGCCTGGCCAGCTGCACCAAGAGAGCCTGTTACTGGTTCAAGTGCCAGATGTGGTGAAAGAGAAAAAGAAATAAGTACAGAAATGGGAAACCATTGTCAAATTAATAACTAATTTTTAAAGCAGTTTTGTGGAAACAAGAAAAGGTACTATTTAAAAAATAACATTTCCCCTCCTGTTTTAAATTTTTTTTTTCTATAGAGAAGGCAGAATTAAACCCCTTATTTTTTATTAAAATCATGACAGAATTTTTCCCATCTGCTTTTAACATGTGTGGGAATACTAGCTTCACATGTTCCCAGCATTCTTCACTGTCACATGAGGAGGCACACACGCTTTCAGTTGGGATTGCTAGGGGAGGCATACCCTTTCTATTAATACAAGTCACCTAATCTAAAAACATCGTCATCGGGCAAAAACTCTGCATATTCCATTAGAAAGTGTAGTGGGTTCTAAGTTGTTAATGCCACAAGATGGATTAAGCTGAAGGATCTTGATCCACAGCCAGCATCTAGTTAATGTCAGGAATTATCACTACCCTGGAGTTTTCATTTAGCCATGAACTGGAACTGTGACATCTCTCCTCTCCTGAGATGTGAAGATGACTGGTCACCCCTGCCTGGCAGAAAAAATACTCAAATCATAATCTAGTGAAGTTTTGCAGAGTAATTTTGCTGTCTTTGACCGGAGTCCTTGGTCAAAGCTCAGGGCACGGCGTATTGATTCCTTTAGGAGGAAGGTGGTGATAGAGTCAGATGCCTTTGATGTAATCTATTTACTTACAAAGAATGAGCCGCTGCGGAAAGCAAATAACAGTTTCCTTGATCATTCCTCCAAAAATCTTTCAAGCTGGCACCCCGAGCCAATTTCCTTTCTCAGATTTTAGACAAACATTTATCAGGTGGAAAAGGATAAACAACTCAAGATCTTTTTTCTGGCTCTAATTTCTGTTATTTTTACAACTCAGAGCCCTTTTCTTGCGTTCTGGTACCTTACTAACTGTGTATCATATTTCCTATAGTGGGCACTTGTTTTTCCCAGACATACGTTTCTACATTCAAAGCTTTGTATGAATGAATGAAGTCATTTGTCTGTGAAAGTCCAGTTAAACACAGAAGGTGGAAGCCAGTATTGTTTCATCTAAACAGTTTGCCAAAGAAGCTGAAATAATTTCCCATCGAATCACAGAAGCACAGGAAGATATGAGTTGGAAGGGATCTCTGGAGATTATCTAGTCCAATCCCCTGCCAAAGCAGAGAACCCAAGCAGGTCCCACAGGAACAGGTCCAGGTGGGTTTTGAATGTCTCCAGTGAAGGAGACTCCACCACCTCTCTGGGCAGCCTGTTCCAGGGCTCTTCCTCCTTCAAAGTGAAGAAGTTCCTCCTCATGTTTAGACGGAACTTCCCATGTTCAAATTTATGTCTGTTCCCTCTTGTCCTGTCCCTGGGCACCACTGAAAAAAGACAGGCCCCATCCTCTTGACACCCACCCTTTAAATATTTACAAGCGTTGATCAGATTCCACATCAGTCTTCTCCACGTTCCTTGGCCCTTCCTCATAACTTCATTCTCATAACTTTCATGACTAGTGTAAATGAAGGATGGTGGTTATATCTCCCGGTTTCTGAAGGTCTACATTGAACTCCTAACGTGTTACTGGTGCTAGCACACAGAAAATGCTGAAGGAATAAATCAGCATCATTTTTCAGTTCTGATGTTGAATCAAAAAGGTAGAGCACAGTAGGTAGTTGGGAACCAGAGATGGCATTCATCTCTGCTTGTTATTATCTAGCATCCAGTAGGCACTCATGCTCTCTGCTGTAAGTGTAGCTGAAAGTCAGCAGATGCTCTAAGATCAACCTTTTTGATTTGTGCGTGGTGAGATGGTACAACTATGGAACCAGGGTTATATATCTCTGTATTCCCCCTCAGTGAGGAACACTCTTTCACGCAGAAGATTATTCTTCGCTGGGCAGCGAAGCTGCAAAATTAAATCAGACCATCCAAGACCTGACATACTGGCAGAGCGTTTGGGTGGCAGAAGACAGGGCCATGAAAATGCTCCAAGGATTGGAGCACCTCTCCCGTGAAGACAGGCTGAGAAAGCTTGGGATGTTCAGCCTGGAGAAGAGAAGGCTCCAAGGAAACCTTAGAGCCCCTTCCAGTCCCTCAAGGGGCTGCAGGAAAGCTGGGGAGGGACTCTTTACCAAGGAGTGGAGTGATAGGATGAGGGGTAACAGTTTTAAATTGAAAGAGGAGAGATTTAGATGAAAACTCAGGAAGAATTTCTTTGGTGTGAGGGTGGTGAGAGCCTGGCCCAGGTTGCCCCGAGAAGCTGTGGCTGCCCCATCCCTGGAGGGGTTGAAGGTCAGGTTGGAGGGGGCTTGGAGCAACCTGGTGTGGTGGGAGGTGTCCCTGCCCGGGGCAGGGGGTGGCACTGGATGGGCTTTAAGGTTCCTTCCAACTCTAACCATTCTAGGATTCTATGACAAGTAAAGGGAAGGGAGGTCAGAAGAAATTTAAATTTTTATTTTAATCCTTATTGTTACATTTCAGTAATCCAATGCATTCTGAGCCCTTTTTACTTTACTGATCTGAATAAAGGACTTTGTCCAGGGCTGCTGGAGAGCCACGGGGGTTTAACATCCAGTCCTTGCAACACAGCGTGTTTGAACAAACTGTGAAAATACCCGAATCAGGTCAAATCCAGACTGGGATATGCTGCATTGTAAGCCCACTGCAAATGTTGCATCCTACAGCTGCGAGGCAAACTTAGAAGAAAATGAAGACAGCTGGTATTGAGGAAAAAATGGGAAAAAAATAGCATCCTTAGAAATTCTTTATCCTTGTAATCTCCTACTTCTTTCCTGGCCACCAGGAAATATGCAACACTATTTGTCAAACGTATACACCCACTGGGTTATTTGGAAGGACAGAATATCTGGAACAGCAATTTATTTTCAGGATTGTGATCACAAATAGCTGGTGCGTGCACCACTTATTGATGAGGCAGAAATTCAACACAAGTTTTTTTTTTTAAAAAAAAGGTTATAGTGCAGCAGCTTCTTTGTCAATCATACTAATTCAGGTAGTGCTGAGTATTTTCTTTTTATATTAAAAATGTCTTAAGTTAGAAAGAAACGCAAATGATAGACTCAGCCACTCTGCGAGGAGATATTATTTTGTGCTCTCTTCAGCATTCCACAATGAAATACAGCAAATACTTTTAAAAACAAATCAAGATGTAAATAAATCAACAGACAAAGCCAATTTTAGTCTTTGTCCTAAGGTTCCAGAAAAGCTTGCACCATTTCATGCAAGCTCCCGTGGCAGCAGCTACAGTAAAAGAATTTAATTCTACCTCTTAAATTAGAGCAAGCGTCGGCGACGTGAGGACAAGAAAGCTGCAATAAGCCGGAAAGCCGATTCTTGAAAAAAAATAAAGACTTTTTAGAGCGCATTTCTTCAAGCTCCTGGCATCAGGGTGCAAGAAATCAAGCGGGCTGGGGGGCTGTATATTCTAAGAAACAGAAAGGCAATAGGGGCTGATGGATACAGGGTGTTATGGGCAGCAGAACAGTTCATTCTCCAGCTGCAGGAGGGGCTGCCATCCCCATCTGTGGGGCTGCAGCGCCCCCTATAGCCCCCATAGGGCTGCAGAGGACTTCACTTGGGTTTTTCTTCAGGGAAAAATTGGGGGGAGTTATTTTTTCTTATTTTTATTTTTTTTAAATTTTTTTTTTTCACCCTCAAGCAGAGTCTAAAGCCGTTTGAAAAGGATAAAGTTAAACTGCTCAGATAATTTTAATTGCTGTTTTTATTATTAAGAAAAAAAGGGCAGCTGGGTTTCTTAAATGTAGGCTTTTGAGCCATGAACTTGTCTCCCTGATCTTCAATCTGCATGGATTTTCGTGATAGCTGATTAGCTCCTGCGGATGGTCCAATTATAAGCTTTAGAAAGTCATCCAAAGCAGCAAATTAATGCTTTAGGGGGCACTGAGGAAAAGACAAACTTTTAATCTTTTAGAAGTTGTGAATGAACAACCTGCTGCCAATTTTGCAGGCAGGATATGAACAAAAACATTTTTTTAATATCCAAACCCTCTTTCGGAGCCCACCAAATCTGTAAATACATTAAATATACATCAGATGCTTAGAGGGAGAGTAAAATTATTTGATTGCTGTCCCTGGCACAACTGTCAGGCAAAAAATTCTTAGAAATTTCAAATGTTAAACTGTCACACACTGTTTATTCAGTTTGGATAAACCTCCCTTTTTCTGCAACAAAATGATTTGCTCTAGTTCTTATTTTAAATCTAAAATGACACTTCAGCCACTTCATTTTAAATCTAAGATACCACTTTTGAAAATTCAAAGGAATATTTTATCTGTCTTGAAAAGTAATGTCCTGAGACTTAAAAATCTTTTTTTTTTTTTTTTTTTTTTTCTGTCTTAAACATAAGATAAAAGATACAAAGTCTTTTTTCTCTCCACCTGGGATTTTGGATGTATACTTCCCTGGATTTTCATTTGATCTGCTCCCTGCCTACTCTCTGGCCCTGTGTTAGGCTAACAGGCTCAAACCAACCTCGGTGGGTTCTGTCTAAAATGAAATGTTTCCCTGATGCTTACATTAATTTCCTTGATTTATAGGAGGCATATTGCTAGGAACAATATATTGTGGACTGTATTATTGCCAGTTATAATATTATTACTGCATTAAATGAGAAGTCAAGTGTGACCAAAGCAGCATCCAGGCTGGACAGAACCCCAGGAGGTCTCCAGGCCAATCTCCTGCTCACAGCATGGCCAGTTCTGAGGTCAGACCAGATTGCTCAGGGCAGTCTCAAAAAATGCCAAGGACGGAGAGTGTGCAACCTTTCTGGGCAGCCTGTTCCACACCTTGGCTGTCCTCATGGAGGACGAGGTTTTCCTTGCATCTGACCTGAATATCTGTCATTTCAATTCGAGCCTGTTTGTCTTTCAACCTTCCACCATGCGCTGCTGTGAAAAGACTCTCTGTCTTCTTGAGGGAATTATAGCATCGTCTAAGTTGGAAGGGACCTTTAAGATCATCAAGTCCAACCATCAACCTAACTCTGACAAAAACCATCACTAACCCATGTCCCTCAACACCATGTCTGCACATCTTTTAAATAGCTCCAGGGAGGATGACTCCACCACTGCCCTGGGCAGCCTGGTCTTGATAACCCTTTCAGCATAAAAATTTTTCCTAATATCCAATCATCTCCCTTAGCACAACTTGAGGCTCTTTCCTCTTGTCCTATTGCCTGTTTCTTGGGAGAAGAGACCCCACCAAGTCTCTCTCTACAAACCTCTCTACAACCTCCTTTCGCACAGCTGTAGAGACTGAGAAGGTCTCCCCTCAGCCTCCTTTTCTCCAGGCTGAACACCGCCAGCTCCCTCAGCTACTCCTCATAAGACTTGTGCTCCAGACCCCTCACAATCTTTGTTGCCCTTCATTGGACGTGCTCCAGAGATGACCAACTGTAGAGGCTGAAGGGCTGCTGTTAATCTTGCCACTCCAGAAACTCTCTTCCAGGCTGAACAAGCCCTGCTCCTTCAACCACTTCTGTTCTCCCTGAACAAGCTGGAATTCAAACTATTCAGGCAATCTATCAGAGCTCGGGTCATGCCACAGTCAAGCCCCATGTTGGGCACAAATAAATCTGTCATGATTTCAACCAAATTTACCAAAACCAGACTGACAGATGGCCTTTCTCCCTCCCCCCTAGAAGAGAGGAGAGGAAGAGATACAAAGATTTAGAAGTTTAGAATGAACTAAACTACTTTAGTGAAGAAATTTCATATTAAAATCAAAAAGAAAAAAAATAAAGAAATAGATACAATATATACAGTACCGTATCAAGCTCCCAGGATGATGTCACCAGCAGGCACTGGGGAAGTCCCAGACTGGAGTCAGCGATGGATGGGAACTGGGTTCCATCTGTGGAGTCAGGAACACACGGATCAGGATCAAAGGCAGACGAAGAGAGTCCTCTTCGGACGTCGGCCATTGAAGAAAGACCCTTTGATCCCTCAGCTTTCATACTGAACGTGGGGCAGATGGGATGGAATACCCCAGTTGGTCAGGTTTGGGTCACCTGCCTTGTTCTCTCCTGCCTGCAGGTGGGACCCTTCTATGCTTTTTCTGCTTCCAACCCTCGGACAGGGCAAATAACAAAATTGGCTGACCTTGGCTGTTATAGCAAGAAATATAAGCAAGGGCCTCTCTGCACACCATTCCTTGGCATGGAGCACAAAAAATTGGTCTTTTATCATTCTGAGAACGAGCACTTTTGTCCACCATATGCCATTAATTTCAGAGAATTAGAAGAGGCCTAGCTAACATGTAAAATTACTGAACAGAAAGTGAGTTCTGTTTTACTTCAAACGGGGACGGGGATGAAGGTAGGTCAGGCAGGGGCAGTGTCACCCCTGACCAGGACACAGTCCCACAGAGTTGGGTGTGAGCAGGGTGGGCAAAGCAGGGTCCCAACAGCAAGGTCTGCTGACACTCCTAAGATGTTCCGGGCAAGATTGAGTTAGGTCTAGGGTCCTTCCAGGGGCTCGGGGTCTGGGTGCCCAGGTGTGTTGTGGATGGGCATCCCAGGTGGGGCTGATCAGGTTAACTCAGGTGGATCAGGTGGACTCAGGGCCCCAACAGTTTTTTTCATAACTGTACAAGTCAATTGGACTAGATGATTTGAAAACTCCCTTCCAACCTAGACAATTTTATGATTCTATAATGGACATTTAATTTTTGAATTGAGGAAAATTAGGTGGCAAAAGGTGATCAAGGGGAATATGATGCAGTCAAAGGAAAAAAGGCCTAAGATGTGCTGCCTTGCATTTTCTTTCACAAGTAGAGTAATTTAAAGGTTTTTAGTTTTTCTTTTTATATATAAGAATAAAAGTGAATGAAAACATTTAAAAATGTATTGAAAAGGTACAAATATTTTTATTAGGGCGACTCTGACGTGTTATGTCAGGAACCCAGAAAGCTTAAATAAAAACTTCTCTTTCTCTAGGCTGCTGGAAAAAAATTCCCAGTGTTCATTAAAGATTGATGTTTCAAATAAGTTCTTCAACTACCTCCAGAGTCATACTCGGGGATGTATCAAAAACCACATACCTGTCAAGTCACTGAGATACTGAGAGTGATGCAAGCTCTGGGACTCCTTTACATAGACCCGTGGCCATTGTCATCATCACTGATCAACCTGACAGCTATCAGTTTCTGCCACAAAGAACTAGGATTCACCAGAATAATTCCTTCTTTACTGCCCATCTTTCATTGCTGCATCTTTCTGTTGAGTTAACCATTTTCATACAGACCCCTCTACCCTCCCGAAGGACGTGTACTTCTTCCGAACACTACAAAATAAAGCCGGGGGTTTTGACAGGGCTGTAAATATCTCAGTCATAAAGTCAAATCTTATTCTTCCAGCTAATGCATTCGGAGATACAGGGATGTGTGCAGTGAGGGTACTGCATCGCAGGCTGGGGAGAGGTGTATTCTTGCTGCTGGGCCCATCTTTCTACAACAGCATCTGCAAAGGGCTGCTGATAAAACCAGTTCACACAGTTCAAGGGCCTTCCCTGTCTTTAGCTGCTGGATAAAGCCAAAAAAGACATTTCTCCTGCCAGTGCTCAACCAGGCTCTGGTCTAACTCACCCCCTTTGTTTTTCAGTGACCTCCTATCATAGAATCATAGGATCATATGGGGTTGGAAGGGACCTCTGGAGATCATCTAGTCCAACCTCCCCCCCCCCCCGGCAAAGGCGAGATTTTCTTTTTGTACTCCGTCTTCTATTCCTTAGTTAGCCATTTGATTATTTTTAAACATTTAGGTGGTTGCCAGTTATCCGTTCATATGTTTGAAAATGTGCAAATATGTTTGCCTCGTTGCAGTGATGTATGCACACTTTGTGTTTAACTCTGAGTCCTCATTCTGGAATAGACAGATTCCTGACAATATCCTTCTCTCTGTTGTGTCCTGAGGTATTTTTCTTCTACTATCTACTCTCTTTTTATCTCATGCTGTGCTGTTTTGCACAGATTTTCTGTCAAGAAAGAAGGAAAAGGTAGGATTTTGTATTTTATACAGCTCTGCTCTTTATCTCTCTTTGCAACTCTTTTTTTTTTTTTCTACCAGCTCCCTCATTCAAAGTCCACATACTATCCAAGTGTGGGAATGAAAGCCACCAGTACAGCACTGGGAGGAAAGAAATTTTGACTTTGAGCTCCTCAGGGTGAGTGTGCTCTTCCCAGCAGGTGTGTGTGTATCTGGACATGACTCCAAATCACAGGATCACGGAATTGTAGGGTTTGGAAGGGACCTCTGGAAATCATCTCCTCCAACCCCCTGCCACAGCAGGGTCACCCAGAGCAGGTCCACAGGAACGTGTCCAGGCAGGTTTGGAATATCTCCAGGGAAGGAGACACCACCACCTCTCTGGGCAGCCTCTGCCAGGGCTCTGCCACCCTCACAGCAAAGAAGTTCCTCCTCATGTT
>JAOQGH010000032.1:62100664-62140385 GCA_025769975.1 Gallinago jamesoni
CACCACCTCTCTGGGCAGCCTCTGCCAGGGCTCTGCCACCCTCACAGCAAAGAAGTTCCTCCTCATGTTGAGATGGACCTTCCTGTGTTCCAATTTGTGCCCATTGCCACTTATCCTGCCACCAGGTACCACTAAGAAGAGCCTGACCCCATCCTATTGCCACCCACCCTTTAGATACTGCTCAACATCGATGAGGTCCCCTCTCAGTCTGCTCTTCTACAAGATAAACAGCCCCAGGTCCCTCAGTCATTCTCAGCAGAGAGGTGCTCCAGTCTCTTGATTATCTTTGTAGCCTCCGTTGCACTCTCTCCAGTAGTTCCCTGTCCTTCTTTGAAGGTTCACCACCTTCAAATGCCATGATGGTGGAAAAAGGAGTCCAGTCAAATTGCTCTATCAACTTGTAACCTTCTACATCTGTGGCTGACTGTAGGAAAAGGGGATAACTACTCCTGAGAGAATGACCTAGAAACTAAGCTATGCCTTTTGGTGAGTATTTCCAGTGAATCGACTAGGATGCCCCCTCTTCTCACCTTTTCCACCACCTGATTTTCTACTATGGCATTACTCCATCCAGAGAAGGTCTGTAATCAAACCTGAAAGAGGCTACTACCAAACTTGAAAAATGCCATAATGTCTCATGAGTTTTTTCTATAGTCACTGTCCCTAAAACGTCAGAATTTATGCACAGTTAAATCACAGTAATTTGACATACCATCCGTGCAGAGTAAAGAATAAATGAAATATTTCAGATTCAATTATGTGGTAACTATCAAAAATATACTGAATTTTAAGAGTTGACCAGTGTGCCTAGTTAGTCAGCTTTCCAAAACTGAGTTAATGTTACTGTTACCAGAAGACTGATTGCATTTGTTGAATTTTATGGCCTAAGGCTCAAAATCTCTACCAGCTCCTATTATAGTTTATTCTAAATGTAGCCAATACATATTATATTTTTGTACAGAATTTTCTACATAATGACCTCGGCTGCTTGTAGAAATAGACTTTCAATGAGATGCAGCATCATAGTTATGAGTTTTCTGGGTGAAATATATTTAATAAATATGCAAATAGTTCTATCTTCTCCAGTGGAAAATGATACTTAAAAATAACAAAGGTTGGTTTTAAGATTCTGATTTCTAAAAAAAAAAAAGGGCTTTTATATTATGTACATATGCATATACACAAAATAAAGATACGTTATACGATTTTCATATTAATTAAATAAATTTAGGTTTCACCGGCATGATACATTTTCCTTCACAAATTCACATATGCAGATCTTCATAAAGATGTATGCATTCACCAGGGAAAACAGATATGTGTGTATATATATGAATATAAAAATATACATACATGCACACACAATTTGCAGTGTAGCCTAGTTAACCTTTTAAGGAAAAATAGATTAAAATTTTGCCCGTTATTTTGTACTTTAAGACATTCAATGTATCTCAGTAGATTTCAGTTCAGACCTTAATTAGGGATCTAATAAAGGACGGGAGGGCAAGATATTACCTCTACCATTGTGCTGAATGTGCCAAAACCACGAGTCTGGCTGTCCGTACTTCAGGTCTGCCCCCAGCTCCTCCCTGCATCCTCTTTAAATACTGTCACATTTCTGATTATGTCACCTGTATAACATGAAGCAGAAAGAAATGTCCATGTTTAGGCACTGGGCTGAGAGTTGGGGACCAGGAGTCAGCCCTTGCTTTGCCAACTAACCTCAGGCGAGTCATTTTGTGTCTTCCAAATAATGGAATTATTAATATTCTTCTCCTCACAATAAGTATATTTTAAAGCTGTATATAATAAGTATTCATAGGTATTCATTTGTGAGAGTAATTTATGCAACTTACAAAAAAAATATGTTTCCTTATAACTCACTACCTGGTCATCACGAAAGCCATGGGTCAGCAGGCATTCATAGAAACACACACAGCAAAAAAGTGGGTTCCTTATTATATATTCTGGAAAATCCAAGGCATCCTTATTGGAAAAGAATTCGACCAATGCAAATGAAAAATGAAGCAATAAAAAGAATCTATCTATATCACAAAGTCGAGTCATCAGTGTTTGGATGATTGTACCATGTACACCAACAATTCACATTTCGGGAGAAAATGTATTACATTTTTCAATCATTGATAGAATTATACTCTGAGGAGTCACTCATTTTCCTTTAAAGATTACTAATTTACTTAAAAATGCATCTTAAATGTTTTTAACTTTTGGTTCGTCAGAGAGACCTACTTTCCAGGTGAACATACCAACCTGAAATTTAGCTCCTGGAAAAACATCTTATCTTCTGAAGCTGAGTGTGGAGGAGAATGTCACTTGTGAATGAGGAGTGCACAAGAGCAAGGTACTTACAGAGCGCTGGAAAAACCATGAGGAAAAAACATTATGACCTACATCTAAAGCACACTACACATACTGAAGGGTTTCCTACTTTTTTTAGGTAGACAGCTGTCATTCACCAGCGTCACATCTCTGTCTCATCACATGCTTCACAAAATCCCATTACTTTAATTTAAACAAGACATCTGTAGATTGTTCCAAGGTTTGCTCAATATTAAAAGTTTTCATAAACAATGGGAGGAAAAAAAACTTTGAAATAAAAATTTTTTGTTTAATTTCCGTGCAGTATATTAAAAAATAGAGTAAAATTTAAGTAGGCACCAGTATCTTTTTGTTTAAACCGTGCTTTGTTTATACAATAATCAGTTTCAAAGGATGATTAGCTATTTGAAAATTATCACAAATAGTTACTATTTCACAATATATTTTAAGCATTCTTGTTTTCTCTGATGAAAATAATTCTAAAGCTATAGAATATTTCAGGGCAGGAATAACAAATTCAGAAGCAAAGGGAAAGATTAGGTATCTGATACATGGTGGAGGAGAGGAAGAGTTTCTTACCATGACTTGAAGAACAGAAATAAAATTAAATATGAAATCTTTTATGTACTGACAGTCCTAAGAAGCCATGTGGTCTTTTATTTCTGAAGGATTTTCCAGGAAAACCATTTGATTGTTTGAATGGTTAGTAGCTTAATACCAATTTATGTTGTTTGAAATCCCCATCTTACGTTTGTTCTTTCCTTTTAAGTCATAGGCAAATTGAAGTCAACCCCTTCCAAGACAGAACGTCAGTAAATATTATAGTATTATTTATCTAGCAGGTTGATATTTCAATATTGAGCTCACTTTGCTGTAATCACATCAGCAAAATGCCTTTTGTAACTTTCTGTCGCTCAAAGACCACAATGTTAAGGTTTTGTATGAGAGAAGACACACTTTCCATTTTCCAGTTATGGAATCACAGAATTATAGACGGGTTTGAGTTGGAAGGGACCTTAAAGCCCTCTCAGTGCCACCTCCCACCACACCAGGTTGCTCCAAGCCCCCTCCAACCTGCCCTTCAACCCCTCCAGGGATGGGGCAGCCACAGCTTCTCGGGGCAACCTGTTCCAGTTCCTCACCACCCTCACAGGAAAGAATTTCTTCCTGAGATCTTATCTAAATCTCCCCTCTTTCAGTTTAAACCCATTATCCCTGGTCCTATGGCTCCCCTCCCTGACCAAGAGTCCCTCCCCATAGCTGTTCTGATGAATTCAGCTGGACCAAATAACCAAAAGGCAGCTCTCAACTGGGTTACAGCTTTTGTCCCTTTGGCTGCCCAGCTCTGGAAAAGAGCCAATTCCCTCACCCTCCTTTGCAGAAAACTACCATCTTACTCCTTGTATCAGAGTTTTTAGGTCTATTCATCTCTATACAGCATTCTTACCGACAACTTTGCATTTTTTTTCTGTAGCCTGGAGGTAGAACACAGCATTTCACATCATCCTGAGCTGCTGCTGACTCGTAAACAGCTGTGTAACATGTGGTGAATAATACCCACGTCAAGACCAGTGCCAGCTGACCCAGAAGAGATCTTATAATAATTAGGCTCTTGCCTTTTTCACGCCACAAGAATTCCAAAAACTTTCAGTGCGGTATCAATGGGCATTATGGAAAGATTGTGTGACTACACGCAATTCAGGTCATTAAAAGATATATTTAAATATGTGTTCTGCTAAAACTGTAATCCTCTATAAACTTGAACTCGAAAAAGTAAAATACATATATTTGCAACACCGTGCCAGTGTAACTCACTGACTAAAGTGTGTCTGTGAGAGAGAGAGAGAGATGTACCATCGCCCCCTTCACCCACGGACAATTGACTCAACTCCAGGAGAGTCCGATCTGACTTTTTGTCATTTCTAAGGCAGAAATAGTTTTCTGAATGCATGGGAGGGTGACAGATCCACTGATGTAACAGCACAACTGATAACGAAACACGAAGGGAGTACAAGGTTGATAAAGTATGAAACGCTTTTTTATTATCTTCTTCTGATATTCTCCCGTAGCCTGAGTGTTAAGCCTATGGTGGATGGGAATATCAACCCTGAGCAACACAGAAAAAAATATATAAATCTCCTTCTTTAAGACTTTATTCCATGCTCTGTAGCTTTTGGGGGCTCCATATCTTTAGCTGCTGTCACCGAGAGTTTCTGTTCCACCCCACACTTCTCTGACGCTGCATCTCAGCCTCAGAGGTCCTTTCCCTTATTCCCTGGCCACACGCGTCTGACCAAAGAGTTTCCCACAGTGAAAAAGGTTCTACTGAGTAGCCTCCTAATTCAAAGAGTCTTCCTCCTCGTCGTGCACCTTGGTTTGGGATGTCGCCAGCAGGTCCATCCCACACACTCCCATCTGTTCCCTGTAAGCATGACACCCCGGGGACGTAAGGAGACAAGCTGTGCTTCAGGAGGGAAATTAGGCACGTGCAGAATGGAGAGGGGTTTATTTTTTATAATCTGGCCCCAAGAAAATAAAGCTCTTTGTACAGAGAACCTTTCCCAGAGAGGCTGGTGTGATGCATCTTTGTTATGGCGTGTTTAAAGCAATCTCTTCCTGCAACTTTTCCTGGTTTTACAAGCTTGTGTGGGCAGTTTTCGCACAGAAGCAACTACATCATCTGATGAAGTTCCTTGTGCTGTAAACTGTACCTATGAAATGGCTGTTCTACCTGCCGTCACCTCAGAGAGATGTAGAATTTGTGGCTTCAATTCCCATCCCTTTTGAAATTCAAAGGGAGGATTTAAAGTTTTTATTTCTTTCTGGACCTGTTATTTTTTTTCCTAATGAATCGTATTGCCCTGAGCAAGAATATGAGCTAGGAAAAGCGCTGTCGAAGCAAAATTGGCAAAACTAATCAATTTACCTTTTCTTTTATTTTTTTAACATAGGTTAATTTATGGCCTTTGGTCGAAGTTACGAGTTTTCACAAAAATGTCATTACCTCTATTTTTTACTATCACCCAGGTTTTTATTTTGTAATTGGTACTATATTTTTGGCTTTAAAAAAATAAATCCCAAACCTGACTAAAAACAAAAACAACAAATAAAGAAATAAAGTGCCAATACTTTAAATAAAAAAAAAAAATCATAGAAATCATTGTGAAAAATGTATAGTTCAGAGTCTCATGCCCAACCATTCAATGTAAGTGACCAAGGCAAACCCGGGGGAACTTTTTAATTGGGGAAACATGGTAATTGCCCTCCTGTGACCCTAATAGGTGACACGATCCCCAGCATTTTGAGCTGGATAAGGGCAGGGTTAAGTATGTCTAACCTCTTCCAGACGTGTTCTCCTGCATAAAACCTATTTTTTTTTTCCCCTGGTGTATCACATGAAGATTGTATTTGCTGTTGTGGTAACCATTGCTCATTTGAGGGTCTGCCTTGCAAGAACTGAAGTAGTTGAAAGGATTTTATTCCAAGGTAATGTGTGAGGAATTCATCTTGACCGTAACCCCGTTCTGGTCCCGTCAGACAATCTGCATACCTGAAGTTTTTTTTTTTCACATGGTTAAGTAGCACGTCACGAGACTGAAATAACAGCATGAAGTGGAGACATTTTCAGCAGCTGTCAGGATTTGTCTGCAGATATTATAAAGGATTCCCCAGCTCGGGTCTCCGAGGAGAAATTGATTTCAAAACCTGCGAGACACAAGATAATAACAGCAAAAAAAAAAAGAAGGGAAGGAACAAGATGAAGCCGTGAATAGAAACAGACAGTATTTACTAATTTGGCTTTGGAGGTTTTTTCCTTTCAATTTATCCAATTAATACTTCAGTTAGTTAGAGTACAAAAACTGTGGTTGCACTGAAAATATTTGTTTTAGAAAAGAAAGAAAAGATTGCGTGTGCCTCAGAGGATTCTAAACTTCGGAGAAATAGATAACAAATTGGTAACAGCAGGTTACAAATTGGTGACAGCAGGTATGCCATCCTAACTGTGTAGATTTAACAAATCACATTTTATGTTCACTTTTCTGAAGTAAGTGCTATCACCATAAAAGAAATAAGTGAACCTTGTTTTGTCCCATAGATTTTAAATTGTGTAATTTGGAAATAATCCACTCCCAGTGTGTATTTTTTTTCTGGTCAGTGGCACTCAAATCGTGTTTCATCTTGTCTCTTACAATTCTAGCATGAACACTGGAGTGTGAGTTTACAAGTTATTTGCCTTCTAAAAAATATTAATATGAAAACATGATTACATCATTTACTAGGAAACAAGCTTTAAAGCAGGTTGGCTTTGAAAAACCCTTTAAATTAGGAAAGCAAGCATTACTTGATGCATATCTTAATTCATAAATGATATAAGAGCTGGTTTAATGCTTGTGAGGATAAATAGGCTAGAAGCAATTGAAAATTAAACCTTATCTACATACCATACATAGCTCAAGTTTCCTTAGAATTATTCTTCAGACTGCAGAGCTAGAAACAAAAAAGCTGAGTAAGGTGACATGCAATTTTTTCTTGATTATGTACAAAGATTTTTTGTTTCAATATGCATTATCATCTGCAAAAATTGAGGAAAGGTACTGCACCTTGCACTAAGTGATTCATCTTTATACATCTATTGAGTTATACTCCTGATTGTATAATGACGAGTATAATCTTACTGATGAATCATTCCCTGTTTTTATCCTTTATATATATTATGTGAATAAAACTTTCAATAAGCTTTTTTCGAATTTTGGGGGTTTGCAAATAGCTGTGCTAGACCTTCCTCTAAAATGCCAATTATCCCAGGGACAGGGCCATTTCTTTTTTTTTCCCTCCTTGTCTATTTACACTGAGCACAGCTAGGTCTTGGTGCAATTTGGGACCACGTTGAAGGAGAACTGACAGATATTTGCAGTTGAGCTGGTGCATTTACCTAAGTATTTCTGTTTCAGATTTGTCCTCGCATCGTTCTCAAAGAAAATAAAGAAAATTATATGTAACTTTCCCCCACATTACCTCATCACTGCCAGACCCATCAAACCGTTGGAGATTTCAGGATTTACAAAAGGATCCCCTAGTGCAGGAAGACGGTATGAAATCAACTGTCCTTCGTAGGGGCTGCTGGAATTCTGTATTCTTTATTTTAATTGAAACATTTGTATCATTCTGATACAAATAAATGGATATTTTTTTTTAGTTTCGAGAGAATTGCAAGGTGGCTTCATTGTATCTGTTTGTTGCAATGAACGTAATCAGTTAACTGCTACAAGCCTTGAAAACATAAGATGTTTTATTCTTAGAAGCAAAGTACAAGGGAGAATTGTGTTGTTATTCTGTGACTGGTCTATCTCAGTTTTCATAATTTACAATTTCCAATCCACCCTTTAAATACTACACATGGTAGTTCTTAAAGTAAGATCTAGGTATTTTTTTTTTGTTTACCAGTTTTCAAGGTATTTGGAAAACGGATTCCAATGGGAAAAGTACTCATTTTTGTACATATTATACACCTACTATTCTCTATATTTGGTACCCATCTACTTGGCAGGCCAAACAAATCTTATTCCCTAATGCACACGTGAAAAGCAATGGAAGTGCTTTGTAATATTTTTAAAAGCATCATTAAAGTTAATCTGTATCTGCACTCCTGTTGTCACATGAATCATGCTAAAAATGGACTTCTTATTCCCCAATTTCATGCTAACGTATGCTAATGTCTACGTAAGACCAGCAAACTCCTAGTAAAAACACTTCCATGCACCATCGAATTTAGGCTCCCCTTTGACATTCCCAAGGCTTGTTCTCAGAGGTTTAATCTTATCATATTTTGTATTCTTACTGCGTTTTAACATCTTGAATGTTAAAAAACATTTCTAAGAAATTGTGCTGAGAAGAAACCATCATTGTGTAGCCAAGCCCTCTGTGATGAGTTTCATATGTGTTTACCAGCATAACTTGGTGTCTCTTCTACATGAGGCTCCTGAATCACTCACCTGGAGACAGGAGGATCTGAGTCCTCAGCTGCATCTTCACCTGGAGAGGAATCATTTCTCGAATCACTGCAGCCATATTTGCAGAGTTAAGTCTGACTCTGACTTTGTTCCGACACTTGAAATGATTGTGAAGAGTGCATGAAGTAACCAGCAGGGAAACAGAAGCAGCAAGATGTCAATATGGAGGTTTCTGAGTTTATGGACCCAATAACTGCATTTCTGAAAGGTTCCGATACATAAACCGTATAATAAGATGGAGGAAATTTCTGGTTTTCCTTTTTTTATTATTTTTTATTTAAAAAAAAAAAAGGCAATTTCACAGCCGGTTGTAATTCTTGTCAATAAAACAAAAGGGATCAGAAAAAATGTGACATATCTTAAATTCAAAACAGGGCCACCTACTCTTATTTACAGATTTGGTTAGCAGTGCCTGTCACACAGAGGGAAGAGGAAGAGAGGAGTTAGTTTTCAACCTTTCAAAAAAGATCTAACACTCAGGAAACACTATACTGAATACTGAAATATGACAGGACAAAATTGTGAAGTGATATATAGCAATTTTCAGTCTCGAGAACAAGAAATTCCAACCGGTGATTATAAAAACAGGTAACTGAAGAGCAAGGCGGCAGATTTAAGTTAGGCAACTGCACTGCAAAGCACATTTGAAAGGGTTTGCCCTTCAAACCGTGTCTTTATGAAGACATGGTTTTCTTCAGGAGAAAAATTCCATATAGAGATTATTGATACCACCTTGAAAAAATACACTGAAAATACACTAGCTGTCTAAATGAAGAGAAATTATTGAAAACAAAGTACTGAAGATATTAAGCTAAATATAAAAAATATGATATTCTAAAGTTATTTTGTTTATCTTTGTTAAATCCACACATACCTGTCTATTGATGGCCACCATCTGAAAAAAAACCCCAAAACAATAAAACACAGGAATATGTATTTTTGGGGGTCAAGTAAGAAAATTGTTGCAAGCATTGAGTATCAGAATCTTCATACTTTGCTCATATGTCTTCATCTCTCTGTTATTTACTTTAAGAAGGTAGAATCTCTGGGTAAGAATAAAGAGCTGTAAAAATGTCACAAGACCTTGTGAAACCAGACACTTGGTATAAACAATAAATGCCTTGTTGATAAACATACCCTTGGAGAAGATCAGAAGGCTGATAATAAGGGACATTCCACCACAAGGGACACTGAAACTGGCTGAAAACTAGAAAGCTGCTGGATGAGGCATAAAGTTAACAAAAATTTGCAGTAACTGGTGGAAAAGTAAAGGTGGCAGCGTGAGATCGTGACCACCAACTCAACTGGAGACCGAATTGGCCTACCCCTTCATGGTACTGGAGCATGTGCACATCAAATAAAGGACCTTGTAGAAAGGAAGACACTGCACTAACCCATAGAAATTGTTAAGATAAGGTACTAACCAATAATTATAATTGAGTGCATTTCTGTGTTTTGAGCCATATAAATATTCCTATGAGTTTTCAGGCTGTTTTGCTGGCTTTGTGGATTACCACCCAGCACCCAGCTCTGCAGAAAGGAAATAAATAGAGAATACCTCTGCTCTGTGTGTATATTGGCATATTCTAATATCTATATATATTCTAACTCAAGGGTGCTTTGAGGTTGCGTACAAAGAACTCAAGAACAAGACAAAAAAATGGATGAGTATGTAAAAAAAAGAGTCAGAAGGAAATAAGAGAAAAGGAAGGCATAACAGAAAGAAAATAAAACCGTGGAAGTGAAGAAGCATGGTTTATCACAGGACTAATGTGGAATAATTTCAGTGACAGAAGTTTTTACAGTATTTTTGTCCACATGGGATTACAGTCATAGAAATTAACTCAGTAGTTTATACTGAGTAATTTCCTTCGTTTGCAACTTGTATTTTACACCATCTTTAATTCACTGGTTCACGGACATATTGAATAGTTGTTTAAAACTTTCTTCCTAACTAAACCCATCAATTAAAATGTTTCAATCTCATATTTGAGTCTCTACGTACTCAATACCTACATAGTAGGTCAATCTCTTTGCTACACAGGTTTTCCCCTTTTATTAATATTTATTTTCCTGACTGTACTGCTCGTTCAACTTCTATGATGAATTATGGCTCCTAAACTTTATCTGTAACCTCACAGTTCCTTCTATCCCCCTTTTTACATATGCAGTAGTACATTTGTCAGGGTGTGTACCATATGTAGTAAAAGACTGTTTGTACTGCACTGAACTACGTGGGATACTTATCAGGAATAAAGAAAAGTAAGAAGGCAACAGATGGTAGTAGAGAAGGGAAAAAAAAAATGCTGAAGCACAAACACAATTTTATAAGACTGTTGAAAGGGGAAGAAAGTAATATCATGACTGGGAAGGGAAAGAAATAACTAAGGAGTCCACTCGAAAGCTGAGATAAGCAGAAAAAAAATATAAAATAGGAGACAGGTTATTATATTAAAAAAAAATAAAAATTCTGTTTTCCCAAGCAGTTGGGAAAATGCTGGTCTCTCCAGAAAAATCTCCTGTGAATCACATAGAAAGCTTGGTTTACCAATTATGCTATGTTTTGCTTGGAATGTAAGTCAAACTACACAATTCATAAAACCTTAAGCTCTGTAGCAATTGATGGGTCATTGACCATTCCCATGTTTTAATTTTGTGTCTCTTCTACTTCTTTGATAATAAAAAAAGGGTGACAATTGCCCTAGTTAAAAATCAAGAGATTGCCCATTTATAGAGTGGTAGAACGGATCTTTGCACTCTTAAAGGATAAGGTTTTGTACCTGCTTTATTGCTGCATCAAGATAGCATCATTTTATATATATATTATTGGTATTTGCAATTTATACACATATTGCATAGAAAAATAAATTCACGCTTACTGTAAATATGTGTTTGCAAATTCCAGGTCCATTTAATTTAGTCTTTGTTCTGTCTGGAGTCATCTCTTTATGTGCAAGATACTATGTGAATAAAGAAAATGGTACAGAAATCCTCCTTTCCCTTCACTCACGTTTGTTGCTTCTTGTCTTCAGTACAAGAAGAGATTGCTTCTAGACAACCTTTCCCCCTCCCATAAGGTAATTTTGTAATCACATTGATATGCAGAAATAAAAGTGTCCTTTTCAGTAATAACAGACTGTGCTTTCCAGCCACCTGAATCATTCTTGCTTCTGCACCTCTCCTCTCTCCATGCAATGACAGCCACCTGTGATGAAGTAGTTTGTGAAGAGGTTATGAACAGTCTCTCCCTACCAGAGAACAATAACAGAGAAGAAAGAAAATAAGCTCTGCTTAGATGCAGGGGTCTCGTTATGGACTTATCTGAGATAAAGTCAGAATCATCAACTGTTATGTACTCAACTCACTTCTATTTTTACTTACAAGTCAGCAATTTTCATAAGAAATCTATGTCACGTATAACTTCCAAGATTTAAATAGGATGTGAGCGATGCCTGGGCTTTGTGCTCAAGGATGAGGAAACAGGAAGAGCACAGGCCAGATCCCGAAAAATCCTGGATTACCACGTCTAACAGATATGAGGTACCTGCCAACATCACCTCAGATCTCAACAGAAATGTGAGGGAAAAAAAAAACCAACGTTCCCCTGCTTTATTTTCTTCAGAAGACAGACAAATGTATGCAGATTTACACATAGATACAATGCTCTCTAAATCCAGATGCGGATCAGAAAGGTGATGAGTCATTTTTCCTATCATAATAGTGAGCACAAAAATGTTTTGTTCTGGGTTTTCCCTTCTGTTTATTTCTGTGTTGCCCCAAAGCATCTATCAGGACACCAAGTTATTTCACCATTCCTAAGGGGAAAACGATTCAGGAGGTGATTGATGGAGTTAATGGAATCTCACTTCTCCTCAGATGCCTGAAAACAAGTTATCCTCAAAATTGATTTGCTCTTTCTTGTAGCCATAGATCACACACTGAAAGTATCACCGAAACAGAGTATTACACAAGTTCTTAAACTAGACAAAATCTGAAATGGTAAATCCACTCAAACGCATGCAGATGTTGCCATTTAAATTTAGTTTAAATAAGTTTAAATTCAGACTAGCCACATCAGTGAAAAAGAAAAGTACTGAAGTCTGCTTAATGTCAGCCTAGAAAGGCAAATTATGACTTGGGGGTGAGCTGAAAAAATGCTGGATAGTATTTGATGAGGTCTTGGCTAGCTCATTTATCCCTGCATCACACACTGTTCCTGGCTGGAAGTATATCCAGTGTGAGCAGTAATTGCAGGGGAAATCAGATCACGCTTGTTAGGAACCAAATTCTCTGGATGTCTGCAGCGTGAGGAAGGAAGGAGGAAAGACCGTGGTGGGAAACTGCTTGCACAAGAGGAAGAGCTATAAATATTTTTGGAGTCTCTGATGATCCAGAATAATACTGAGCTCATAAAACCAGCTGGAGATCCTTCATTGTTTTAAGTCAGTCAAAAACCTTGTACTATTATTCCCTGTTAAACCACTCTTGTGGTTGGAAGCTTATTCTAAAGCTGCTGCCTGGTGTTTTCCAGCTGCTTTAGGGTTTCTGCCACTGAACTGCCCTGCACTCTGTTGCTCTTCTTCCTCGGATACAAGGTAACCAAAAAAAAAAAAAAAAAAAGAGAGAAAGAAATGGAGAATGGTCATTCTGAAGTAATGTCTGATGTCTAATGTCTTTATGTCTTTCCCTTGCTGGTCTTGAAAACTTGTGTTAGAATTTTTCACATTATTATACCTATCTATACAATCAATAGGTCTATTAGAGCTATTACCTACACTCTATCTGGCAGTAATATCCTGTAATTAAATAGTACATTTAGAAGATTTTTCGAAACAACATTATGAGTTTATACCCTTTTCCTTAATTTCTATCCTCTCTGTTTTCCATTTTCTTTGTGAAGATGCAAGTTACCCAAGAAGGCTTTTAGCTCGGATTTAGCCCACCCAGTTCATAAATGAGGGATAGAAAACTCCAAGTAATCTCCAAAATTTTAATAAAGAGCAGATCAGAGATTGAAGCAGAATTGTGCAGCTCCTGTTTCTGGCACTCCCTGCTGACGGAGACAGCGAGATACGACACACAGCAGTGACTTACTGCACGCTCCTCTTTTAGGTTCATGGAGTTATTAGAACACATCAGAGTCTTTCTGACACGTAAGCAAGAAAAAGAAATGGCATTACATGTGCAGAATAAACTGTCTCATTAACTAACTAATGAGGAATGAATTCTACATATACCATGACAACTGGTGTTTTCTCCTTTCCATTTCCTGCACCCTTTGCTAGCCGTTTCCATGAAAATCTCTTTCTGACACTGAGTCTCCTATTCCTGGAGCTAATTCCAAAGACTTCTGCCCCTAAAACCCAGCTGAGCCTGTTCTATGGTGGTGTGCATGCTTTGCTCAGCAACTTTTTGACCACATCCTATGCTTTACTCTATCAAAAATAAACGTCAAGTCATTCTGCTTTGCACCAGTTTAGTGGTGACACCATCCTGCATCAAGCAGTGTCTCACAAACAGCTTTATAAGAGAAGACATTGCAATCGCTCGATGTTATCAGTTTGGAATGGAAATTCAGACAAATGGGAGAATCTAAAACTAAGCTGTGTAGGAAAAAGTGTAGAACAACAACAGGAGGAAACTGAAATGAGGATTTATTGGCTGAGGAAATCCAAGAAAAAAAAAAAGTGTAGCAGCTTGGGCATGGTCGAGTCTCTCCACAATGTTTCTGTCTGAAAGAGATGAGGAGAAATGATTCAGCAATCTGGAGGTATTTTTATAAAGATGTGATGTGTATCTGCATAAATGCAGCTGTTTATCACACGTCACAGCACTAAGCAAGAACGTTGTCGAGAATTTAACACCTTGACTAACTTCAATAAACATGTGGATTCTGAGGGGCTGGCTTCTTCACAGCAATAACGAAGCAGACTTGAAGAATTCCCAAATCAAAGGGGATAGTTAGTCACTCAGTGGGGAAAAAAAAAAAAAAAAAGTGCTTGAATATGAGCAAATTGGGACATAAATATCCGAGCCACTGTGGAAAACTCGATATGTGAAGTTGTTATGAATTCTAGATCATGGCAGCAGGAATTTATCAAGGATATGGCTTTTCTTTTGGGAGTGTGAGACCAGATGCCAGTTTTACCTCTAGCATCCCCCTATGGAAAATGTGTCCCTAATTTGCACAACCCACTAACTGAAAGGAATCCTGTAGAAAATTCTGAGAATCCTTTTTACGCCCTCCTCTCTGGGTTTATCATGGGTTTTTTTTTGTTGTTTCTTTTGTTTTATTTTGTTGTTGGGGGTTTTTCCCCCCCCCCTTTGAACTATGGGCAGCTGCGACAGCAGCGCAGCTCAAAATGAAGTCAGCAGCCAGAGGACCTCAGTGTTGGAGCAATAGATACCACTGAAGTGTTGATGCTTCCAGATATTAAAAAAACCCTTTATTTGGAAGGACCAACACAGGATCAGGCCCTTTCCTCATCTCTCTTATTCTTCAGCATTTTGTATGAAAACTGGTATTATTCTTAGTAAAAAGAAGTTTGAAGTTTAATGCTCTCCATTCATTAGACTGAAGTACTGTCTCCTGTACCCGACAGGGAAACCAATTCATTAGTAGAGCTTTAAGAAACATGCATTCATAACACAAGTTTACCCTCTTTCACTGCACCCCCAGGCACCTTGCAAATAATTTATGAGGTAGTGAGATGTTTGACAATCAAAAAGAATGAAATTTCACCAGGCAGACTCCAAGAAAAAGAATCCTTAGTCAATGCATTTTAAATTGTACTAAGCTTTAAAAACAATATCCAAATTCCTCACTCAGCGATGAGTTTTCAGTGATGTTCAGTAGTTCTTTTGTAATATGAACATTTTTGGCTTCACTAAAGCCAAATTAATCTCCCTCTTACCACTTGATATCACAGATAGAGAAGTATGATGGTCCTTGGAAATACTAATTTCATTTTTTGCTATTCTGTATTAGAACTTCAGAAGCATTTCTTTAGGCTGTGATAAAGAGAATCTTTAAATCTTAACTTGAGAGGACCACAATTCTCAATTTCCAAAATTCTTAAGTATCAAAAAGCCTGAGTGAAATATATGAAAATCCTAAAAACCAATAATAAAATAGGACGTCCAGCATGCAAATAGCATCTTTAGTTTTCATCAAGACCTGTGGCATGTTGACACCTCTCAGAAATACTCAAGTCAGCTTTGATAAGCAAATTAGAGAACAGGAAATCTTGTCACTGTGGAGCTGAAACCGGTCAAATTAACAGTGAGTTTATCATCACCGTTCCGCAATGAGGATAATTTAGTAGGGTATGGAGGAAGCTCTGCTCAGTGAATGGCCAGGCAAGGTAAGCAAGATAACTGAGGACAATGTTATTTGGTCTAATCTTCAACAGAAGCTGTTCTGAATTCATTTGTGAACTGGATTATCAATTATTCTAATGCACCGCGGAGTGCACACAAAAGATGAAGGGGGCACAAAAGATGAAGAAGTGTTTCTCACTATGCCCTAACCTTTTTGGGAAATCACTTTCTGGGAAAAAGGATTTCATATGGGTGCGTGAGGCAGGTCCTTGGTGAATCCCCTCCCATCGGTTCAGGTAGAAAGAGCAATATGTTCCAGCTTCATATCTGGAGATATTTTTTTTCATTTATCTCTCTCTACGTAACACCTCCAGAAAGACTGTCTCTTTCTAAGGCACAGTTTTAATAATCTTCCCCTTTGGGAAGAAGACACCTGCATCCATCCCTCTTAAGAGGACAGCAGCAAATTGTCAACGTGAAGCTCCAAGTGAGATAAAACTCTAGGTGACAATGGAAGGAGAGGAAATGATTCTTGCTGTTCAGACTTTTCTTCATGTTCTCAGAAATTATTAGGAAATTAAACTTTGGAACAAACATGAGCATAGGTTATCAAGCAAACAATATTATCTCTCATAAATTTAATAAAGTATCAAAACAAGACTGGAGAACCTTTACCTTCCAATAATTCTTATCAAATCTGGAAAGAATATTAAATTCTTTTATGAGGTGTTGTATGTGTGTCATTGCACAAAGCAAAACATATTGTTTACAATCAGGAAGCTTTTCTGATGTGGCAACAACCACCTTACATTCCAGTTAAAAACTCTGGCCTCAGACTAGAGGCTATTGACTTACCTATTGACTTTTGTTCTTCCTTCCTTCCAGTGTCTCTTTTTCCAACGTCTTTCTGATTTGATCAAATCAAAAGATCGAATATAATAATTCTCATATTTCAAGTCACCAGGACAAGGCTGTGTTTTACTATTCATAAGATACACACATAAAGAAAATATCAAATTGTTGTAGTACTGACTGCAGGTCTACTCCCCAGATTGAAGGGATCAAAATATTCCATACCTAATTTGGATGTTTCTGGTTAGGAACAGGAATACCTACCCTCTAACCTTCAATGGGACATATGATCTTTATATTTTTATTTAGTGATTACTTATAAGTAAGCTTTAATTAATGGTAAAACACGTATATGTGTGGTAATCAACTGTGGATAGAGAAAGATAAACTTTCTCATTGTACCCCTCTGCTTTGTTCCCTCGTTTTTCCGTCTGATTGGTTTTTATATTCTGTTATACTAAATGCTCATTAGCTTTTTAAAATCATCTAATATTCAGAAGCTGCGTGCCTTAGATCAGCCCAGGGGTTCCTGCAAATATCAGGAGACAGAAAGCAGCACGTATTTTTCCTACTTTATATTACCCACTTTGAAAAACAAAATAATCATATTTCTTGAGCATAATGGATGGACTGCAATGATTTACAAGGAAATAATTTCACTGAGGGACTTTGGGTTGGTGGTATCATATAACACGAGAAAAAAAGTCTGATTGGTTTATGATTTCACTGGGAAGCTGAGAGGAAATTAATTCTGTTTAATTCACTACTTGTCAGCTACTTTGTTGTTGGTGGTGGTGGTAAAATATGGACCTAACACTGGGTTTTAAGTCTGGAGATATTTCAAGCTACTAAAACATTCATTAGTTTAATAATAATATTAGAAATGATTGAAATGCTATAAATGTTTAAATTGGAATAAAGAAACTCCTGGATTTGGTGTTCAAACTAAAACAATTTTGACTCTAGCTCCTGGAAGAGCCAGGTGACCTCTGCTGAGGCGCGTTGAGAGAACCTGCCGTGCGTGGCTTTTGTTGACAGGTTTGGACTTTCTGAAATCAGAAAGATGGGTTCCCATACAAAATTAAGCAAAGCTTATCATCAGATTGGTGTGCTATCTGCAGCTGTTACACTTCTGCACATTTGCACAAACTAGACACCTGCTAACAGAGGAGGAGGAGGGGGAAAACAAAGGGGAGCTTAGGACAAGAAAACACTGCAAGCTCTGTGGGTAATTGCCTACTGTATCTACACATCACGTAACCGTGGTGGGTCAAGTATTTCTGATTACATTCTTAACCCAGTGCCCCCAAAATCTGAGAGGGAATAAGATTTAATGACTTACACAAGCGTGCCGTGTTCCCTGATCAGCGTCGCCGTTCCCAGGTGAGTTGCTGCCATTTCTCGTGCCTGCCCTTGTGCCGAGAGCTGACCTTCTCTCCAGGTAGCTCAGCCCAGTGTGGTCCCTGGAAAGACACTTATGGTTTCCTTAGATCAGAGTGTTCCCCGATAACCAGATATTAGTGCCTTGGCTGTCACAAACAGGAAGGATTAGACAGCTGTGGCTACAGTTGAAATCATAGAATGGTTAGAGTTTGAAGGAACCTTAAAGCCCATCCAGTGCCACCCCCTGCCCCGGGCAGGGACACCTCCCACCACATCACGTTGCTCCAACCGCCCTCCAACCTGCCCTTCAACCCCTCCAGGGATGGGGGAGCCACAGCTTCTCTGGGCAACCTGGGCCAGGCTCTCACCACCCTCACACCAAAGAACTTCTTCCTAATATCTAGTCTAAATCTCCCCTCTTTCGGTTCAGGATGTTTCATTTGAGTAAGGATGTGCATCCCAACAGCTTACCTACCTTTGAGAAGGTATTAGCCAAGGTATGTGCAAATACAGAGCAGCTGATAAGCTTCTAGGTTCCAGGAAATTTATTAAACTTGTGTCACTTTTTATTTTTATTTTTTATTTTATATATGTGTCATCTTTTTTCTCAGAAACCCTGACCAAATGCCACCACTCTCTTCCATGACTACTACTTTTTTTTTTTCACGAGGCTTTTTTTGATTGATCTTGTAATTCTGACTTGTCTCTGATATACAAGCTGACTATTCACCTTCTGTTTGCAAACATATTTATGTTGCAAACATTGAGACAGCAACTATTTTAACCTTTGTGCCTTGTGAGAGGACATGACTGTTTTGTGTTAAATATGAGTGGGGACTCATTGCTGTCACTGGCTAAAAATAATTGTAATGCTTTGGTGTTTCTCTTTGGTTTTCAAACAGATCTGCTTCACCACTTACACGTCTTGATTAAAGCTGGAACAATTAAGTTCTCTGTAGTTTGCTCCTTGCTGGGATATAGGACAAAGTACACTGGAAAGAGATATTCCAAGTATTTGAACTGAGTGGAAAAAAAAAAAAAAAAAGGAAATCAAAGGAAATCCCAGGTAAATTTAATTCTAAAACAAAACAAAAAATATTATCTTAAAGGTTTTTAATTTAATCCACTCCACCCTCCGCACATTTCTTAAGGATTGATTGGTTCTTCATGTTAAAATGAAGATCACAAAAAACAGTAGAAAAAAGGTATATAAGGAATACTTTTACCTCCATCGGACAAAAATATTTTCAAATTTCTGAAAATGTTATTTCAATGTTTGTCACCAAATGAAGCATCTTTTAAAGTTCCCCAGAACTAGAAGTTATTTTTATATCCTGATGACATTTTGTGGTGATATTTCAATAACGTTTGGTGGCAATGAAGCAAAAAGGTACAATTAACTTCACATGCAGGAAAGTTACACTAATGCTTTATGGCTCACTACAGCTCCAATCACTGCAGAAATGACCATCCACCCTTCTGAGACTGGCTTTTTAAATGTTTTACACGAAAAAAATTTCTGCAAGTATTTTTTCGTTTGACATTGCGAAAATGATCACCTTCTCATACCAGTTAAAGCCTGATTTATCCAAAACTGTGTTTAAATCCTATCATTCTAAATATTTAAAATACCATTACTGCAAAGCCATCTTGTGGGAACTTTGCAAATTTCATCGTCTTAAAATTGTTTGCCCGAAACAGTAGTAAAACGAAGTAATATTATAGTCCAGAATGTGTGTTCCTTGAAAGTTCGAAATGTTTCTTCAGTTACTTAACAGAAAATGAGATTAAAACCCATATTTTAAGTATTGAGCTTACATTTTGAACTATTCATTTGTACTATTTCATTTTCAGCCAGATTGGGATTCCGCCAGCTCTTCATCCAGCGATGGTTATCAATAAACTAGGCAGAGATGGAAGACAACACTGCTCTGAACTGGGAAAAACTGCCATCCAGAGTGATTTATCATATGCATAAAAGTCATAAAAAGACTGAATGATCTTTCTGAGTGGCACAATATATTATATCAGCATTGAATAACAGAGAAGCCGAGATAAGAACCCTGTGATACAGCAAAAAGTAATGGAAAAGACTTAGATACAAAGTATGCACACAGAAAAAACACAAATTTCCATAGCAAAGTAAAAAAATAAAAATAAAATTCTGGATTCATTTAAAAGATGGAGGGAATGGCATCAGAAGCAGGAAAAGAAAGTATTTATGAAGTAAAAAATTATTCCATGCTTGGACATCTCTGATTGCTAGTTTTGGGTGATGTGATTATGCCCAAAAGTTTCGGTGGTGAGAATGGTGGACAGTAAATATATTCCATTGTCACTAAATTATTGGTCACAGGTTCATAACTGGGTTCTCTTTTTTAAAAAACATATCTATCTTTATTTTTGATTTCTTTTGTTATTATTGATAAGAAATGAATAAAAGTACTTCTTAAGTAAACATCTTTGGGCCTTAAAAAACAACATAGAGAGAAGCACTATTATAAACATGCTAAATGTATATAGTCCAAATGTTTCATTCACTAGGACTGACAGTATTAGAAGAAAAGTTTATTTCCATACTGATTCTGTCCCCATTCCCTCTTCCTGGATCTCCCAGGATTTTTCTGCCCATTATGCCTCTCCCTAAACAGATCACCGTGGAAGGAACTGTAGATTAGGTCAGTAGTGACTTTGAGCTAAGGGATGTTCCTCAACTCGATAGAGCCAATGTTTCATTGCAGATCTCCGGTCACAGTCCCCAAAGCTTCTAGGTAAAGGTGAAGAGAAGAAGGAGAATGCTGTGAAAGAGATTCATTGACAGTCAATGAATTAGCTGATTAATTAAGCTACTGCTGTGTAGTCCAGCCTATGGAAGAAAATCTAGTTCACAGCTCCAACAAAACTGCCCTGCTAATGACAATAATTCAATATAACTCAAAATAAAGCATTCTGGTTTTCAGCTGAAATAATTTCCCAAAACATTGTTGGAAAGACACAGGAAAGCACAGTTTCAAATAAATTCCAGTCAGGATCTTTTTCTCCCTCACATCTTGGGGCATATCTTTCCAGAGGCTCTGCAAAGCACTCCATTTTTGCCCTCTATCGATAATCAAATTCCATCAGTCCATTTTCTTATCTAGGAAAGCTAATTTCAGTAGCAGCATCATACTGAAATGGCCCTGCCACTCAAAGGTAATTGAATTCTTTTGAGATGTTACAAAAAAATTGTAATTGGTCCTTTTGAGATGGCAGCAGCATCTTTAATCTGGGCTAAAATATGCAGATACAGTATGTCTGGGGCAATTTTATACTTTCCTGTCTCTCTGGTGTCCCTCTCTGAAGATTCCTGTTTTGCAAGTGATTCTTGTTCCACAGTATTGGAAATTTTTTCCTTAGAATCCACACTTTGCAGAACTAAAGCTTTTTAAAATCAAACTTAGACCCCTTGTGTAAATCTTCGCAACTTGAATTCAACTGAAGGCAAGGAAATTTAAATAGACCTAAGCTAACTGATATTTTTATTAATCAGCTTTTATTTTTCATTAAAATTTTGGGAAATAATAATGTCAAAGCATTTTTTTTTAATAACATCTGATAGTTTCAGGTTTGTTTTGATAGTCTAAGTTTGTTAAATCTATAAATAACTGAAGGGGGCTGAAATCGCTCTGATGAAAGCCAAATAGAGCTGCTCTCACAAACTCTTCTGGAATGAACTGCTCAGATTTTTCAGTGTTGTACGTTGTAACAGCAAAATAAAATGACCAGAAACAAACAGTGCAGGATAAGAACAGAGTAAAGTTGATATGGAAAAATGCTCGCCTAAAGATAAATAGCAGAACAAAAGTTAGTTTTTTCACTGGCTGGCCAAATACCTCAGGGAAAACGACTTGTTGCATAGAACAAAAAAAGCATCGAGGGCAAAACAGACCTGATAAACTGCTGCTTTCAACAAAAGATAAACGACCACAATGGTCTGGCTTCCACATTTATTAGTGGAGAGTCTTTTTTATCTTAATGAGGAATGCAGTTTTTATATTTCTGGTCAGCTTTATTTTTATAGACTATGATTTTCCCTTTGAATAATTAAGACAGATAAAAGTAAATATACAAAAAGGATTAATTTCTGGAAATGACTATTTTTTTGTAGTAATCCACAGCACATCATATTGCATAATATTTAATTTGAACAATCATACTCATGGCGATTTCCAAATTCCATGGGGTAAAAGTTTTTTATTTATGTTTTATTTGTAGCCTCCTATAATACATCTTGATTTGCAGGACCAATCTCAGAAAAGACCATCCCAAAAAGTGAACCCGAAGTATACGATGTTTCCCAGTAAGGAATAGTAACAGGAGAGAAATCTACAGGGGATGAGAAGAATTAAATACTAGTTCAGATCTGACAATGCATAATTAATAACCACTTCCATTGCTGTAATATCTTCCACTTCAGCACATTAACAAGGGAGTATCCCACACCCCAGGCTTCATTTCACACTCATTAACACCTCCCTCCAGTCATCATTAGGATCCGTTATTGAAGAGTTTAAACCTATTCAGAAATTTTCTATGTTAAAATCATCTATTTTGACTTTGTGGTTTCATTCCAGAACTGACTCCAGATTTGTCTGGACAGCCCCAAGGTAGACCCAGAGCACATTATAAGAAAGTGAAAGGAAATACCTGAACTTGCTCTTCATGGTCTTCTCTGACCATGGGTAGGTTCCCTTCCCTTTTTCAAACCAGACCTCCTTTACCAGATGCCTGAAAAACCCTTCTCAGCTGAAGCCAAATGTACAATTTACTCTGGTTCTGTTGTTTCCTTGGGTTTTCCTCGGGTAAGTCCAGCTTTATCTCCCTACCTCGCTTGACGGTTTTCTGGCCACAACTCCCACCTCCCAGCAGTGTTGTGTCCAAATTACAAGCTTTCCCTTTCCCTTTCCCTTTCCCTTTCCCTTCCCCTTTCCTTCACCCACTCCCCTCCCCACCCCTCCCCAGCCCAAATTCCTATGTGTTGCAGTTCTTTTTCTCTAATCTGTTTTACCAAAAGGTCTATGAACCCAAAATAGATGAGGCTGAAATACAAGTCTGTCTCGATAAACAAAGATTCACAGATGGTTGGGTACTCAGTTCAAGAAAAGGCACAAAAGATGATTACTCTTGCCCAGTTTCCAAAAGAAATCCAGTCTCCTGAATCACCTTCATGTACTGGCCATTTATGTTATTCTTAGACCTGTATACTAAGAAAACTAGTTAAGTATATAAAGTGAAATATTTCCTGAGCTAACAGAAGGGTAAAACTGAATTTGCAATTTTGTGAGTAGGAAAGTAATCCCATTTTTTTGGTTATTACTACTCGGTTACTGAGTATATTGGGGTTTAGAGAAACAGCAGGTCATATTTAGTGCCTAGTTTCATACTTACATGATTATAGTTAGAACCACTTTATTGTAGTAACGCCAACAAGGTCTCCTCAGTGAAGAACAGCCCTTTCAGCTTCAAATTCCCTGTTGTCAAAATATAAGAATAGTATGATTTCCAGAATAAAAAGAGAATCCTATGTGTGAATTGCAATTATTTTACCACACTCCCACACATCCCTGCCTGTCAGACAGAAGTGTTTGGATATCTGGAGCCATCAAAGTCAGGGGGGAAAAAAGTAACTTGGGAAATTAAGTCAATAAGTACCTGAATCCCTACCCCACTGGTTTAATAGCCCAAACCTGAGTGGTAATAGAAAAGATTATCTTAAAAAAGTCCAGGGTTACATTGTCATAAATTTCTGTTCTGCTATAGCTACAGTTCAAGGAATTATTCTAGTGCAGTAAGAATTCAGGTAGATTATAATAGATAATTCTAGCATTTGTAAGTACCATTGTTATACCACATTATAATACTTTCTACCCTTTGTACTCTGCACATACATTGCTTTAGGTAATGCTTACTGGCAGAACAAATGTTGCACATGAAAAACACACACATCTGCATAGAAAATGTTTTGCAAAGATGGAAACCAGAGGGAGGATTTTTTTTCAACTTAACATATTCTCCCACTAGCTTTCCTTCCTCCCTAAACAAAACAAAAAAAGATAGATAACAAAAGTTAGTTTTCTTTTCCCAGGGAGAAAAATAAACTTTGACTTAGGTTTTGTTTGTGAGTATAAGCTGTAAGGCTGTTTTTAAATTAAGCTTTGTCCTTCAGGCTGGAACCAGGACTTTTATGTTTCTCACTCCAGCTGGGATGGAATAAGAGTACATCCAACACTCATTGTGGGATCTCTAAGCTGAAAAGCCTTCACGGACTTCTCCAAGACAGAAGAGTTGCTCTTTATTCTCACTTTTAGGTCGCCTGTAATTGAACGCAGATCTCACCAAGAACACTTCTATCTACTTGGACACTGCAGCGAGTTGTTCTCTAGCCCCGTTCTTCTTCGATAAAAATGGCTTGAAATGAGGATGTGATTTATCCGCGGCAGATACCTGCAGGCGTCTTCCAACTACTTGCCTTCACGTAGGAGATGTCTTTATATCAATCACGGTGACACTCCCGTTATGAAGTAACCCCCTTCAGCCCGCATACCGAAGGGGCTCCCCGCACGACCTGATATTTGCCGATGTACTGTCTTCGGGGGACTTTTAGAAAAGCTGCCTGTCAAGACAGTAAGCGATACGTACGCTGTCTGGGAAGCAGAACAAATAGGGAAGAAGTGCTTGACTTACCCACCGGCTTCTGTACATTACCTTGTTTGGGAAATCTTTCTTTGTCACTAGTATGGTGTCCCTAAGCAACTAGCCACCAAAAAAAAAAAAAAAAGAAAAAAAAAAAAGAGGAAGGAAAACAGATAGGTATGATCCATCTAGCCCAGAATGCTTTTAATGAAAGTATTGTGCCTCTAGAGGAGTGCTATCCATTATCTACTTTTTAAAACGGATGAAAAATCATGTTGCTCTCACCCAATATGTGCCAAACAAAAGGCACAATAAAAATGGCATTGAAATATATGAGCTCTTTGACAATAGTATTAGTCACATCTTATAACCTGACCTTTCTGCTGGCAGGGACATTCAGTAAGGTGTTATAAGAGGGCAAGCATTTTCAGCAGTAAGAAAATTCATTATATCAGTCATGCACTAAACAAGCATCATTCTCTCCTGACTGACAATTTTTCTTCTCCCTACATTATCTTCGGTATTCGTGCTTGCCCTCAAATGTTAAAGAATATCCCCCAAAAAAGTTTCTGCAGTGCTGAAATAATTGCTGAGGCCAATACAAACTGGTTATTATACCACCATGGCCACTGGTGGTCATACCACCATGGATCTGTACTCAGAGACAGCCCTAAACAGGATGAAATTTAAAAGCTCTATCACTCAGGTCATAGCTTTAGGAGTCATTGGATTTAAGAAATATACTTCAGCAACACAATCCCCTTTCTTTTGCTGACATGACTGCAGAACCTGCAGTTTGTTTTTGACCTGTGTTACTTCTAGATAATTTTTCCTAAATTAGCTTAATGGGTTTGTTCCTGCAAAACCAAGGTAAAGTGATCCACAAAAGAGGGGGGCGGAAATATATGGTGGTGTCCACTTAGGCTTCTAGCTTTAACAGGGAGCTAATATGGCTTCTGCAGACTCCCACAGCAAGTGCCAGAGGTCCACGTTGGGTTTGCACATGGAGAAAGAGAAAACTGAATACCCTGCTATGAAGCACATATTAAATATCCTCAATGAGGAGAGGTGCTGGTTGAAGACATCATCCCAGACCGTGTTTTCTGTCACCAGAGTCAACTGCGTATGGTTAGTCCAATCATTTTTTCCCACAACATACAAAAACCCGGGTTGCACGGGGGTTAGATTCTTTCCACCTGGTTCTCAAAATGTGTCTTGAAACGTCCTTGATTTTGTAACTCGAGTTTATTTGAGTTGGGACTCCAGTCAAATCACATTTCTCTATTTAACTTTGGTTTGGTCTACTAACCGTGTAGCGTAATGGTCACCCCTTAAGGAATAAAGTAGAAGAGGGATTAGATTAGTTCTTGCCCCGAAACCAAAAATCCTTTCCTAGTTTCATTGAGTATGGATAAAGAGAAGAGAGTCCCACACAGTGCTGGTATTTCAAAGAGCTGATTTTTAAAAATAAAGAAATCACTAGTGAAATTCATTGGAAGAGAAACATAAATGTGAATAAAAGTGGGAGTTTTACCTTTTTTATTACAAAGAGAGATATCCGTGAGTAAAATCCCACTCTAAGGAAAAAATAAAATGAAAGCAACAATGTATATTTTTAATAAACAGACAAAAAAAGGAAGTAGGTAGTACTATAAAGAAAATTGGAGTTGCTAAGTGTAGGAAATTTATCTGGAGGGAAAAGATAGCTGTGAAATAAAAAGAAAATTGATGACTGGCAGCATTAGCACTATACAGGGTAGTCTGCATATGAGGAACAAAAATTTCTTAAAATAATTATGGAGAAATGGGCATTAAAATTGTTCATAAAGCTAAAGGAAAAAGGTTCTTCAGTAAACGGTTTTAATTCATGTCACATGGCAATTACTTCTTCTAGATCATGTCCAGATAAGACATTAAGTAGTATAAAGGGAATCCTGTTTCATGGAGCCGCCTCTCACAACTTCAACCTCAGAGTTGTCCTACATTAATTCATTTGAATACGGAACTCACTGGAACCAGCTCTTAGTACATGAAAGACGGGAATGGAATTCTGGAATAATCTCAGGATACAGAAGTTTGCAAAGGAAAAGGAGAGGGCAAAGGACCAGAAGATCAGGGTGTAAAGGGAATATATTTTCAACTCCGTTCTCAACCATAGCAACACCTGCAATGGCCCATCCCTTGTACCAAGCGAGCCAATCCGGCCAGATCACAGCAATATTAAGTGTTAAATTGCTTTTTTTGGTGGGTATTGTCCCAGTATTCAGAGGGAATATACACAAAACAACAACTAAATTAGCCTGACGTTAGTTCTGAGTAACAC
The DNA here is from genome assembly GCA_025769975.1 of Gallinago jamesoni. Taxonomy (NCBI): domain Eukaryota; kingdom Metazoa; phylum Chordata; class Aves; order Charadriiformes; family Scolopacidae; genus Gallinago; species Gallinago jamesoni. Next base: position 62,127,566 of record JAOQGH010000032.1, read on the forward strand.
ACAGCCACCAATTCAAAGTACTGTTTCTCTGTCAGCTGACAATCAACCACTGCACAGACAATAAATCCTGTCAGAAGGAGCCCAATTTTCTTCTTAGAGGATATTAAGGGGGCTTTAGCTGTGAAGTGGGTAATTTCAACATCAGTCACGCTATTCTCTGACTGTATATTTTCTAGGTAGCAAATCTCTGCATAAACTTGAATACCGTCAGTTTTAATTACCAGCTGGATGTGCAGGTGGGCAAAATGCTTCATAAATAGAATACTATATAAAACTCGAATAATTTGATACATCAACAACCTGATTAATGAAAATCAGAGTGACAGAGATCTACTGGGACGCAAAAGTCGCCCATCAGCAAATTTTCGGGTTGCTCAAGCCAGGCAATGTTCTGCAGTTCTTCCAGAGGTGCAGTGTTAAAACTACTTATGTAAGTGGATAAATAATCTATTTAAATGAACACATTTAAAATAAACTTCCATCAAGCTACAAAGGAGGCTGATATAGAGTACTGGGTAAGATTCAAGGAATTCTAATATTTCTATAGAATAGGAGATCTATTTAGGTAGGTAGGTAGGTAGGCACCAAAGGGTGGTGCTTGGTGCGCAGATATTTCCCATGTGCACTCAAAAATTGGGGTCTTTCTATCCATCCCCTAGAACATTGTTCTTGGGCTCATAGCTGCAGTGCAGCCTCCCAAATGGGACATACGGATGGTCACAGTGCAAACCATCTGCAAACCAGATGAGTGAAACGCACTTCAGGTTTTCTTCTTCCATGAAGGACCTAAGTGGAACAGTCCAGTTGAGTGTGCTTCCAGAGTAATGCAGATTTCTCTGCTTTGAAGAAGTTTATCAGTGTTTCTGGCACTTGGTTATAACTATTCTATCTATATTCTATCACTATATGCTATTACAAATCTTAACATGATCAAGGTCATTTTATTCCTCTTCACTATGACTATTTTTATTTCTCTTTTTCTCTGCATTGTCGTATTACCTAATTAATTCAGATTGGCTGACATCAATGTGTCTCTACACATCATGTATGCAGCTGAATATGTGTGTTAAAATTATCTCATACACTAGTCACCAATGTGAGATTAAATGAGAAATACTCTTTTGAGAAAGACTGAAAAAACACCAAATAAAGTGACTTGAGTGCAAGTCACTTAATGGCTTCCTCAAACATGAGTCAAAAATAACATCAAGCACTGTTTTATGCCATTTATCTTAAATCCTTATAGTTCTTTCTTTTACCTATCTAACCACCCAGTGACAGAAAATACTGACATATTATGTGACATTTTTAAGCTAAAGGTATATCTCCCAGCCGTCGTAAAATATGAGCTTAAAATCACCATACCTGTGGCCTAAAAGTCTAGGCAATTGATCTCAAAACTATTATCTTCCAGCAGCAGTGGAATTACAGCTGCTCCGACGTAAGGATAGCATCTAATTCTCCAGCATTAATCCACACATTCTTTATACTACACAGATTACACGGGGCTGTCGGGACTTGAGCGAAACTACTGCCGGCCAGATTTATGCCATGCTAAGTTGTAAACAGAGTCTATGAACTTCCATATATCTCCTTGAATGCCCACCTGTGCGCTGGTTTCGGCTGCGAATAAGTCCCTTTATAAAGGAAATAAATGTCTCAGGTGGTATTTCCATCACTTAAATCAACGGTCCTACAATGTAAGTCGGAAAAGTTGCATTAACTTTTGTCAGGTTGTTCAGAAATTCATCATCCTAAACTCAAAGGGCTTTAACTGCTGAACGGACCATGTTTCACATCTCAAAGGCCAGCAAAGGAAATTCCAGCCAGATGGCTGTGACTTCCCAAAAGGGTGATTTTTTGCTTTTACAGTGTATTCTCCCTCCCTGTCTGCATTGCCTACTCTGATGGATGTCTCTGCAAGTTTTGAACCAGGTGGATCATTAGCTGATACAAACTGTAATGCTGCTTACAGGTCTACGCATATATACACATATATGAAAATAAACTACTTACAAACTTGCAATCGAAATGAAAGTGAAAAATCAGTTTTCTTCAAAATGTGGAGAATTGTTGTCTTTGTGATGAGAAATAATTAATAACATTTCTAATCTACCTTGAAACATTTTGTTACCAGTAGAACCATAACATGAAAGAAATTAAGACAGCAGACAGTAAATCCAAAAATATGCAATGTGTGCTGCTGGGGCTATCACTTACCGATCAGCTTCTGCATTCCTTTCATGAGATAATTCCACGCAGTGCTCTTCGGTTGCTTTGAGAACAAGAGGAATATGACTATAGGAATGTTCCTGTTTCCCCTCACACAGCACATTCTTCCCATAATTGTTAATAATTAAAGCAACCTGAGACTGTGACTCTGTATCAAATAAAATCCATAGAGCACACTTTGTAGAATGGTTCTAGAAATAGGAATAAATTTCTTAAGACTCTTAAATATGTGCTGATGCTTAGAGACAGGTAGCATTCAGGAATTTATTTCTGTGTGCTACCACATACATGCAAATATGGCATATCTGCAGCATTTTCAGAAGCTATAGGGAGTATCAAATAAAAGACGAGTCTCAGAAAAAATGGTGTGCAATAGTAGTCAAAATTATTTCAGTGAACATGAGAATCAACTCAGTGGTATTTTTATTCTCACCTCACCATACACGAAGCAGCAGAGGTGTGTTCATGAGATCATAGAAATGGGCTAGGAACGACCTAAAGTGAAAAACAAGGATTTTGATTTATTAATAAATTCATTTGAAAAGGTGATGAACACAGAATAGAATTTCCATAAGTTCCTCCTTCATTAGCTATACCAACTCTCATTACCTGAATCAAGATCTGTAGTTCTTAAATTCCTGTCTTCTAGTATCAAGTGCCTACACAAAAACCTAAGAAAAAAAAAAAAAAAAAAGAAAAATTCTGAGCCTTCACAGAATGCCATAATGTTTAAAACAAGGTTCCCTTGATGTAGTTGCAGGGTTATGGTTCAAACTTCTTCTGACTATGAAGTAATATAATGAGCATCCAAGCTCCACAATGTATGAATGATTACACCATCTCTGAGATCCTGCAGTCAGCATTGAGGTCCACATATAAGCAGAATCTCCCAACGTTAAAGGTCATAGTAAGAAGAAAGGCAAAATCTCTCAAATTTTTGGTAGAGAACATAACCAGAAAATGTTCAAGGTAGCCAAATAATATCAACAATTTGAGAATTTGAAAAAACACACCTTTTTTAGAGAGTGAAAATTAAATTTCCCTGAAAGGTAACATTGCTTAGGGAAAAAATTATCTGTTCTTGTCTGAGCGTTGTGCATGAAACAAAAATGAAGGCGTAAGCACAATAGAAGTATGTCCTTATAGACATATAGAAGAGAGCTCAAAAATATTTCTACAGCTGTACAGTTGTTTTCAGTGTATCGGTTGACATGAATGAAACACTTAAGATGCTTATTAGCAAACAATGAAAAGAACCAGATAAATAATAACCCAACTTCAGGAGAATTCTCCAAAAGCAGCCCTGTTTGAAGACACTGATTAACATAATTTATCATCATATAAGACTGGTCATTTCTAATTCAATGTTGAACCTAGTGTGGCTTTCTCTGTCAAAGACTACTTGATTTTGATCCAGTTTTTTAGTTATCTCGGGAACTCGGCAATGGCAAAACCTTCTCCCTCAGAAGAGAAATCTCTCTGTTTTTGAAGACTTCAAGGGAACTGAGAATTCACTGGCTGTGATTATTCCTCTGATTAATCATTATTACATTTTTCACTTGTCAGCTAAGGCAAATATTGGCTACCTGTTGGCTTAAATATAGTACTGCACAGACTTATAATTATGGAATAAGAATATATGTCAGCCATTATTTACTAAGGACACCTTTGCAATGAAATAAAGGCATCTGTTGGACTCCAGTTTAAAAGAAGAAGGTTAAATCTATGTGAAAAGAACGAACGTTTATAGTGCAATTTAGAAAAAAAAAAACTCGTGTACTTTCAAATCTTTGACAAACTCATTCTTGCAGAATTCTCTACTCCCAACAAGCAAAAGACCACTATTTTATCAATCATCCTGTGTATTTTCAATTTCCATCTCTGAATCGTGTATAAATAAAGCAGCTGGGTCAATTTGGTACTGATACTAGAGGGAAAAGATTACTAGGTTTTCCTACTGGCAGCAGCTTGATGTCCAAGGGATAAGTACCGTTAGCAAGTTGCCATTTGTCCTCCCTCTGTTAACTCTGAAACACAATTCTCAGCCCCAGAACATAACAAAGTACATGGCTTATGAAGAGATGTCACAAAAATTTCACACAAAGGCTTCTGCACCAAGATTTGTGCCATTCAGATTCTATTTTTATTACAGAACACTTTGTCTTTCTCTCTTTTGCCTGAAGAAAGTAACAACATCTCCAGAGATGAATAATCTGGAGGGCCCTATCACTTACAGAAAAGAAAGACAAGGTAAAGAAAGAGAAAGAAGAGCAGGATTCCTTAAAAGGTTATTTAAATATAATTTCTTGCAAATATCCAGATAGATATTCTTGGGGTTCCAAGGCCAAGGAAAGTCATATATTCAATTGCCTTCTACCAAAGTCAAAAACCACCTGATACCTGGAGGTGATTTAGTCTTGGAAAAGGCAAATCTAATGGAATAAGGACAATGAATTTTAATTACAGTATTAGCTCTTAAACAAAGCGAAGTTCAAATAAAATTCAAAATACAAATTTAAATGTCAGTTGCAGAAACCTCATATTTATTTATGTAATAGGTATTTTCGGAAGATGTGTAATTTGTGATTCCGACATTAATTTTTTAACTATTCAGATTCTTACTTTTCCTTTACAATATGAACAACATTCAGTATATACATTTCTTTTCTGTGTTTCCATTTTTCTTTGTGTAACTGTTACATATGGATTGGGGGATATTCCTGTAAAGGAAAATTTCACTAAAAAAACACACCTCTTCATAGTCTTACAATGACTGCCAGGAAATAGAACTGGTTTAGAGCCCAGCAAATTCGGTAGGACAGTCTCAGAGCAGTCTTGCAGGTTTATTTGTTGTACAGAATATCCTGATTCATTTTGCTAACATTTATGTCGCCTGGAGTGGCACTGGCTTGTTTGTTTTTATATCTGGATGTATTCTTGCTTGTAATGGAAGGATCTAACTTGCAAGGGCCAGACATGCCATAAACATTTTTACCTGCAGACTGTGTGTGTTCCGGAACCCTGATTTCTCCGTAGTTCTTGGTAAAACACTCACCTTCACGTTGCTTTCTTTTCCCGTGCCTATCACCTCGCCTGTTATGAGATTCCTGCAGAATTAATCTGGGAAATTCACATAACCCTTGGCCATTTTCCAGCATTTATTGTCATTGTCCAATAATTCGACTCAGCGAGTACCTGGTGTTGTCTCTAAATTGCTGCTACAGAGAGGTCCTTCCACTACATTAGGGATTTTCCTCACATACTGAGTTAAAAGCCTCTATCAGAGGCTCCTTTACTTCCAGCTTCTGCCGTTCTGTAAAATAATTTAACTTTCTTGTCAATATGCTTATTCCGCCAGGGTCGTGCTGAATGCCAATCTAGCCCCAGGAAGCCCTCAAATTTATTAGGTTTGAAACCGTGTGATCATCAGCGTTCTTCATGCACTTTTTAATTTAAGATAGAGTAGGCAAGGCTCGGCTAACACACTTGGCATTGCTTTGTGTTAATTGAAGCACAATTACAATTTACCACACACAGAAAAAGGAAGCCCTAAAAGCCAGATGAATCACAGAATCGTCTGCGCCAGAAGGGACCTCCAAAGGCCATCTAGTCCGACCCCCCTGCAGTCACAGGGGCACCCCCAACTAGACCAGGTTGCCCAGGGCCTCCTCCAGCCTCCCCTTGAATGTCTCCAGGGAAGGGGCCTCAACCACCTCCCTGGGCAACCTCTCCCAGTGCTCCACCACCCTCGTTGGAAAGAACTTCTTCCTAATAAAGAATTATTCCTGATTATCCTTATTCCTAATACCTCAGTGAGTCTCACAGAGTTTTGGCAATGACAGAAAAGATGAAATATTTCATCCCTGGTTCATCTTCACTGTCCTGTAAGGAAAAGGTTTTGATTTTTCACTTCATTCCAGCGTTTGCACTGGTTACGGTCCGTACTTTGGCAGCGCGGCTGAGAGTTCTGTTCAGCTGCCACACACCACGAGTTTTCCTCTCACACTTTCTCGGATGAGAAAACTTGTGGAAAGGAAAAAAAAAAAACAACCCTCCCCGCTGCATTTAAATGACTTTTCGCCACTGCTTTTTCCTTAACGCTGGCTGAAGGGTAACAGCCACGGCAAAGGTCAGATCCAGAACAGCTGGAAGGGCCTCCTGGATCTACACCAGTGACTTTATACTCCCAGTCAGAATTTCGGGATCACCAAAGGCCACGTCCAAATGATTTCGCTGCCCAACGCTGGGGCTGCGTAACTGAATTTGGACAGAGTTCAGTAGATAAGCTTCAGGGCCTCTTATCAGCTACAGCTCCTACTAAGGGCTGGACTCCATGCTCACGGCCTGTTTTGAACGTCCTCAGGGCGAAGCAGGGGGGAGGAGGAAAGTCTCTGTCCCTTTTTTTTTCAGGCCAATCTTTGTCTTTAAAAACAGCACCACCCCACCGGCTTCTCCCCATGTCACCCAAACACTTAAATCTCGCAGATATTTTTTCAGAGCACGCCTAGCACTAGCAGCTCTCTGCCAAATGCAGTGACAACCACCATTTTCTGTCAACCCGGTGAAAAGGGAGTGGTGGCAAGACCGTGACATCGGTCTTGCTTCAGACCAGCTAATAGCAAGTTGGCACGAATTAAACTCAGTATGAGTATAGTACAAAATCTAGTCTATGGGTTTGCAAGTTTCAGTATTGACAAGATAATGATGAAGCTTTTCCCAGAATTATGGGGTTTTTTTTCTTCATACTTTTAAGGGTGAAATTGTGAAAATAAACAAAAAAAAACCAACCAACAGCCCAAAACTTGAACCCAGTCTGCCAGAATTTTTGGGTACCATTTCATCTTTATAATAAGTTATGTAGAGACTACGATTCACAAATGAGAATACCCACACCTTGACTCAGGAGAGATTAGTATCTTTTCAGATTTAACATATATCACCTAATCTGGCACATCTGGCCCTTGCAAAAGAGATTCTTGCACTGCATCCAAGCAAGGTTATATACATACAGCCAGTGATACTTGCGGCACACAAGGCAGCATATATATGTGTACTAAAGCCATGCCACATCCAATCTGATGAATATTCTTCCCACCAGCTGTTTTGCACAGTAATATCATCACAGCACACTTTCAAAAGAGTAGGTTACTACACTACGCTATGTTACACAAAAAAAAGCCAACTGCATCCTGGACTACATCAAAAGCAGCGTGGTCAGCGGGTCCAGGGAGGTGATTCTGCCCCTCTGTTCTCCTCTGGGGAAAACCCACCTGGAGCACCATGTCCAGCTCTGGAGTCCTCAGCACAGGAAGGACATGGACATGTTGGAACAGGTCTACCGGAGGCCACAACGATGCTCCAAGGGCTGGAACATCTCTTCTGTGAAGACAGGCTGAGAGAGTTGAGGATGTTGAGCCTGGAGAAGAGAAGGCACTGGGGAGATCTTGGTCTGGTGGGAGGTGTCCCTGCCCAGGGCAGGGGATGGACTGGATGATCATTAAGGTCCCTTCCAACCCAAACCATTCTATGATTCTGTGATTCTACGGTATAGAAAAAGCTCTCAAAGTCTCTCACCCCTGGAATAATGAACACATTTCTGCAGTAAATATGGATGTGCTCAAAGCATTTACATGAAGCCTGAGGTACAGGGGGATAGAACTTTTAGAAGTTTTTTCCTAACATTTGAAAATTGGCATAGGAGAATTAGGAACTCTGAGCCATAAATTGGCAAATCTCTGCACATGCTGAGACCTTCCCGTCACACAGGGAAAGGCTGTGGATCCCAAAACACTCACCAACTTTAAAGCAGAAGTGATGGCCAAATATAGTTGACACTGACTCTTCCTAAATAATTGTAGGAAAGGGAGAAAATTTCTTCACTTATTGAAGTCCTGCAGGAAGAAATGAAGTGTCAGAGAGATTTTGCTGCTGTATTTGCATAGGTACAAGAAAAATAAGGGCATTACAGTTATGGACTTATAGTGTCACAATATGATTGACAAATCTTCAGATTTAGTCATTATTTAATCACGTCTAATATATGAACTTTATATTTACCATTTAGAGACGTATCAGAAGACCCTTGAAGTCTGATGTATCACACAAGAGTGTAGGTTATTGCACTATAGACAAAACATAATTTGCAAAGCTTGCAAAAAACTTAACAGGCTTCAAAATAAATTTAATGGCATAGCTTCAATGCTAAGAGAAAATTAAAATATGGAAATACAGTTTGATTACCTTAACTTGACATATTTTAAGCAATTATATCTGACCAAGTTAAGCACTGAAAGAACTACTTATGCTAAAATAGAGACCTCTATGGCCATAGTTCTTTATATGTCTATTTGCATTTCTTCGGCTCACGTAGGGTTACGACAGAAAACTTGTCTGAGTTGAAAGAAACCTCAAAGTCCTGTCATCTTCCCAGCCTTGTTTAGCTATACATCAATCTTAACAACTATTTTAAAAAAATAATGTAGCCAACCCTAGCATTAGTTACTGTTAAACACGAGAATATTAAGAACAATGATGTTTTTGTCAGACTGCTTTAGTGTAGGAGAAAACTTACATGTGAAAGCATTTTTTTTTCAGCTTGACAATAGAATTTCTGTCAGTCTAAACAACGGGAAGAGAATTTCATGTCAGGCAATAGAAAATAGCTCTGAGATCACAACATTTAGAAGATATTTGTTTGAGGTCTGTTCGGATTCTGGTCCTGATAACACAGTTCTCACCATCCAGGGGTCCTGGGTGTCCAACAATTGGCTACTGCAGGTCAAAGTTCTGCTAAACATTTTATGAGCTAAGCAATAACCATGCCACGGGGAGTGGAATTTAACCTAGGTTTTACTAGCCCAGTTTTGTGCCATTACCAAACTCTGCAGAGTATTCAATGGGCCAAAAAAGAGTGTAGAGATTAACTCTCAAGACTAGTCTCATACAGATAAAAATATTCGACAGCCTTTCTTTGTATTCTCTTAGGTTTATGAGATCAAATTCAAGCTCATATCAAAGAAAACAGGAATAAGCAATTCAAAATTCTAAGACATCGTCTACATGGCAGAAGAATACTCCAGATCAAAATTGTTGCGCTCATAAAGTCTCTCTCCTTTTCTTCAGAAGGCCTTCAGTCTACCTTCATTCAGAAGAACATTTTGTGGTCTCTGAATATTTCTCAGTACTTAGGAAAACGCTTCTACTGTCCTTCTTTTAAGGAAAATTCTACATGAGTGATAAAATGCCATCTGGTTCTCCCAGCTACTTCTTGCTACTCCTATCAGTCAGCTTGCAATCTATCAATCAGGATATTTCTTTTTTTTTTTTCTTTTTCTGAGAGGATTGACCACTGGAACTCTTCCTACCTAGAACTTTCTGTTATAGAAAACAAAATGACGCTGTGATTTTTATCTGTACTCTCTAATTCTGAGACATATGGGAAAGCTGAGATGATGAACAAGAGGATTATTTTGCATTTATTTGTCTCTACTGATATTCATCTTCATATTTTCATTTTTGTCTCTTGTAAACCTTTCCAATAGTCCCCTTAAGAAAGATTACTTTTTCTCTTCAACTTGAGCATGTTTACAGTAGAAACAGTTTAACAATTTATTTGTTAGAATAGAATAACTCTTGATTTACACAAATGTGAGAAGATAGTAGAGTCTATAAAATAAGTATTACCGTCAAAAAAGAAATTATCTATCACTTTCTAATGCTAACATAGAAGTGTCTTGCGGCACTCTAAAGTATGATCAATTCATCCTGTTATAGTCTAGTATTGGCATAACTTATACCTTGAGTTCTATAATATTATTGTTTATAGCTAACTAGAGAATTATTTGCTTTAGAATCACTTATTCACTTTTAGTGATTTTAACTTGGTCTTTGTTCCACACCAGAAAGATGCCTAAGGTTATGAGTACCTTAAAAACAGTCTAAATAAAAATTAGCACTCCCACTAAAAAACTACTAAAATATAGTTTCTCTTCAGTATCTATCCCGTAGTATGTTTTCTTGCAAGGTATACTCTTACCATTATCATTAATGACATCAAATGACTTATGCAAGTTCCAGAGCCTCATGCACTGAGGCCCAATCTAGTACAGAATTTATAATTTATGGCTTTATCATATTTAAGAGACCTGACTGTGTCTCTTGAGACTGTTGATGCTGTCCTGCGGGTGTATCCAATCTATCGAGTACGTTGCTCGTCATCGTAAAATAAGAGTGACTTAGACATGATTTCACCTGGTGAAATCACTGGAATTATTGCTAGTGAAAGGCATGAACAAATGTTTCCATTTCCATATTTAACAGTCTCTGAGATGTGATTTTATGTCACACTGTCAGTTTTCTGTCAGAAATTAAAAAAGAACATAATGAGTCACTTTTGGGTAGTAGTAATGGACTTCAGAGATCTCATTTTTTCCTTCTGTACCTGAACTGCTTTATAAAGAACCTGGTTTATACAACAGTTTTAGGTTGCACAAATCTGATATAAATAGAGGAGAGAAAGAAAACAGAATCTTACTGTTTCATCAAAGCTATATGTACATTTTAAAAACAAAGAACAGTGACATTCTCCCCAAAGTGATAATATTTACATGGGATAATACAATATAAAGAAGTTTAAAATGCTTGTGATGTCTCCAAGAAAATTCTTTGGAGTTTTATTTCCCTTGAGTCGCTGTTACGACTACCCTTACAGGAAAATATCATACACTTACAAAAGCTTTTCCAGTAACAGGTTTCTGGAATTGTAAAGTTACAAATTACTCTCCCATTCGACCTCTTTGACTGACACAGCACCAGAAAGTACCTTATAATATCCAGCCATTAAAGGGGTCATCAAGGTAATAGAGCAGCGTTGCAGGAACTGATTGGTTATTGTGTTGCGGGGCTGGTTTCGGGAGCAATCTGCGCCCAATTTCTGCAAGGGAGAGGAGGTTTCAAATTTTGATCTCTGCTGGTTAAACAGAGCTGCTGCTGCGAGCCTTTATGAAGGTTGAGCAAGTAGAATCTGCTGATCTGCCAGTTGTTCCAAGAGATTGTGCCCCTGTTGAGAGAATCCTTTTCCCCTCAATGCATGACTGACCTTCCAGCAGGGTCCTGCTGTGAGGGGGGGAATGTGGCCACCGTGAACAGGTTGCCAGCCAAACTCCAAGCAAAGGATATGGTAGCCAAGCTTTCCCAACTACCTGCAGCAATATTGAATTATGTAGTCCCTTTTAAAATTACCCATGCTCTTTTGAAACAAAAAAACAACCCACCTGACAATTACCTGGTTTCCTTACTAACTTCCATTGTCGTAGACATCAAACAGCTGTCATTAGCCAGATCTATTTATGGAAGAGTTTTTTATACATTTCAGACAAAATCCATGTCCAGTCATTGCACTAGCGATTTTCTTCTTCTAGATTTTTTTTTTTTTTTGGTGAAACACGTAGCTGAAGATGAGAATGCTGTATTACAAACACAGCTCCTTGGATTGTATCATACGAAATACGTATGTTCGAGACAGTGATTAAAATCTTCTGTTTGATAATTCTTATTGCAGCTAACCCTCAAAAAATCGCCGCACAATTTGAGTAAGAATTAATGTTCATTAATGCATTCCTTCAGTGATACCACCTTTGTTACAGTTGCTAGATATAGTGGGGTTTTTTTTTTTCCTTTAACATCCCTGATTGTACAGAATGCAGGAATACCCTCCAGCTCCAGCCTTGGCAGAGGGAATTATGGTCATGGTTTATACCTGTGGAATGTTTTTGCATGGAAAATTATATTCTCAATTATATGTATCTGAACTTTTCATTCCTGTTGCAAAATACAGGTAGCTTCAGGAGAATTACTGAATCTGCTAAATTATGCATGTTTTGCAAAATTATAAAGTACAATTATGTTTGTGGCCAAAAAGAACTTTAATTTGCTTCGTGGGGTTTTTTTTCCCCATTTTTTCTTCTGTTTACAGCAGGAAAATACTTATTAAAGATGTATAATGCCTTATCTGAAATGAGAAATAGAATCCTTCTGTAGAAATCACAGGAGACTAAAAAAAAATAAGTTTGTAAAAGATTAGAAACGCCAGCATAACTTCATGAGGTGATGAACGCATCTCTGCTTGTGTCATTAGTACGTAGTATCCTTCGTGAATGCAAAGTGTTAACTGATTTCCAGGCAAGGAAGGCACACAATGAGCAACTTAATTGTTTGAAGGGGTGAATCCACAGATCTAAATCTCCTTTTAACACTTCTAAGTAAAAGACATAAAATGAGATCAATCGGGCTCAGAGGTTTGTTGGGCTAGAAACTCCGAAATGGATAACAAAATGACCTGAGAATGTGGGAGTTCTGTTAAGGGTCAGACTGAAACAAAAGCTGTAGTGACAGTCTTTCACACCAAACCCTGGTGCCAAAGAACAGAGTCAAAGAGCCTCTGTGAATTATAATGAAGAATGATTGAATATATTGAAGAAATTATGTAAAGGAGCATAAATTCTTTGCTGTGAGTGAGGGTGGTGAGAGCCTGGCCCAGGTTGCCCCGAGAAGCTGTGGCTGCCCCATCCCTGGAAGGGTTCAAGGGCAG
>JAOQGH010000032.1:62140485-62155153 GCA_025769975.1 Gallinago jamesoni
GTTCAAGGGCAGGTTGGAGGGGGCTTGGAGCAACCTGGGCTGGTGGGAGGTGTCCCTGCCCAGGGCAGGGGGTTGGATGATCTTTAAGAACCCTTCCAACCCAAACCGTTCTATGATTCTAAAATCATAACTGATTGTACTGGGAACTTTGACTGGATAATCTACATTCCTGTAACATATCTCTGCGCTAATTTTGACAAACAAAGATTTGATAGGAAATCATGACATGATTATTTAGATGACCTCTCTCATCTCATTTCATTATGGATCCTTATTTTGTGATCTTTCCAGTTTTAAACTCTGTTCTTTTAACTTTTTTTTTTTATCTTTCTCTGGCTTTTAAAATTTGTTAATTTTATCCTCATCTGAGTTATCTTATGGTTTATCATTGTCACCACTAAAAGAAGGCAACTATTTATTTCTTTTTGTGTGAAAATCTTTCTTTATGCTGATGACATGACTGTGCTTGCTCCTGATGCATGTGGTAGCTACATCCCTGAGAAGAATTAAAGAATTAAAGACCCTTCTTGCCTCCCAGTTAGGCCATGAGCTGTAGAACGGAATTGAAATGGCTCTCAGGTGTTGCAAGCTTTGTTGTAACGGCTTGGAGCTTAAGGTCAGAATTAAAAGGGAATTGTAGAAGAGCTGGAGGGAAGATCTAACCTTCTTTATCATTTTGTCCCATATAATGAAATTTTATTCGTTTAATCAATTTTAACTATCTCACATAGAATTCTGCACTTATCACCTTCTGTGCTCAGTTGCCAAGCTCCGTTCACGTTCTGTTTGCCATTTCATATTCCTGTTTACATTCTATTCCTGCTTTCTTGAGGTAAGTTTGGATGCTTCGTTTCTGAAATAAGGTATCCCTGATTTAACTGTGGGAAAGTATATATATACGTTATGATGAAAAGTATATATAATTTTGGTGACTTTGTTTATATGCGTAGGTTTTACGGGTACTTTTCATGGCTTAATTGTTGCTTTGTTCTTTCTGATTCTGAGTTGTATTTCATGCTCTTACCAGGTGCCAGGACTCATTCTGAAGACAGCGGTTGGTGTTAGGAAACTCTGTCTGTGTAACATAATTTGATTGTTGATAGACTGTGAGATCATTAACAAAGTTATTTGCAGGATTATTGAATAAAATGCGTTTATGTTTTCCTCTCCTGGCCTATTAAAATTGGGAAAGTAACCATGATTTTCAAAAAGGAGTGTCTGAGAGTACAAGGGACTAACAAGTCTCTTTGATACATTTCGACAGTTTGCCTTCCCTGTCCAGATGTTGTATATTCTGGTTTTTGTTGCCTTGTGAATCCTAAACAACAAAACTTCAAATTTTGTCATTAATTCTCCTGAATTAGTTCAGCCTAAACTATTTCATATTGTAAATCATCAGGGTGGTACCGACACCTTTGATTTTCAGTATGCATTTACTCCAGTTAAATTAAAAGAACAGGTATGGTCCTTCCAGGTCCCATGCTAGAGTTCTGAGCTTTGATAATGAGTACCAGTATAATGACATCTTTTAAAGAGCGAAATTGCAGCTCAGTAATTTTCTTTTTCAGGCATATTATTAAAATCTCTTCAGTTTGGGGAACACTGTCATTAAACATGCAGATAAGTTACTATGGTGCCACCTTTTCCTTCAAATTGAGTTTCAGGGGTAACTGAAAAACTTTTAAAGCTTCAATACTAATACTATGTCATTCAGTTTCAGAAGTGAAAATTTGAAAGGAATTAAAACATGAGTGTCAAAATCTTCTGAACCCAAATAGAAGAGTTTTGATTTTATCAAAGTACATTGAATTCAGGGTGTTCTTTTTTTAAAAAAAACACAGTCTATTTTCTTGCTTTAATTCATAGTTTATCACTGTCATTCCTTACATATATATCTCTGTGCTGGGAGTTTCTTCCTTTAATTAATTCAATGCATCTATATTTAGTTATTTCTCTTACAAAGCCAAGGACTGTGTTAATGACTCTTCTAGAGCAATGTGTCAGTTTTTAAAGTCCATTAACTTTCTATGACTTTCTGCATACTAACACTCATTATTACATTATTTCCCCTGATCTTGAAATCCAATTTAAATTCAAACCATGAAATTTCAGTGATGGAACATGTTTTTTAATTGCTCTATCGTTCTACAGTACAAAACTGAGATAAGAAGTTGCAAATTATATTTTTTAAGGTCTCTCACACCTTTTAAATGACAAATTATCAACATGAGAGGTAGTTACGAGACTCGAAGCTTTCAGCAAATAGTTTCTTATAAAATTTGCTATTACTTAAGGCATATTGCTAGTGACATCTTCTTACAATTATTTCTTCATCTTTCCCATTTCCAAGGACTATGGGTTGGAATTCCAACAGATCTTGTGAAATTTTTCCCTGGTGTCATATTTTGTCTCTGGTCCATTGCAAGCTTTCTTGAAGAATGCCACTCTTATTCTTGTCACATCAGGACTGCATGTGCACATCACGAGATTTATCATGCAAAGGACAAGAAGGAAAATTCCAATTAGCTTTAGATCTTTATTTCCAGATCTAGCTGATGGCAGCTTTGATAAGCTTCGGTCTCTATATGTGGACCTGATCTGGCCACAGAATCTCTTCTTGGTCTTGACCAGAAAGAAACCCAAAGGATGTGATCCAGATAAGAGCTGAAACGTGACAACGTGTCCTCCAGTCTATTTTAAGTGGTAATCAGAATGACAGGCAACACAAAACATGGGTGAGTTTAGATGTAACTGATGTAGTGCATTAATTGGCACTTAAATTCCACCCAGCTTCTAGTCTTCAACAGTGACAGCTTAGGTAATGATAAAAATTCTGCAGAAAAGTGAAGTAAAGCACAGCACAAACCCCATGTAGATTTAGCCCACAGGAAATACCCAGGGCATGGGGATGTCTTAGTCCCAGTGGTTTTAGTTATAGCAGGATTGAGTGAGGCATTCTCAGAGTTTGGGTCTACAGATTTGCTATTTATCTTCTTTTTCTCATGAACAGTCATTGCAACCTCTCACGACTTCAAAGCTTAGCAGCAACTGCTTCTTTTTAACCCAAGTGATTGTTGAACTGAAGCCCTTTCCATCCCAAAACCATATTCTTATATGAAACAGTAGTTTGAGGAAATCTGAAATTTTTGGACTGTTTTTAGTAAAAAGCAATACGTTTTCCATTTCTTTATATTTAAAGCTTAATTGGAGTGGATGTGGATTCAGTTGGAGGGAGACAGTCGTTATTTTCACTACGTTCAGGACACTTATTTTATTTTTTTTTCCTGGTATGGAAGAAATTAGGTAGAATCTGCACCGTTGCACCACATCAAGGAAAGTGCTAGTGCCGTAGAGAGAGAGTTAAATTCATCAGATAATGGAAATGGGCAAGTTCCAAACATTTCCCCAGTAAAACTGTTTTTCTTGCGTTCACTTTCAAACCATCTCTAAATCAAGTGCAGAGCTGCTGCCCAAGTTGTCTCCAGTTTCATTAAGATCTAGCTTTATTACACCGACGTGCCAGGAGCAATAGGACCTACCAAAATAGGGCTCTTAGTTAAATCTATGCTTGCACTACAATTGCCCTGAAATTAAAACTGGAAAACAAAAACAACCCTGTAATTAATATGTCAGATCTTATTAGATCTTGAAACCTGGCTGCACTTCATCTCAAGGCTGGCAAAAATGATGAGCATTATCTGTATTCAGATAAATGCTCATGACATTTTTGTTTCTCATATGGTTTGGGTATAATGTATCATTTCATTTTTTGCCTGGGATATAAGCAGGGCAACTAATCAGAATTGGCATCTGTATTTAACTGGTCTTATATGAACTTTTTTTTTTTATATAACCCCCTCCATTCCATTTAAATCATTGCAGCTTGTACTGCTTATTCTATTTAGAAGGTATAAATTTAGATTTTCCTTTGGTTGTACACTAAATTACAGCTTCTATAATAAATGTAAAAGCATCAGAGCAAACTTACTCCAGATAGTGATAACTACTTTGATTCCTACTTGAATGGCCAGAAATTATCAGCTGCCTTTATTTGCTCTCAAATGAATAATTGGATTTTCTTCTGGATATGAGTTTAGTGTACTGGTTCTAAGCACTCCTTAAAAAAATACCATCACTTTTAAAAAAAAATAAAAATTGTAATAGGTTTACCTTTCATGTTGCATTTATTATAAAAATGTCCTCATCAGAGTCTGAAGAGGGCCTCTGCACTCAGGTTGATGCTTCTTGTTGGGTCTGGTAGGGACGTTTGCAGATCATCTCTGTGCATCCTCTCAGTATTTCTAGATAAAACTGTGCATCTGGTCTTCAGCATCTTAGAAAAACAGAAGAATGTTAATCTTAAAGTTTCTCTGGGACAAAAGAAGTTCTGTTCATGTAAAGAGGTATTAGAGTGCTTTTACTTCACTTAAAACCTAAAATATTTCCTTAATAATGTTGCTGTAAACCCCCAGCATCCATAACTGTAGGTGTCAAAAACTGAGGATTTAGAACAATCTTGAGAAATGTAATTTGTTTTACAACATTAAAAATGATACACATAAACTTACAAAATTTTAATTAAAATTTTATAAATTGAAAGAAGGAGTATTTTCTGATCGTATATGTAATTTGATCTAATCTGATATTAATAGTGATAATTTTGAAATATATATTACTGCCATTTAAATAGAAATAGATATTACATCTCTTCCTTAAGAGAATTATTTATGCTTGTTGAATAATGAAAAACAGAAATGTTAATTGAGGTGTGACCATGTTTAAAGATCAATCAAGATTTCCACTATACCTATCCACCATGCTTTGCCTTTATGTAAGCATAAGACCACACGTAAATTAAACATTAAAATCAACCAACTAAACACCAAACTAACAGAAGTAGCACTTCTAGCTCATATCTATTTTCTACTATGATGCCCCAGGAAAGATTCCCACTAATGAGGAAGACTTTTGCTCAAAACAACTCTCTTCTGAAAAAGCTTCCATCCAAACCAAATCCTGCTTTTACTAGCTGAGACATCAAAGATAAAAAGATATTTCTAACTGTAATCTCAATATTCCAGACACATTTTTATTCCTATAGGATAACAGCAAGACAGCACATTGCTGGTTTTCAGATTATCACTTCATTGACTGTCATGATCCCCAGTTTATCACAGATATATATGGAAACTTTTCCTGCCTCTTTGCCCATAGCATCGTTCCTCAAAAATTTACCAATAATGCTAGTAAAGTTTAAGTAAGCTTTAAGACACTTGCTTTTCTGTTTTGAGGAAATTCATAGAATCATTGAATGGTTTGGATTGGAAAGGACCTTGAAGACCATCCAGTTCCAACACTCCTTCCCTGGGCAGGGACACCTCCCACCAGACCAGGTTGCTCAAAGCCTCATCCAGCCTGGCCTTGAACCCCTCCAGAGATGGGGCAGCCACAGCTTCTCTGGGCAACCTGTTCCAGTGTCTCACTGCTTTTCATTTGCTTGAGGAATCTTCCAAGAATCATCCCACTGTACAAATATGTTGGTAGTACCATGTCTGAGAGACTGGCAGGAAACTCGCCTCTTATCCAGTAGATGAAGTTCAAGCCTTTGGCCTGAGAGTTGACGTTTGAAGAAGGCACTCGGAGCTGTCAATCATTATTTTATTCTAATGAAGCATTCTGATTCCACAGTATTAATGCAACCCATTGCTGTAACTGTACCTAGCCACCCTTCTGCCAGGCAGATAAAAAGATCACCATTTGGTTATCTATGGCTAATTGGGAGACTGGTCCCTGCTTTATTACATCTGGGCAATCAGTGCCATGATGGTTTCCAAGAAAAACAATTCCAGTAGACTGCAGTCAGGTAAGAGGACTCCCATGACACTAACACTGTCCTTCACCCAGAACTCAGCCTCCTGCTTCCTTAACCACAGCACAACCAATATAAGTCATTTGGAAACATTTCAAATCTGCTAAAATTTTTGTCTTAGTGCGGTTTTATATGACCCCTCTGGACTCCCTAACTAGACAGTGCCTGAGATATTTCATGTGGTAAATCAGACGATCTGGACGAGGTCTGAAATTCACTAGTTAGCATCTTCCACAAGCTTACAAATTATCGGACTGCTTATTTTGTTTTCTGAAAATGAAAATTTACTTTCTGGTATGACTCACAAACAGCAATCAGGCTGTTTTCCCACCTACTGTGAGAAATCTGTCTAAACTCTGAAAGGTCAGGCAAGAACCAAGCCTATTTTTTTTTTTTTTCCCATTAATATTAAACTTATCTGTCTTAGCCTTTTGAACCCACCCTTTGGAATAAAAGCTCTTGTTACTTACATATTATCAGGACAACTGGACCGTTGTGAAATTACTTTCATCTTGGGCAATTTCTATCAGGAGGTTCTATGCCTTGTTAAGGACTAGGGTCTCGTAGAACAAATACTAGGGTTTCTGTCAAGTTCTGCTTTTCCTTAACAGGAGGTTGGTTTGCAGAAACAGCTGTGCTACTTGAGACGTGTAACTTGCAGATCAGTGAAGTGAAAGGCTCACCTCAGCTGGAAATGGTATTTCACTCCCCAAAAGTCATTACGGGATACGATGTGACAAGGCATGCCCTTCATTTCACTGACATGCATGACATATGGTACAAAATGCCACAACCTGTTCAAGTTTAGGATGTACAACTCATGCAGCCTCAGAGCAGTATTATTACTTTTTTTTTTTTTTTTTTTTCCCACATAGCATTGATGTGAAACTGTTAGGCAGGAGGGAACTATTAGGAAAGTGTTTCGACAGCACTTGCGTTCTCTCCTGACTGATTCCTACATAATTAAAAGACCAAAACCAAAATACTTCTGCCTCTCCCTCCCCAGGAGCCTGTAACGGTGTGAACGGAAAATTTAACTGCAATAAAGAGGAAAATGTCTATCTGCTGGGGTAGAAATGAATTGGAATTGGCCAAAAACTATTTCAGACATCTTACTGCTGTCTGCAAGTCAGAGATGGTGCATGTTCTACCTTCTACTGGGTAGAAAACCTTCTACTGGGCAGAAAAACTTCTACTGGGCAGCCTATGCCTCACGTAGCCTTCTCAGCAGCAAGATATGGTAGTCAGGAGTGAGAAAATACACAGTATTTGTCTATTGCATTTAAAGACAGCTCTATGGGATAGAAGGGTTAAAATTGATTTTAAAATTATTATTTTAAAATAAAATTATTAGCAGTTAAGGTAAGCTAGGCACGGTCAAGAATTAATATTTAGGTAACTAGAATTACCATTCTGAATATATTTCAAACTGTTGTGAATCTTTACATTGATATGCAATGTAATTTTTCAATATTTTAAATGTAATATAAACTGACAGTATTTGTCTATGCCACTTTAGTGATTAAGTGTGGTGGTTCTGAAGGATTTTATAAAGTTCTCTTGTTAATTTGCATAAATATGCCCTTACAGTTTTCTATGTTAACATATATACACAAATGAATCAAAAAAAAAACAACCCCACAAAACAAACCAAACAAGCACACAATGCATAACTTCCATGGTTTAAATATTGGGGAGGAACAAAGATAACAACTGTAAGTTAATTGAATGATGGAAGCAGAAAGTACTAATTCAGGCTTTAAATAAATGAGTTATTTCAATTCTTTTGGCCTGTAAAAATTCCCAAGAAATTTCAGAAATGCGGGTGTTCTTAAAGGAGTACTTATCTTTCCTGCTTCCTGATTGCCAAAAATACTATGGCATTCATTCTGAAAATCCTAATATCTGTAAAACTTTTATTAGTTTCAGTGGAAACCATGTAGGCATGGGCGTGAGATTCTTATTGTGTCTCTCATAGCACTGCTGGGTACCTTTGGCGACAGCTGATCCACAGATGTGGATCAATCATTCAATTTATGCTGGGAACAGAAGTTCTAAGACTTATTTTCTTGTTTTTAATCAAACCTTTACACGTGTCCCTACACATGGGCACTAATATAAAATGTGTCAGGCATTTTCTGTGTGTGAGAGGGAAGCCGTGAGAATTTTCCACTACTTTTCATTTTTTTGGACGTTCTTAAGAGCAGAATTACTTCCTCCGAGAAGAAGCAAGAACATTCAATTACAATCCCACGAAAGAGGACCACAGCTGTACTATGATGTTGAAGTTCTGCTAAGGCCAAAGTTGCAATCTCTCTAGATTTTTCGGAGCTCATAACTCTGAGATCTCCCCCACCCCCAGGGGCAGGTTTATAAGAACAATTGGCCTTAGAATAAACATATAAAACCCTAATTACACATTCTGTTTTTCACTTGGGCATCAGCTTTCTTGTACCAAATCTTTTCAGAAGAAAGGGAGTATGTTTTAAAGAAGTTCACACTTCTTTACAGCAGTCTCATTAAAAAAGAAGAAAAGAGAGGTGGTTTCAGTAATGGTACTTAAGTCTGGAGTAAAACTATCAATTATTGAAATTCATTAATTAAGCAAAATATTTGCTGAAAGTTGCTGCATACCTCTCAGTTTGAAGATTTTTCTATCAAAACACAGTCTCATTAAAATTTTACATGCTAATCAGTATGTTTACAATTTCAATTTACGAGACTATAATTTTGCACTGAGGTTTTGAATTCTTTTCATTATAATTTTGTGCCAATTAACTCAGAGGGGAAAAATGTAATTTACAGGTTTGCATAATTGCCCAGATGTTAAGATGTAGCACAAGTTGAGAACAGAAACAAAGACTTTTTAAGCCTATGATTTAAAAAAGAAAATAGCTCACTTTAGTTTCTTCTTGGCTGCTAATTTTGAAAAATCTATTTTTGGAGTTCACATACAGTATTCTAACTTTGATGAAGAACTGGAAATTGTTTGAATGTTCTAGTTTTTAGTACAACAGCTTTAAAAGGAAGATTTGGTACGAGGACAGAAATCTGGGGTTTTAAAAACACACATTGAATATTGACCTTTCTGCCAACGCTGGTTAAGCATGATTATGTTCAGTGGGGAATCATGAAGGATAAGAAATTTCTCCATTTACAAGCTTTTTTTAACTTCTGTACCCTATATAATTAAATATCCCAGTTAAAATGTCCTTTTGGATTTATTTATGATGTAATTTTTCATCCTCTTTTCTAACACCTTCTCCTTCCTGGCAAAAAGTTTCTGGCAAAATTCTGGTTCACTGTATTTACTATGCATATGTGCTTTTTGGACTTCATTGAAAAGGTTGATTCACAAATACCTGTGAATATTTTACCTTAAAGCAAAGGATATATGCAATCCAAAGAAACAAAGAACTCCATCTAGTTAACACAGAAGCTGATCCATACTGGAAAAGGCATCCATTTAGATCACTTATAAAATTTCCAAACTTAATACACATTTTGCATACTATTTCTCCATCTGTATTGTAAAAATAAACACAGGAGAAATTTAAAGTAGAATTATATGGAATTTTGTTACTTTCAGATAGCTGGACAGTACAAGTTGTTATCACTATGTGTTATGCAGTCAAAATATTGTGTGCTCTATTTATACAATCAATTCAAAAATGAATTATAGAATGGTTAAAAATCTCATGTTTCAGACTTCAAAAAATTTTTGCGAGGAGTCTGTGAGGAGCTAGGATTTCTTCTGGGCATATTTTGGGGAAGAGGCAGCAGATCACATAAAAGCTTGTATGTATTCATTAAGCACCAAGTTCTCACCATTCTTGAAGATACTATGTTGGAACACATGGACCACCATCAAGGAGGCTCTCTGGTAAGTGGGAGAAGACTGAGAAAACTTACTTTAGAGTACAGATAGGAGTGGCTGAAACAGAATTACAAAAATATTTTCCACAAAGAAGCCAACAGCACCTTAAATGCAACTCATATAAAAGGGAAGTCCCAGTTTATACCAGGAGAACCTTAGCTTAGGGGCAAAGAGTTTTTTAAAATCAATCCCCAAATAAGCTCATTTGCTTCTCAAAGGTATATTTTTCTCTTACCTGGCCTAATACAGGATGCCAAAACCTTTGTAAGAGGAGATAGGCAGGTTTTTTGTTTGTTTGTTTTTAAATTTCATCTGCATCACTCAAATAAGAAAAAAATCTACATTTTTCTGCTTTCTATTTCCATTCATCCAGCAGCACCCTGCTGGAGTTTGTTTCCTTGCTTCCTGTCATGCAGTCAGATCTCACCTCCCCCACTGTTTATGTAATTCTTCCACACAGAATAAGGAAAAACTGAAGAAGGAATATTTTAAGCTAAATCAGTAGTCCACACTTCTTATAATTTCAGGTGAAAGCATTCAAGTTGATTGATTCACTAGGATAAATATATAATCATATACACTATTATCCTTGGATCCCTATGTCTGCAGTAAAAGAGAGCTGGGGGAGTGATAGATTTGCAGGGAGAGGATGGAGTGAGGCAACATCTCAGAGTCTCCAGAGAGGCTCAATTTGAACAGAAGTAATGAAGTGATGCAAAGGACTAGCAGGAATAAGAAGAGGAGATCAGGAAAGCAATGGAGAATGTAGTAGTGAGGCAGAAACAGTGGAAGCAATGAGCTGGGACAAGAGAAGAAAGATCCAGTGGGTAAAGAGTAAGGAAAAAAATATGAGTCTGGATGGCAGAAGAAGGAACACAGCTGAATTTAGCTGAGTTGGAATTGTAGAGTCAGCCAGTGAGGCAGCAGGGAAATGGAAGGTTTGTGAAAAATGATGGAGAATTTATCCAAAAAAGAAATGTGGGAATTAGGTAGAAAAAGTGATGGGTGGTGTCTCAAAAAATTACATAATCATAGGATGGTTTGGGTTGGAAGGGACCTTAAAGATCCCCAGGTTCCAACCCCCCTGCCACGGACAGGGACACCTCCCACCAGACCAGGTTGCTCAAAGCCCCATCCAGCCCAGGCTTGAATCCCAGCAAGCAACCTCAGCTTCTCTGGGCAACCTGGGCCACGTTCTCACCACCCTCACAGCAAAGAAGTTCTTCCTAATATCTAACCTAAATCCACCCTCTCTCAGTTTAAAACTGTTAGCCCTCATCCTACCGCTACAATCCCTCGAGGAGTCCCTCCCCATCTCTCCTGTAGGAAAGGAAATAGCTCTGCACATGCCTAAGTCTATCTACATTCGTGGAAGCCCTTTAAACGTGTGGGTGACTCTCTGAAGGGGGCTCAGGACACCTGTAAACACTGATTAGACAGAGAATCCAATTGGGTTGTATATGCCCAAATTAATTCTTCACGTGGATAAGAGCTGAGATGAGAGCATGCATTTTTCATATGAAGAGAGGGGTGGAAACCCCTCTAGGAAAGCCCTAACTATTACGTAGTGGAGTATTGCCTTTTGAGAGAGGAATATGGTGGGAAAGATTTTTGTGAACAGAATTTAGAGGGAGGGGAAGGAAAAGTCAACGAATTAGACTGACTGCCCTTCTTCCAAATTAAAGAAGTCAAAAAACCACCCACAAACATCTTTAATCTGGGGTCTCCCAGCATCAGCCCTGACTTTTTCCACAGTAGTTCATAAGCCAAAATGGACTCTCTCTACAACTATACCTAAGGTTGGATGTGCCATAAACAAATAGAGTAAGGCGACTGCTATCTCACAGATAAATCCCAAGGAATTCTTTGGATTTGTGATATCAACCTGAAAAGAAGGAAATGAGATAGAAAACGTTAATGAAACACTAGCTCTAGAAGGCTGATCCAATGATGGAGTGTCAACACAGACAGCTCCTGCTCTTGAAGTCTATATGACAGATTTAATGTGATGAAACATGGTAAAGAGGCAAAGCAATCAAAGGAGGTAATTTCATCCAAAACTACAACGTGAAATTAATCCTCTTGATATGTCATCCAAATACAAACAATATAGGTTTTTTATTGTCCTTCATAGTAGCAATACAGGTATCCAATTTAATTCAATATGTTTCCCCTTCTTTCAGAAAACCTGTTTTTCAATGCCCTTAGATGCCTTTTTTTCCTTTCTTCCAAGCTAGTACTTTTTTCCTAATACCTTAGAGAAAATTTGCGTTTGAAACCTTATCACAGATTCTGAGAAAATTCAGGCTATTTCAAATTGAAAATTTATGGAGGTAGCATTTCAGAGAGGGTACTGGGAAGTTCAAAATGAACTCTTCAGCCCAGCAAATCTGATTTCTTGGTTACTCTCCTCCTCCTGTAACACAGGAATACATTTTGAGAGCCTTCTTGCAGAAACGTTGAAGTGTCTGAGCTTTGGCAGTTCAAAACAGCATATCTAAAGTTATATACTAATTTTTAACTTTTTTTCATACAATTCTTTTCAAAAAAGAAAACAAATGCTAAAATCCCATTCTCAAAGATTTTTTGGTTCCCCTAAAAATAATTGAAATTTATTGCAAATATTTTTAAAAATACTTTGTTACTTAATATGGGGTCAATTTCTAAAAGTCATTCCCCCAAAACATGTACAAGCAAAATTCAAAAAAGTACCGAAAAAATACATCACATAGACCATATCCAACAGTGGCTGGACAAATAAAATGCAATTTATGCCATCCGTTTTGCAGCTAGGTTCTTAGATTTCCTTAGATTTTGCTAAGGTTGGATTCCCTTGACTTCAGTGACCACTGAACAACATGCTTCCTTACAGATGAAGGCCAGGCTGGATGGAGCTTTGAGCAACCTGGTCTGGTGGGAGATGTCCCTGCCCAGGGCAGGGGGGTTGGAACTAGATGACCGTTAAGGTCCCTTCCAATCCAAACCATTCTATGACTCTATGAAATGAACAACATATTCAGAAAATAATTGTTTCAGGAATTTTTCCCTTTTCAATAGGAGAATACTACTTTGCATTACCAAATTTAGTCATATAAAAATAGAAATATACTGCCCATAGCTAATTTAACTGTTTCTGCATTAATAACATTAAGATATCACTCATTTTCAAATTTAAATGTTCACGCTTCAGTAGTTAAAAATTCTTTGTAATTTTTACTTCTGAAGTTGTGATGTCTACAGTCATGCTGCTGTAAACAATAGATGTTCCTACTGTTGCTGAAGTGACATTTATTTTTTTTCTTCTTTTTCTTTTTTTTTTTGCTTCAGAAGGTAACCAAGTGGAGTGGCACAAAGCAAGTCAGAACACATCAATGGAGTTGACATCAGCTGCAAGGTATAAACCAATTGATTGAATCCCTGATACTTTAGTTTTTTGATTCTGTTGAAGAAGATTAAATTAGACTATTATTCATATAATAGTCTGACCTCAGACTTAGAATCAAGCACAATCAGTAAAAAGCTCTGCAACGTAGGAAAACCCTGGGGGTTTATTAGCAAAATTTGTACTTCCAGGTCATTTTTACTTCACATTTATTCCAGAAAAAGAAGTAAATATCACTTCTGTCTAACACTCCTGACTGATGAAAGACTTTTATTATATTGGGATCTTTTTTTTTTTTTTAATTTGCAGGACACAAACTGATCTTTGCTGTGAATGAGTCATTGCATAAATGACTTTTAACTGCACCAAAATACATAGGGAACATTTATTCATCTGTTATCACACAAAACGTCAAATTTACTAGCAGTTGCAGAATTATAATCATCACAGAGATAAACAGATACAGTGAGACCAATCTAATTGGGTTTTATGATAAACATTTCCTTAATGAAGATTTCAGTAAAGTTTTTTATAGAATTATTAAACTGTAACCCCCAATCCTTTACTTATGAGTTGTGCAACTGCTATAAAAGTAAAACAATAGAAGTGATTTCTTTTGAAGTATGAATATTTTTGATAAGTCTATCCAAATATTCAAAAACTTTTGCATTAACAAAAATGCAGATGTGTCTGTGAACAGATGGGTCGGACAAACACATATCCACGGTCTGGATATATATATGTATATATATATATATTATAGTCTGGATCAATTTTAACAGCAACTAAAGAATATTACTGGATGCCTTGTTTGAAAAAACATTGGTGATTTCAGCTTAATTTTAGGAAATGACTGACTACATCATAAGATTACCGACAAAACAAGGACTCTCAGTTAAACCTATGAAACAACAGGAATAGAAACAGGAGATTGTTTCAGCCCTACTAATTGATGGCCCTACTACTAGACCCAGACTCGTTGTGCTCTTATTATCTCTTTGAACCCCATTTGTGACCAAAGTGCATTTTATCCTAAGCCTCTCAATGTGGAATGTTAGACACCATCTAACAATCATAAGCTTTTTTCCAATTTATCTTCCTGAAGATTTTGACTCCCTTTTAATCTTGTACCTTTGTACTTTTCTCTCTCTTCATATTAGCAGAAGATCTGAAACAGAGAACTAAGAGGGGTTTAGAAGATCCTTTATCTAGAAAGTGTGCCCTAGCTATCCCAACTCTCTATCCGAATAAGAACAGGGCACAGGACAACCCCAAACTCTATCCTCTTTGGAAAGAAAATTCAAGTGCCCAACCTAGACAGGAATCAGGGTGTGCTCCATCAAAGTCCTTAATTTCTCAATTGCAAATATATGATATCACGGTACTTCACATTGTTATCTGTATTCCTTCTCTTCCTGTTTGAGCAAGTTTTCCACCTTTTAGAGGTCAACGTATCAGCTGCAACAGTCTCCTTAACTTTCCCAGGAAGACGGGCAAGGGACTTTTGGACCACCGTGGTTTCTTTTTGAGTTATGGCACA
>JAOQGH010000032.1:62158193-62176809 GCA_025769975.1 Gallinago jamesoni
ACAGTCTCCTTAACTTTCCCAGGAAGACGGGCAAGGGACTTTTGGACCACCGTGGTTTCTTTTTGAGTTATGGCACACATTCTAACTGGGCTTCTAATACGGCATTTATAGCGGCCCTCGTGCCGCATGCAGGCTTTTTGAACAACTCCATCCTGTCTTGGAAAATTTCTCTTTCTTTACAGTTCCCTTTCTTGAAATCAAGTATCAGTTTGCTTGATTTATTGGTCCCGCTCTCTCCCACTGCACTCTTAAAAATAATTGCACTGTGGTTTCTATTACAGAGCAGCTCTCCCACTGATCCTTCTTGGCCCAGGTCCTGCGCCTCTCGCAGGACCAAAAATTCCAAATAGTCTCTTTTTCTATGAGCTCTAAGACAAGTTGTTGCAGTAAACAGTCATTTAGCGAGGCTGAATTTTTTATCTCTGCATCACACCCTCATAAGGCATTGATTGAGTCTACTGAAATAGCTGAAACCTTACGCTATCACTCTTTCTCTGATGCTTGTAGCTTGCCCAATCTCATTTCACATTTTTCTGATCATTATTTTCAGCCTGATAGGAAGAAGATAGTGCAACCCTTGGACAGCTTTTACTATGAGGAACTGGGGTGTCCACCCAAAAGGTCACCTGAGGGCTTCTCCTTTCCTCCAACACAGTCCCACAGCTTAGATATAATTCTTGGCTGACAGTGTTGCTCTCACACCAGTATGTCCTAGCTGATTCTTAAAAAAATTGGTATTCTGGTACAAATATACCTGATTGACTGTCCTTCCACCAAGTCTCTCTGTTGTCTGTTGTCATTGGGTTGTCTGTTGGTGCCTGTATTGGATGGAGGTGACAAGGTGTTTGCAGTGCAGGGGGCATATGTTACAGGAGTGGAGCAGACATCCAGGAATTTTTGATGTGCTGGAAAGATAAAGTGAATTTTGTGATCTGTTTGTTAGGTTTTCTCAGAAAACAGCAATAATTTCTTTCAAGGATATTACATTTAAGTGAAGCACCAAAAAATTTTCATTGCAAAGTGAGAAAATCTTTACCAGTGGCCACAAATCAGGGAAACTCTTCAACCTAACCAGGTGTGTATTTAATAAGACATATATACAGACCAATCCAGAATTGGAGTACATCCAGAATTGTAAGAAAATGTGTTTAAAAGACTTTAAAAATAAATAGGGAGGAAGAATAGTGTTTGAAGATAGATATATGCAGCTCGAGCCTTTTTGAGTCATTCTTTTCTAAGTGAGACGTGAAGAAACATTTAGTTATAAAATGTAATGATTTTAAGAAAATAAAAACTAAGAAGATCATTTTTCAAGGTGTCTGAAAAAGAAACTTTTTTTTTTTTGTCTAGATCAATACTGTCCTTCTCTTGATGCCAACTTTATTACTCTTTTTCACTTTATAACTTCTAGTTATACTGAGTCCTTTGAGTCCTAAACTGCTTTTTCTGCATGTCTAGCTGCTTGTTATAAAACCTTTCTCTCTCAGTACTTTGACAGCACATCAACCAACAAATCTCACTTGTGACAAACTCTAATGATTGAAGCACATATCTTGATTCCTCTCAGTACCTCAATACATTTCTGATTCAATACAGACTTTACTGTTATTAGCTCATCTTGCCTTTTACTGTCTCTTTTCATCCATCAAACATAAAATACATGTCACTCCTACGATCATCAGATTTGAAAAGCTGGGGGATGGGAGGGGGGGAGGCAAGAATAACAGTATTAGCTTATTTTTCTAGATTGCCTTTTCAATACGCTGGCTTGGAAATTACTAATTTGTTTTGAATTGGTCAGCCTTCCACCAGAATATCATTATGCTAGTTTTATTATCACTCGAGAAAACTATGAGCCAGCAAATTCCTTATAAAATGACCCATCATTATAGCTGTGGCTTACCCAAAAAATGGAATAACTGACATAACAATTCTGTATTTACAAATGTACTTATATACCTGTTGTGATAGGTTTCTTTGACAGTACAATCAAACATGACAGTTACCACAACCTCAACTCAAAGAAGGTCACATTCATGTTTTCAGTGCAAGTATTTACAGCAGACATTTAGCCATTGTATTCTTGGTTGAGGGTTTTTTTTGTGGTTTAATATTATATTGAAACTGAACTATGCATCCCCATTCTGTACTGCCATGTAAGCACTCAACTAACAAAGAGATTTGGGATGGACACAATATTTCCACACGAATGTTTGACTTTTCAAGGAAGGAAGAGATGCTGAAGGATGGTTGATGGTTTAGCTTTTAATAGCTATTCTCAAGGTCTATTTGATTTGATTAGTTGAGCTGGACAAAAGTCAGGGGTAAGTCTACCAGGACAAACCTAGTAAACTATAAATATTTTTGTCAGAAACTGAACCTAAGAGAAAGGGCAAAAAGCAAGGGACACATCATTCAGAGTTTTTGGCTTACGGACCAAGTAAGAACTTGGATGGATGTGAAGTGAAGATGGATGGAAACCATGATTCACATAATGACTCTATATGAAGAAATTAATGATATTTGTACGTTCATTCTTTGAACAGATTAATTATTCGCAGGAAATCAAAATGGAGAAATAGTACTTTTTTTGTTTAGAGATAAAGATTTTAATTAAATTAGTTTAAAAACTTCTCTCGTTCTGTTTTGTTTCAAGCCACAGTTAAAAAAGAAATAGAGTCTTCATTCACAACTGTAGATTTTGTTAAGTACAGTGAGGTTTTGTTAACAATATGCCCTCATGGCAAAGCCAGCCAACAGCCTCCTGGACTGCATCAAGAAGAGCATTGCCAGCAGGTCAAGGGATGTGATTCTTCTCTCTTCTCAGTACTAGTGAGATGTGTCTGGAGC
Source organism: Gallinago jamesoni (assembly GCA_025769975.1). Classification (NCBI taxonomy): domain Eukaryota; kingdom Metazoa; phylum Chordata; class Aves; order Charadriiformes; family Scolopacidae; genus Gallinago; species Gallinago jamesoni. The sequence goes on from JAOQGH010000032.1 coordinate 62,161,044, forward strand.
ACTGTGACCAGGTCTGGGTTGCCCAGTACATGAGAGATATAGACATAATGGAGGAAGTCCAGTGAAGTCCCACTGAAATTATTAATGGACTGTCACTCCTGAGGTCCCACCTTGATTACAGGACATTGAGGTGCTGGAGCAGGTACAGAGAAGGGCAATGGAGCCCAAATCTTACAAGGAGAGGCCAAGAGAGCTGGGTTTGTTCAGCCTGGAGAAAAGGAGGCTGAGGGGAGACCTTTTCCCTCTCTCCAACTCCCTGAAAGGAGGGTGTAGCCAGGGAATGTTGGTCTCTTCTCCTGGGTAATGGGTGATAGGATAAGAACAAATGGCCTGAAGTTGCACCAGGGGAGTTTTAGAATGGATATTAGGAAATATTTCTACACTGAAAGGTTTATCAAGCTTTGGCTGCCCAAGGAAGTGGTTGAGTCCCCATCCTTGGAGGGATTTAAAAGCTGGGCAGACATGGTGCTGAGGGACAAGGGTTAGTGATGGGTCAGTGTTGGGTTGATGGTTGGACACAATGATCTGAAAGGTCCCTTCCAACCTCAGCAATTCTATGGTCTTCTGTACAAGAAGCTGAAACTGTACAAGAAGAATTGAAACAAGAACAGTTGGAACTGTTTCATCAGGAGAAGAGAATGTTCAAGGGGATTTTCTCAGTGTGTAAAAATAACTGAGCAACCTGCCCTACCTGATCCATCTTCAAGCAGAGAAGGTGGTATCCAGGTGTTTCTCCCAAACTCAGCTATTCTGTGATTCTGTAGAGAAACCATATTACAAATACAGCTGTGAGCTAACAACATAATTGTAATTGTATTTTAATGTGGACTTGATACAGGTTTTTCTGTATACAATGAGATGATAGTGGACAGTCTGTGGTCTACTACATAATTTTGAATAACATCAAAGAAGTTGTTTCAACATCTCAGGTATATTGTGTGCAAATTACAGGATTCTGTGGAAGATTTATGAATTGCCCATGAAAAGAGATTTCGAAGAAGTATATTTAGTTAACAAGAAACTTGTTTCTTACACTGGAAAAATTAAGGATGGAGTTATGCTGTGTGTTTAACTTACATTGTAGGATAGTGCTTTTGTGCTTTTTAAAGTGATTTAAACCATGGACCAAGCTTGTGACATTTCTAATGAATTTTGCTGGTTCATACCCGATCCCTTAAAGATGTTTATACATTTATATACATATGCAGGAGATTAGAAAGAGTTCAGATGTTACATTTGATGGCTTTGTAGTATTAAAGAAGGGAAATATTCTATCTATAGAATAAATAGACAGTTTCACTGAGCCATTGCAACACCAAAAGGCATGTGCCAGAATCCATGGCTGGACATCATCCAGTCAGCAACGGGCCAGAAAGAGGAATCTGTTATTAGTTGCCCAACTATAAATTAAGTACTTCTGAAATCAACTGACTGTTCTAGACCAAAAGGCAAAAAAACTTTCAATGAGGATTGCTAAAAAAAAAAAAAAAGGAGAAAAAGTTGCAAACAGGTATAAAAATAAGATTGTGACCTGCAGGAGTGGTTTCGTGAAGGTTATCTCAAACTGCAGCAGAAAGTGGGACTCTTTTCTTTTTCATCTGTTGTCCTGGATGCGTTTGTCCTTGAGGTGAAGCAGGAAGGTGTCCATGCCAAATGCTGAAGCGGAGCATCCTTGTGCATAAAAGATGAGCCAAACAATTCAATGAGAGAACAATCTTTTTGTCAGGTTTTCCAAGTCGTCTTGGCAGTGTCAAGATCTGCAGAATGTAAGTTACTGCTTTTATTTTACTTCACGTTATTAACCTGTGGGTGAATTTAAAATATATTGAATACCTTCTCAAATGTTCCATAGCAACATTTTTATGATAAAAAAAAAAAAAGAGCAAGAGAGACTATTTGATTTGTAATATCAGCACCGTCATCTTTATCTTATTTTCTTCCCAATAGAAATATAAGCCATAAAAAGTAGTTTTATTTATTTATATATCTACACATTCCATTCTAATGTGCTTATCTAAGCCTTTGGTCCAGAAGCTCTCAAATCATCAGAGAAAGCAGATAGAAGTATCAGTTAAAGAAAGTTGCTCAAGAAGTAATTGACAGTAAGGTGTTGAGGAACAACAGAGGAGATTAATAATTTGATTTATTTTTATGCTGGGAGACAGTTTACGACAGGAAGATTCTGGTTCTCTGCTATTTCACACGAATACTGACATTTTAAATGGCATCTGTCTATCTAGAAACACCTAGAAAATCGGAAGTTTGTTTGGGCATTTATTTACGGGTGCATGGGAGAATGGGACCTCATACTTCTCCTACTAAAGTCTATGGAAATCAGAATGATCAGTATGTCCCATATTAACACAAGAAGCTTAATGATCTTGAAGTGTGCACCTTTACTAGATAAGAGAGGAAAAAAAGATTGGATTGCTGCTGTTGTTTTTTAGGTTTGTTTCAATAGAGGGCCTGGCACTCATTTGTTAATGACCATGCAAATATTCAGCACATTTGTAAAGATTTAAATTATTGCTCCTCATGCATATTTATGTATGCATGTGTATTTTGCAACTCATTAAAGCAGCTAACAAAAGATTCTGTAACAAACATCCCACTTCCAGCGTTGTCCTGGAAAATATACTTACTTAGGGCAATATTCAGCAAGACACTTAATAAGTCCTTAATTTTAAACATATAAACAATCACTTTTACTTCCCACTACACAACCGGACTAACCCTCAAAATTAGACTTGGAGTTGGGTGCATTTCTGGATTCTTGCAGAGTGAGGGCTAAGTTTTATTACTTCATAAAGTTGAAGCTTCATATTAATTCACAAATAATAATATTTACAAAAAAGTCAATAAATGGTTGGGGGTTGACCCTTGGCTAAGCACCCCCATCGCTGCTGGCTTACCCACTGGCACCCCAGTGGGATGGAGTATAGAACAAGAAGAGAAAACATGAGAAAATTTGAGACTTGAGATAAAGACAGGTTATCAAGTAAAGAAAAAGGGGGAAAAAAAATAATGTGAAGGCAACCACTCACCACCTCCCACAAGCAAACTGTTGCCCAACCGAGTCTCTGAACAGAAGACTGTTCTGGTGGTCATTAAGAATACACAATACCTATCTTATTTAGGCATTAAAAAAACGTAATGAAAAGAAGAAAACACTGAGAAAGTCTTCAGAAAAGCTAAAGAGAAAAAAAATAAAAAGGGAAGAGAAATTACATAAAGGAATCGTTGGGAGGACTGAGATACTTATAAGAATTCACTCCGTAAGAAACAAGCCACTTGAAAGCAGAGGATGCGGACATAAACTGAGGGATGAAATGAGACACAAAATGTACATTGGATAATGTCTCAAACACTCAATAGTCCAAGTGAAGACCACACAACTAACTGAAAACCGATGTGCCGTGCAGCTTCTTCACACAGGGGTGATAAATTACACATAAAAGACAGCACTGAAAACTTTAGCGCATTTCAAAGGTCAGCTTTGAGCACCATTCTCTACAAAACCCCTGCTAAATTATAGAAGCGTTTGCAGAGCTCGCTGTGATTCCCAGCATCCTTCCAAAGGAATGAACACTAAGCTTACATTTGCTTCACAAAATATTTAGGCACCAGGGAATGTCTACTAATCATGGCTATCAGCTACTCCATGGTGACACGATTCTGCAGCTGAATCTCAAGTTCTTTTGCATTTTATGAAAATCATAAACTTTTAAGTATAATAGTAACAAATGAATAAGCGTCCCTTAGTTGATTTATCAAGTCTCATCTTAAAAAAAAAGGTGTAATTTCCCAAAAATTTTTGTAAAGATATTAACTGAAATAACGTTTCCCAAATTATGAATTAGAATCCCATTACCTTCTTCAGTGATGGGTTATAATCAGCCGCCTGATGATGAAAATATTTTCTTCTGTTCCTTCCAAACGAGCACCTGAGTTAGAGCAGACATTTATATGATTTTTTTTTTCCTAAATGTAATACTTCACTTCTTTTAGTAGCACTGTTTTTTTCACTTCCTCCTATATAATATTCTATATATAATATATATTCTACTCTGTTGTCTATGTTGCTAAAATTCCACACTGCTGCATCAACAGTTTTCATCCTGAAATTCCTGCTTCTAATACAAATGTGAGAAACCTGGAAAGATTTGCATAGATTTTAATATGCTTTGCCTCATTCTCCAAAGACACAAAAAATTATACAGTGAATCTGACACGGTACTTTTTACTACTATTTGTTTCTCATTACCTCTATTCATTTGCCATCCACTTTGCTCAAAGAAGACACATACAAAAATTTCTAAAAAAGTTGTAATTCAGTAAAGTACAGGTAGTTATGCTGTGTTTAGCTAAATGATGTTGTGTTGTTACCTGCTTAAATGGTTTTTTAAAAAGGTATTTTTGCTACATAGCTTTGTGAACTATCAGACAGTACTTGCAAACTCATTTTGAAGGTTCAAGTAATATTCTGAATCATTGTAAAAATTGAATAAGACTGATTAAATGCTTCGTATTGATTTTTAAATATTCTAAAGGATTTTGTTCTAATAAATAAATGTTAAAATATAAAATGAAGAACAAGTCTTAATGGAAATAGCTAGGCCCTCTTAAATTCCTGATAAATCCAAAAGGAGCAAAGAAATTCTTCTAATTAATATTCAGCTATTATTTAAGCAGAAAGCTGAATTACTGTACAGCTCGTCTCAAAGGACCAGCCTAGTTTACTCACACTATCGCAACTCTTTCAAAAAAACAAATGAAGTGGAGCAGCCTTTGTTGTTACCTTAGGCAACTTCTTCCTCCAACCTATTTAAATACAAATAATATGCACAAAGAGAAAGATAACTCAGATAAAACACCCCGAAGATAACAACACCATCCGGCTGCTTAAAACTTTGGATTACCTTTGAAACAAACTATGTAATTGATCAGATCCTTTAGAACCTCTCTAATTAAAAGACTCTCACCAAATATATTGCATTTCCAATAATATAGACCCATAATAGCAAATGGACCTGATAAACATGATGCACAGTTAATCATTAAGGTTGTCTTTTTTAAGAACATCTTCTTATAATATATTTTATCTTCTTACTTTTCAATTCAGTTGGAAACATGATCCAAAAACCAGTCAATCCATTTTAAATATCAAAGTTTAAGTTGCTGTCCGGTTTTCTTGAAACACAAAAGTGAAAAGATATAGAAAATAAGAAATGTACATGCAGTGCTTTATAAAATTGATCTCACTTCATGTAATATTTCAGTTACAGTAGATAACACAGTTATACTGCATGTACATATTAACAATCAGAAAAAAGTTTCTGATTGTTGCAATATATGCAATTTCTACATCATAAATATCTAGTTATCTTCAAAAATCTGTAATTATAACTCATTATTACGCTAAAAAATTCTTAGAATCTTAAAATATATTAGATATTTTTAAATGAAATAGAAAGAAGTATTTTCTACCCATTTTGATACCTGCAGACAATTAAAAATAGGAATTTTACTCCTAATTTCACCCTCAAAGTTATAATTTCCAGGTCAGTTCAAATGTGTCTTTCACAAAAACGTCAAAAAAGACTTTTTGCGTTTTCAGTCCCCAAAGTTAATGGAGGCTTTGGAAGCTGCCCCTAAGGCAAAAAATGTTTTTATTTCTTTTTGGCATAGTTTAACCCCATTGAATAAATCTTCTGATGTTGACTTACTTTTATTCATGCTAGAATAAAGCTAATGTCACTCCAATTAAGTTGATGTAAATTAGGCTAAATTTGTGAAGGGATGGGAAACAGTCTCTCGCTTTTAACATATCTTAAATAACAGTAGAAGGTCTTTGATTCCTATTTATTAAAGGTTTTCAATGAAATTGGGATTAAAACAGGTCTATCTCCATCAGCTTTAGTGCAGTTGTCTGGAGAGAAGTGAACCCAACTGAATTCAGCGTGGGATTAAACATCAAGTGAACATTAAGGATGTGAATACGGGCTTTGTGGGGTGAAATTTGAATGGGGAATGATTAAGTTCCCACATGCTTGACCATTTATTTCTTAAAAATGAGTAGGAAGAGGAAGTGCCCTTAACCGCATCCATGCAGAATTATCTAACCAGGCTTTCAGTTCTGACCTTTGAGTAAGGTCACTTTTCATTGGATGAAAATGCACAGAGCCAAATCCATTTTTTTCATCTTTATACTTTAACACAAGACTGTACAGAGGTAACACTATAATCCCGAAGATGAATTTACCCAACAGTCTTTATGACTGCTTATGGCACTGGAGTGACTGGTAGGTCCTAAAATCTGAAATATTATCATTAAAAAGATATTTAACTCCCTCTAATGATTAAAAAGCCAAATGTATTTCTGTGGAAAAAATGAATTACATGAGTAAGGTCACCATTTTTCATACTGCAGAAAGAATTTTCAACAATGGACACCAGATATATTGTACATTGCTCCTTCTTTGCAATAAGACAGAAGAACCTCAGAAATAAGATTCCTGAAATATAATACAGAGCTTTGTCATTTTATCCATCAGAGGAGAATTAATTCCCCAGAGGAGACCACCAAGCTTCTTACCAAAAATATCCACACAATTTATGCTTCAATCATGGCCAAATTCTTCCAATTACCTGAGAACTATCTGGAACCTCAGCAACCTCTCCAGTGGACTATTCCAATTTCATTCCTTTTATGCCAGGAGATGACAGGTTGTTGTTGAAATTGATCTCTTTTATGAGGTTCATAACATACTCTTGAAATTACTGGGCAACTACAGAGTTTCTTCTCTCCTCAAAGGTCTTAAGAAAGGTTAATAACATCAACAGTGTAGTCTTGGTTAAAGTAGTAGTACTTAAATGGAAAGCTTTCACTAAATTTGCAAGGCCAGCTTCTGTCAGCCTTACTTTTTTCCTTATTTTCTTACATGGACAGTGATTCCAATGATTTTTTAGAAACATCTTGAGAAACAAGATGTTTCTTCACTGTAAATAAGCCTGTCAGAACCTGACCTCTGAAACTCTGAACAACCGCATTTCAAAATGATCAGAACCTCTCAAGATCTAGCCCTCTAAAAAAAAAAAAAAAAAAAAAAAAGAAAAGAAAAGAGAGAGTATATTCTCTCCTACTGCACCAATTAAGTGGTCTGAAGAGATCAGTTCAGGTTCGGTTTTTCAGTGATTTTTTTCCTGCTTTCCCAACAGATTACCCTTTCATTCATCTAACCATTTTGAATAAAGACTTTACGCTAGTGGTATTTTCCCTAGAGCATTCTCTTGTCATCACCTGTAGCAATTTATTTGGTAAATTATCTGGTGCTATCACTCGGACTGCTGCTGGTCCTTCAGCCAATATACATTAAATCCAGTTTGGAATTTTCTACACTATAGCTGCATCACTACAGATGTACCTCATGCATTTTAAAATTCTATTAAAATATATAGACATACATATGTTCACACTTTCAAATAAAACTCGTTGCTTTATAAACCTTGCTTAATACCTTCCCAGGCAGAGTGAATATAATTTCTTTAACTGCAATAAAGTTTCTGAGAAGTAGCATCCTCACCAATACCAAGGGGAAACACCCTAGTAGTCACATCTACTTTGAACTCTCTTTTAAGCTGCTCCAAACATTGCCAACCTTTAGCACTTGTGCTGGGCTTTATCATGACTGGTATTGGCCCAGGGCGTGTGTTTTGGGAAAGCTTCAGTGAAAATTGCTCAACGATCTTTCACATGTGAGTCAAGGAAAGATGCATCATTTGTCAATGTAATAAAGTGGGCAACCTTTTCTTTGTGTAACTGCAGTGCCTCCAAGCTTTGGAGCTGAAAGTTGACATTTGGCATGGCAGCTTCTATATTAGATATCATCTTCCTTCTTAAATCCTCGTAAACTTGACCAAAATATAACCAAATTCTAAGAACTCAAAATATTGAAGATTACACAGAGTCATGAGTTATTTCATTCATTTTCCCTACTAACATGCTTACAAAATCATTTAGGGTGTCCAAGCTTCTCATGGCACTTACTAAAATGTCATTTACTAAACCGTACCTGAACTTTCTTCAAAAAGCAATTGAGTCTGTTCCAGTTCTAAGCTGCAAATGCTAAAAATTGGATTTGTGGTTAAGAGGTGTTTAAGCGCCCTGGGTTGGAAAAGGGCACAAGGGCAGAGTCTGTGACACCTAATTAACATCTCTTACTGAGGCAAAGGAAACTTTGGAGTGATACAGAGGAACCAAACAACAAGGAGAAAACACAATTTTGGAAGTGAATCAGCTCGGATAGAACGTGAGAATGAGAAATGAGGCCTTTTAAAGCAAGAAGGTAGGATTAGAAAAAAAGGAAGGACATGCTGGACAAGAAAATTGGAACCTGAGCTGCTGGGAGAAAGAGCACAATCTAGGAAAAGCACAAAGTCCAGACGTAGATCAACAGGAAATATTCTAAGAGTTCTTGGGTGAAGGGAAAGGAGCTATGGATACAGGCCTGCACTTATGACAGCACCTAAACTTGGAACTAAGATGTAGAAAGTGAGCTTGTGTTAGTTCATAGAAACTCTAAGGATCCAGACACCTGCCTTTAAAGTCATTGATTGCTATTTATCATTCTATTCCCTCTTTAATGATTTTTTTTTTTTTCACTCTTAGCAGCCCTTTACCAGCAGGTTATCAGTTACATTAACACCCTCAAATCATAACAGCTTGGAAGACATTAGTCTAGAAAGGCTTCTCTCATGGTTGGATCCCCTACTTTCCAGACCATGAAGATATCCTTCAGCTATTAAAAGAATCTCTATGATAATTTGCACTTTCTTATATTTCTTACCCAGCAGATGTCCAGTTCATCGTAATCTCCCCTGAGCAAATTGTCTTGTTGTCCTGAGATCTTTAATAGTCGTCCCAGTATTTTTTTTGGGTTTGTTTTCCTTTCGCTCTCTTCAGTCCTCAGGGTCTGTAGCAGATGTTTATTATCGTTTCTCTTTTGTCTTCGCTATTATTCTGACTGTCTGCGGAATATTTTGCTGGCATTTCATACTACTTCTGGAACTTTTGAAGAATGGTGGCTGAAAAACATTAAGATGAGAGTTAGTATCTGCACAGTGAAATTCAATTCTGCTTTTTGTTATTACTAAACCTTCCTGTTTAAGTATACAGTATATTTCTTCCCATGATCTCTATGGTCCCTTCCAACTCTAAAAAATAAAATAAAATAAAATTCAGCTAGTGGAGACGAGAACAAACACACCACCTGCCCCAAAGAGAAAGAAAACAGTTTCCTTCAGCTTAGAAGGAATTACTGGCATACCTTCCTCACCAGCCATTTTCTCCTTACTGCTCAAAAATAGACTATGGTTTGTATTATTTATTTTATTGGTATTTGTATTATGTATTTTAAACCTGATTATTCTGTATTTGTTCTTATCAGCTACTAAGCAATAGCAGCATTCCCATAGCAGCTATTAAGCTATAGGAACGATATCTGTGAAACTGCAAACCTGCTGCTCAATAAATGAAATTGTCTTACAGGTAATTCTCTTGAATATACCAAAACTCACCTGCAGTTTAAATAACTATAATGGTAAGACGATGATCATATTGAAGAGGACTGGACCCTGTGCTGGCCCCTGGGGAATACCACTAGTCATGGGCCTCCAACTAGATTCTGTGCCACTTATCACGATTCTCTGAGCTCTGTATTTCAGCCAGTTTTCAGTCCACCTTCCCTGTCCACTCATCTAACCCACACTTCCTAAGCTTACCTATGAGGAAACTGTGGGAGACTGTGTCAAAAGCCTTGCTGAAGTCAAGGCAGACAACGTCCACCGCCCTCCCCACATCTGTCCATCCAGTCGTGACATTGTAGTAGGCTATCAGGTTAGTCAGACACAATTTACCTTTGGTGAATCCTTGTAGACTACTTCTGATAGTTTTCTTTCTATATGCATTGAGATGATGTTCAGAACGAGCTGTTCCATCATCTTTCCAGGGATGGAGTTGAGGCTGACTGGCCTGTAGCTTCCTGGGTCTTCCTTCTTGCCCTTTTTGAAGGCTGGAGTGACATTGGTTTCCTCCAGTCCTCAGGCGTCTCTCCTGTCCACCAGGGCCTTTCAAAGGTGACGGAGAGTGGCCAAGATGATGGAGAGTGACATAGGTCCAGTAGTGGAAACATACTCCTTGGTTCATCACGTTGATGTGGCATTAAGAAGCTGTCAGGCTGTTCACACCATGACTAGCTCCTCAGTGTTTGTCGGTATTTTTGTAGCTTTTTAAAAAAAAAATTAAGTTGCTCTTTCAAGAACGATGTGAGTATTTCAGCCAGACCTCCATGATGCAACAGAGTAAGGTCCAGAGGTTCCCAAAAAGCGTAGGCCTGAAATGGCAAGATGGCCCAGTGCTTTATGACCTTATTACCTTGACAGGATAACCAAGCTCATGCAACCTTCTCTGTGTGATAATAAACCTTACCAGCTCATACAGAGAAACACCAGTTGTTCTTGCACTCCCAGTTTATGCATGCTTTTTTAAATACCCCAGGATTTACCCCAGGAGATACCCAGTGGCATCTGGGCTCTTCGGTACAGAGCACAGCTAGGAGAACACACCTTTGGTTTCGGAATCACTCATGGGTGATTTATCCCATGTAACCTGAGCTATTTAAAAGTTAGGCCTTTCACTTATTGATACTTAAAACCAGCAGAAGAAGGGAGATAGGCACCTCACAAGGGAAATTAATCCCATTTATCAACCTTTTCCAGGAGGGGGTCATTATGTAGCTGCCTATTTTTCTTGACTTGTCACTAGATGACAATTAACTCCAGTCACCTGCCTTCTAAATGGCTGGTTAAGTTAAAACTGTGGCACACAGTCTCTGTACATAGAATCATCAAATCTTAGAATGGTTTGGGTTGGAAGGGACCTTAAAGATCATCGAATTCCAACTCCCCTTCCCTGGACAGGGACACCTCCCACCACACCAGGTTGCTCCAAGCTCCCACCAACCTGGCCTTGAACACCTCCAGGGATGGGGCAGCCACAGCTTCTCGGGGCAACCTGGGCCAGGCTCTCACCACCCTCACACCAAAGAACTTCTTCCCCACATCTCAGCTCCATCTCCCCTCTTTCAGTTCTCATACTGAGAAATGGTTAAGCGTGGCAATTTCTATACTTAATTTTTTCTAAACCGCTTTTTTTATGTGGTACCTATGTTCACTCTCCTAGGAAAATCTATGCAAAGAAACTACAGTAAATACTGGTTTTGATGAACAAACTTTTCCGCTACAAAGACAAAAAAAAAACACCCCAAAACCAGCAGGAGCATATTTCACTCCTTGAAAAGGTTAGCCAACTATTTTGTAAAGTGGTTTCCTTGGGGCTCTCCAAGACAACTGTGCCAGTTCTAGGGAGAAACAATGCACGGAAGATATAAGGGGACCAGAGTCTTTTGAACCAGCAGCTGTGCTCCTTGCGGCTCCCCGTAACGAGCAGACCCATTCCATGTGGAAACGGAACGAGCACAAGATATAAAAAAGATCAAAATTGTTTGAACCAGCAGCTGTGCTACCTGCAGCAGTTAATCTTTCCTGGCAATCTGTTAGAGACGCGCATTCCTCGGGCTGAGAGGACTAAGAGGCTTTTGCTGACTGCTGTTCCTCTGAGAGGAGCCAAGTCCAATTCTCCTTTAGTTTTACTGGAATGCTTAAATTGTGGGCTCGTATATATTGAAGGAAAAAACAACAAAAAAAAAAAGTCACTTTTATTTGCTTTGTTGGAAAGGGCGTTTCTGATAAGATGTTTTGGATAAGAGCTCTTTGAATAAGAGCTCGTTTCTTAACCCAATTTTAGTGTAACAAAATGCTAAAATCTTTTACTATGAAGATGACGACTTCATACAAGTTAAAATGTATTTAATAATAGTGTATATTATATACACTATAATATACAATACAAAATACTATATACAATATAATAATGTATATTCCCGTATGGACCCAATGGCTGCAGTGAACACAAAATAGAATTTTGTACTACTATCACTTAAAACTGAAGTTTATTTTCCCTTTAAAATATCAATATTTTTTCTCTTTACTGTGTCTCTGTTACTCTCATTGGACAAGTATTTTAATAAAACAGTACTTTGTTCCTTTGATACCTGCTCTCTTCCCTTCTAAGCCTCGTATTTCTACATATGTTCTCTGTCACACTGCAAATGGCATTTTTTACATTATGGATGATGACCTAATAGGGCTCAGAATTTGCTTTCTCACAGTTGCACTATTTTATCAAATATTTTGTTAGTCAGGAAAGGAATATTTTGTATTTGATTTAGGTTCCAGAGGTTATTTGTTCCATGGAAGCAGAAAGCAGCTGTTTCACCATACCTCTTTCAACAACTTTTGAGAAATGGAATAAGAATAAAGAGACTGTTTCCCACCATGTCAAAAATCAAACAAACAAATAAACATTTTTGCGTTTGTAATTTTCCCAAAGCCCATGTCTTTGGGAGCAAATACAGAGTGACATTAAGTCTCTCTGATGTATAGCCAGGCTTTGAATCTTAGCCCTCAGATGTGCTGGTAAGCTCTGGTGCTGCTGGCATTTTATGTTCCTCCTGGCAGAGGTGGGGCCAATGAGGCACAAAATGGTGTAATGGTGAGAAAACGGTGTAATGGTGAAAAACACGCTTTTCTGTGTCAAAATATCCCGTCCCTCTGCGTTTTCTACCTACCTTCGAGCCTGATTCTGAAGAAGTGTAAGAGCATCCGGATGGCTGCAAGCATCAGGGAGACAGGCGTTAGACTGCCCAAGAGGGTTCTCTGCAGTATATGCTGGCAGGAAGGTAAAAAGAAAGATAATTTTTGGTTTTAATAATAAAAAAAAAAAGCTGTTCTGGAAAAGTAACGCTCAGAAAGACTGAGAAGGGAGAGCACTTTCTATTCCAATAATGACATATTAATTTGCTTTCAAGTTCAAAAGCAGTTCCCTAAGAACCACACTGAACTTTACACAAGGGTGCTGCCAACTCAACTTTGAAGACCTAATGCCTCCTTTTGTAGCTCCTAAACAATGATTTTGAGTAGTCTGCCAAGTATAATGGAAACCTGCTAATAAAAATTCTTTATTTTTGATTACTTCTGTATCCCATACTTTGCTTTCTTCATGTATCAATTTCCCAGTGCTACAAAACCCCAATAATTTTACTGATGTAAGTAAGTAAAGTTTACTTTACAAAAGTAAACCCTTATTCTAGGCTTTCATAATTTTGTAAACATACATCGTCCTCAATTTTTTAATCTTCAAAGAATACACAGTTGTAGTAGCTAATATCTTTGACCAAGAGCTGTTAGAAAATTAATTTAAGATTTTTATGTATGTAGTAACGACTAACAGCAAATATATCTAATACTCGAATTACAAATTAAGAAAACTCAGAAGTTACAAGCTAAAAGCCTGTCTAAGCTTCGTTCAAAGAAAGAACTCAATTAATGAAGAGATGGCTTTCAACCCTTTCAACCTGATGAAATTTGTGTTCTTTTTGGTCTTAACAGTGTTCTACATTTTTCCAGTCTAAATTAGAAAATGCACAGCCTGTATTTTCTGGAGCATGAGGTTCAGACATGCTCTATATACTGAACAAAGCCAGAAGAAATGCTAAAGGTCTGAGCCATATGGAAGTATAGCAAAGGCTGTTTCAGGACATTTTTATCTCTTGCGTTGAAAATAGAGATCTATGCTTGGTATTTAGAAGTTAAGTTCTATATGGATAATAACTTTATCATTGAAGGACTGTGGGGATGTTGTCACTGAGGTGGATTAAGGATAAAAACGGAAGAAACTTATTCATAGGATTTGAAGGAAAAAACCCGTACATTTTCAGAACACCATCCAGTTCTCAAGAGTTCTTCTGATTAATTTTACTGAATATCTCAGGTTCTTCAGCTTTTTTTTCAGAAGATTGGGTCTCCCATTTCTCAGTGTACGCTAACACCCCCTGCAAATACACTAATTCTACAAGAATTGTGAATTAGGAAAAATGAAACTTTCTCAAATCCGTTGACAAATATGACAGAACTGTAGAATCTGTCATATGAAGAGAGACTGAGAGAGCTGGGACTCTTTAGTCCAGAGAAGACAAGGCTCAGGGCAACCTTATTTTTGTGTATTAACACCCAATGGGAGGGAGCAAAGGTGGACCCAGATTCTTTTCAGCGGTCCCTGCCAACACAACAAGAGGAAAATGGGCAAAACTCAAAACAAGGGAAATTGTATCTGAAGATAGAAGAGCCTTAGTTTTGCTGTGAGTGTCATCAAACTTTGGATCAGGTATTTCAGAGAGGTTGTGGACTCTTGACCCCTGGACTTATTCAAAACCCAACCATACCAGGACAGCCTTTCTTTGAGGAGGGGGGTTGGACTAAACCATCTCCAGAGGTGTCTTCCAGTCTCAACCATTCTGTGTATCTGAGGCTACATCTGTAAGTAAAGTTCAGTGGTTAAGAAATTTCATTAAAAAACACAGGGAAGTTCCAAAGATCAAGAACAAAAGTATTAACAAACTCTTCATCAGCAGAGAAACCTCTGCAGCAATGGTAGGACAGGTATGACCAGTTAGAAAGTATTTCCTTTCCTATAGAACAGAAATAATAAATAAGTTTTTTTGAGACCAGGCAGATAGTAAATCCGGGAAGAAAATAAACATGTGGGATCAATGGGAACAATTATGCCAAACTATTTTTTTTTTTTTCCTTAGGGAAAGGAAATCACACAAAACTTACCTCTGCAAACCAAAGAACAGTGAGAAATGAGAAACAATATAGCTTTATTTTTAAGAAAATAATTTATCTACAGCTTGTGAGTGTGAAAGCCCATTATATCTTGTATTTATATAAATCCACAACCTTCTGATGAAAACTATCTTAAAGTTTGCAATCTTTTATGTAGGTCTGATTGCAATGATAATTAGAGGTTCACAGATCTAATCAAGTCCCTCATTTAGATGTAGGATCAAACCTTAGTTCTGTCCACAGGCAGCAGCAGGACTCTACTCGCTCTGACAGCTTTGTCCAGTCATGTGTTTTTTCTGCTCCCCAAATGCCAAGAATGCTCAATGTGCTCAGCACATGATATTTTGTGAATTTAAAAAGCTCTAATCTTTATGTTGTTGGATCAGACATCAAACCAGCATTTAGATGAAACATTAAACAGTTTCTTAAGAAAGCATAAGCTTTTGTTGTGTGGACTCACTGTCGTGGGAATGGCGAGTGGTCTGTTTTGGAGTCAATTCATGTTTTACATCTTCAATAAATAAATGTTATCAATGTAGCTTTGCAAGCTTGGCATGAAAAAAAAAAGTTACAATTTCTTTACAACAAAATAAGCACAAATACTCCAGAGGAAGCACAAGCTCAGTGTTTACTGAATCATAGAATCATTTAGGTTGGAAAAGACCTTTAAGATCATCAAGTCCAACTGTTAATGTAACACTGCCAAGTGCATCACTAAACCATGTCCCTCAGCACCACATCTACACAACTTTTAAATCCCTCCAGGAAGAGTGACTCAACCCCTGCCCTGGGCAGCCTGGTCCAATGCTTGAACCCTTTCAGTGCAGAAATTTTTCCTAATATCCATCCTAAACTTCCCCTGGTGCAACTTGAGGCAACTTGCAAGGTTTCCTCTTGTCCCATGGCCTGTTCCTTGGGAGAAGAGACCGACCCCTCCTGGCTACACCCTCCTTTCAGGGAGTTG
>JAOQGH010000032.1:62178852-62207727 GCA_025769975.1 Gallinago jamesoni
ATAAGGTCTCCCCTCAGCCTCCTCTTCCTCAGACTAAACACCCCCAGCTCCCTCAGCCTCTCCTCATAAGACTTACTTTCCAAACAGGAAAATACATGTTTGATTCTTCAAGGGCATTCTTACCAAAAATTATAAGCTGATTGGGAGGGAAAAAAAGTGCTGGGAAAGTCATAATGGATATTAAGTTTGTTTTTGTTTTTTTTCTACAGGATCGTTGGCTGCTGGAATAAACTTTAATGTCAGATGAAAAGTGCAGGTCTTTCCAAAAGATTTGTCACAGCCAAAGTATAAGGTTAATGAGTTCAGCAAAGGGAAAAGCAAGCAAGATGTAATAATGTCATAAGCAAGGAAATAAAAAGGGAGAATTTATGGGTTATTTCTGTATTTCTGGCCTGTTAAATTATCAAGTTATTTTACCATAGGGTTGGAGAACAATATATTATAAAAGAAGCAAAGACCTAAAAGAAAGATTTCCAAAGGCTTGCAAAACCTCATTTATACTGGTTTTGATACCAGGATAAATAAAATCATAAGTGATAGATAGTCCAAGGAAAAAAATTTCGGACCCACGTCTCAAATTAATTTAGTCAATATCTTACTTTAATTGCAGATGATTGAGTAGGCAAGACAAAGTAATTGATCACTAAGAAATAATAATTACACATTTAGTTTGAATAAACTTCCATGGAATTTTCTTAGTTATATAAACCTAAAGACCACCAGCACAATGGTTGGTGTTAGTTGATCTATATTTGCAGTGAAAGAATATTCGTATCCGTGTCGATAAGGTATTTTCTGTTCCTGGGAGCAGACCTTCTCAGAACCAGCCTGTGTGAAAGGCCTGGCAATGGTTGGGTGGGATCTGAACAGAAAGACTTAGATGTCTATGACAGCAAAAGTCAAAAGGACTCAGTCAGGAGGCCCGTGAGGAATAAAATTAAGATCTCCTCAGTCTAGTGTATAAATAATACAAAAATGAAAAAGAAAAAAGGTATGACAAAATATCGTCTTCAAAGGGAGAAGTCATTATGACAATTATGAAACGCAACAATATGTTGGCACGTTCTCCTCTAGCTAGTCCAAATCCACCAAAGCAAATAATATTCTGTGATCCTATATGAATAATTAAAGCTCTTCAACACCTTGTCTTATTTCTATCTTGCCTTTCCCCCCATCCCCAATAGCAGACACATATGATGCAGCAGCATAAACTCTTTGGAAAAATGTTAAGAGAGAGAGGAATCAAACTGATTTTAACTTAAACTCAGATTCCACGAAGAAGAACATGTCTGAGTGCAACAAAAAGTAAAAAGCTGAGTTATTACATTGAGTGATTTAATTCCTGAAGGGTACTGCTGTGTTTTAAGAAATCCTTAAAATCCTTTTAAAAGGTATTTAAGAATTCCCCTATCTTTAACTCTTATTAACACTCATTACTTCTTTAATTACCATTAATTTACCATTGAATTGCTACTGTTACTATTGAACTAAAGCCTGTGTAAGCATACTGTACATTATTGTAATAAACTCATAAACTATTTCATGAAATGGATGCATTTTAATTCAATCTCTTTAAAAATACTCATGTGGTTGTGCTCACGAGCATTAATAACAATTGATGTAGTTAATTTACAAATAATTTCAGAGTCAAAAAAAAAAGGAAAACATGGTTGCTTTAAAAGCTGTTTTACCAAAA
Source organism: Gallinago jamesoni (assembly GCA_025769975.1). Classification (NCBI taxonomy): domain Eukaryota; kingdom Metazoa; phylum Chordata; class Aves; order Charadriiformes; family Scolopacidae; genus Gallinago; species Gallinago jamesoni. The sequence continues at coordinate 62,180,549 of JAOQGH010000032.1, forward strand.
ATTTTTACAATTCCACTCTTCTACAAGATGAAGTTTCACAATATGCCAGGCTTCTAAAAATTTTTATATATAAATACACACATACATATATATACATATGTAAAATTTAAATCAGTGAAATCAGACATTTGGGGGTTTTTGCGGAATTTTTTGGAATTCATAATGCCTCGCAACCTATTCCTCACTTTTTACTCCAAAGTAACGAGTAGTTTTCATGATGCAAGTTCTCAAGATTTGTCTGCACTAGAAACTTAATAATTATGTGCAGGGCCTGCAGTTATAAGTTTCAGGCTGCAGTTGCTGAGTGAGACAAGGCAGAGGTATTTATAGGGAGAAGGAGATATTTTAACATAATAATTCAGAATTACTTCTCTTGAGCAAAAAAATATGCCCTACCGTTATTTTACCAGTAAAACCATGCAGATATTCCAGGTTTTTCTATGTAAAAATCTATTTTAATCATAACTGACTTGTAACTTCTCAGAGTTTTGAAATCGTATCTGCGCCTGATATTATGTGCTACAAAAACAGTTATCTTAAATATTGGCATAATAATAATGCAAGTGAGAACTTAAATAGATTTTCAGTGTTCTCTATGTGGTAACTAACTTCAAAATAAGGCCTTAACCATGTTTTACTAGGCATTAAGCAAGTTTTGACTGAAACACTGAAAATCTAATGCGGTACGAACTCTGGGTAATAGTTTAAAATACATGTATAATAGATAAGGCACATAATAAAAAATATTCAAATAGAACATAACATGAATACTATAAATCTTAGGTATAAGGCATTGCTCCTCTGCCTTGAGATAGCATCCCACACACAGATTTTAAGAAAAAGAAGGGCTTGGGCCATAAATTTGGTTACCTCTCTTCTGGGTGTAAAATGGACATTCCTTCGTTTCCCCTCTTTGGTCTTTCTTTTGTTGACAGCGTGTATCAGTGGGACACATCTGCAGTGACTAAAACCTATTACCCACAAGAAGAGACAGATGGGAGAGATACAATTATAATTATTATTAATGAAATAAATGCCACCTAGCTTTTCTAAGGGCTGTTAACTTTTTTAATGAAAGTTTTGAATTAATCTCCAGCTTATAAAAATATTGAGTTTTACTCTAAACTGCCAATACTTCCCTGGCACTTTCAATCCATCATGTTAATATGTGGTCTTTTCTAGATCATTATGAAAAAATAAAAAAAGGGGGAAAAAAATCTCAGATTTACAAAACCAGTTCAAAGTTATGGGGCTGATGCTAATATAGCAGTATTATTTTGTACTTCTGGATTATTTTTGCCGAGCCATTTAATCTCAGCAAGAGGTTTCTTAGGGCAGAATAAAGCTATTTTTGTACTCGTGTGAACAAATAGATAAGTGCTATCCTTCCTTTTTTACAAGGTGAGATGCAGGGAGGAGTTGGGAGCATTATTAACCTTAGCAATGAGGCAAAGAAGAATAAATCAGAGGACAAAATGTCCAAGGAAGCAACAAAGAAAATTAATACATGTGTGAAAAGAAATTAACACATATCCTGTGAATGAGAACTTTACTTTTTAAGAGAATTTTCTAGCATAAATTAGAAAGCTGAGCAAGAGCATAAAGTATGCATTATGAGATTGGCACTGCCCATTACGTGGGATGACACAACACGTATAGCATTCAAGGTATGTTAAAGAGTGCCTATATGGTAAAACAATGGTTTTAGGTTAGCGTTAACCTAACACACTAATCTTAATGGCTCAAAGTGTGAGTCGTTGCCTTTCCCCCCACATGAAAACATTAAATTTTTGTTCTTGTCATTTTTACCATCAATAATTTTCTTTATGATTGAGGATAATGTGTTCCCTATGTTTTCTATGACAATTATCAGCCCAGAATACCCCAAAAGATAGGTAAAACAACAACCTTGATGTTATCACACGTTATGACGATGAACCCGTAGGACTCCTTTTCCTATTGACTGTTAAAAATTGAACTGCAGTAGAAGCAGAGAACAATGCCCAAAGTTCAGAAAAAGTGCAGTTGTGTATGGGTTTTTCCATGCCCAGAAGATAAAACATTGGGAATCCACTGTGTGGCCAAACGAGGAGCTCCTCACATTACCCCAGGGTCGACGACATCCTCGATGCCTTTTCTTTTTGGAACAATTCCCACGTTTTTTCCAAATCCCTATCAGCAGCCACTTTCTGCAAGCACATTAGTAATAATAGTTGCATCTAATCTGTTTCTTCGCACAATGATTTAGGGATGTTAACTAGCCTTTATTGTGCGAACTATTATCCTCTCAAATCATTTCTTGCAGCTGGTGATGACTGATTTGTAAGGTATTATTTAAACGGGCATAATATCCTCTTGTCATGTTATGAAATTTTTATTAATAAGCTTATAAAAAAGGCAGTAGCTCAGCATCAGTAGCTTTCTATTTTGAAAGAGATTATGTCGTTATGTAAAACTAGAGGGGAGGATTTAATAGCAGGATCTGTTCGTAAATTGGGCATGCTGGTGTCCTAATCCTAAAACAAGATACGGTCTCCAAACGTCTACAAAAGCAAAACAGATTCTTGGGATCTGATCCACCTGTTACAGAACAGCTACCTCCTCTTAAAAACTTAACGTGTAAGTAGATGTTCTACCTGAATCTTTTTATCACATTAATTGCTGTGTACAAAAGGGTCTGCAGAATGTGGCTGCCGGAGTAAGTGGGTGATTTCAGTTTATTTGTCCTTATGAGAAAAAAGGGTGGAAAAGGATGACAGTTATCTTACCGTAAGGCTGATTTTTCGGGCTGGCAGCCATCCTGCCTTGTTAACGAGGATAAATTTTACTGCCTTTGTTCTAGATCCCACTAAACTGTGTTTAAACAATTATGACGACTCCTGTTGTTTCCTGAAATTGTCTTAGGTTTTGAAATCTCTTTTAGGTTCTTTTATGCCACACACCTAGTTATTTACTTAGGTTTTTGTTCCTGAAATACCTAGATAATCCAAATATTGCAAGGTCTGTTATTGCAGCTTCTGCACAGAGATAATAAAACCAGCTTTTTTTCCCCCAAATCGCTGACACAGGAGAAAGCCATTAGAAGAGTTGACCATGCATATTAAGGCAAAGAACAAGGACACATGATCACAGACAGAATGAGATAAACCAGAGTCAGAAATGAGTGTAGGTTGTTTACGAACCATTTTTACCTTAAAACATGTTGATTCATTAAATCTGGAACTGTTATCAGCACAAGATAGTTTTAGATGAGCAGAGAAACTTAGGAATTTGTAACTAAAAAAAAATAAAATATTGAAATTACGATAAGCAAAAGTTTTTATAACATTTTGATATAAAAGACACATAAAAAACCTGAAAGGATTTTTTCCCCCAGCATTATTCAGTACCAATAACCGCGGTACATTATGTGCTTGTGAGTTATAGGGTTGGATTTTCTGCACGTACCAAGGAAGAGTTGTGTCTTGAAAAGGTACCTGAAGCAGACAGAGGTTGGCACAAACAGATAAGACATAAAAGTTAAAGGAACCTGGGATAAGATTAAGGTCAGCATCATTTGGCAGAGTGGCTCTCGGAAATGGCCTTTCTATACGATCCGATGGAAAGGGTACAGATCAAATGTGTATGTCTCTGAGCGTAAAAAGAAATAGCCAAGGACTAGACATACTTAATGTCAATTGTCTATTTGGGACTGGGTAAATAGGCAGGCAGCCCAGTTCTATGTGGAAAATGATTCTAATCCAGTTGCATTTTTAACACAATGTAGATAGTTTTACACGAGACAAAAAGGCAAAAGGAAACCGCCTCCAGTTGCACCAGGGAAAGTTTAGATTGGATATCAGGAAAAATTTCTTCCCTGAAAAGGTTGTCAAGTATTGACGCAGGCTTCCCAGGGGAGTGGTGGAGTCACCAGCCCTGGAGGGATTTAAAAGTTGTGTGGATGTGGTGCTGAGGGATGTGGTTTGGTGGTGGACTTGGCTGTGTTGGGTTAACGGCTGGACTCGATGATCTTAAAGGTCTTTTCCACCCAAAGCAACTCAATGATTCTATTTATGATAAGAAAAATAACCTCACTGTTATTACTGCCATTGTGTTGTGAAGTCATTACAGTACCCTCTAACTAAAAAATTAGAGACAAAATGGGTCAATTTTTACTTCCTTTTTTTTTTTTAAATCTCATTAAGAGAGCACGTGACTAAAAGTTGTGTAATACTTTGAAAGTTTTTACAGTTTTCAGAGGCATTATGTGATTTAAATAACAATGGGATATATCCAGTTCTGCCTTGAAGGATCATGTAAGTTTCCAAAGAAAAATATCAAAGGGGAAAATGAGATAAAAGACAAAGGAAAATATTAGCAAACCTGTTGTCTGTTATCCACGGAGGATATTAACATACTGCAGAGATTTCTACCTATAAAGGCTGTTGCAAATGAATGTCACATATTGTTATTGAAGATGACTTACACATCAAACCAATACTGAATTTTCTTGTGAAACTTAATGAATACGAATAAGACTTGATTTTTAAGGAACTAAAGTTTTAAAAGAAAGGATTTCTTAATGTCACAGTTAATGACAATTAATTATGTGTATAATTAAAAGGTTTGTTTGATTATTGTTACAATGCAGACTTGAAGATCTGAGGAACAGGCTGTAAATATTGCTACAGTGGAGCTGAAGAAGAAATGGACTCTTTCTCTAATGAGGTCTGTCTTCCCCAAAAGATAAAATTACTACCTGAAGTCCATTTGCTGAATATTCAGAAATCCTCTAGCTTTCATTGTTTCCTTTGATGGCACATCCTATACACAAACAGACAAAACGCAAATGAGATGAAAAGCTGGCCATGCTTGTTAGACAGATAAAGTTTTGCTGGTATGGTTTGGGGTTTTGCTTTTAATCTTAAATTTCATGGTCTTAGAACAAAACAAACAAATAAAACCCCACAATGAAAAACAATACTTAAAAAAAAAAAAAAGCCGGAGAGATTCAGATTCCTCTTCCCCAAGGACTTTCTTCTCCACAGCCTTTCTGAGCACATTATTGGTCCATGTTCAACTTGGTGTCTATCAGGACCCCAAGCACCCATGGCTTCCAGCCAGGAAAACACTATCTTGTATTTGACACCAAGTTGAAGATATTTCATTCTCTTTTTATGATGCTTTTCTTACATGGTTGTCATGTATCCATACTCCTCCTTGGCAGACAGGAAAGCTTCCAAAGAGAGAGAATCGGGAAAAGCAAGCAAAATGTTACTAAAAAAAAAAAACAAAACACCAAAGAAAACTAAAGACAAATTGTGCCTTAGTTAAAAGTCTGACTGACTCCTTATTAACTGCAGTATAGACACATCACCCATGAAATCGTAAAACTATGCCAGCTTAAAAAGCAGAGAACAGCATAGAAATTGCCTTCATTTCTTTCTATTTGCAAAGGACAGGTATATCTTCCAACTGCTCAATTCTCTGACCTAGCAAAAGCATATCCATTGAAATTAATTGTGCATGTCATCATCCAACATCTTTACTGACACTTGAATAGTGAACGTTTCAGAGGATCCAGAAAGAGGTCACGATGCATATTTAGGAAAGTCCTGGCAATTTATCACCATTTCCCTGCATTATAAATGAAATCAAGGTTCACGGTAAAGCTTATTGAAGGTGATATCAAGGAAGATACTAATTTCGAGCATTTCAAGAACTTGGTAAAAATGAACTAAATAGAGTTGGAATACTCATAGGGTCCAACTGGTAAAGGAGAATCTGGCAGAGAGTTAGAGCCAGAGTTGTCACACCATCTGTTGTCCAATATAATGTATTTCAACAATTCAGAATTTAACAGAGAATCGGACTTATTCTTGTATCCAGGAATGTTATACAAAGAAACAGAATATAATGGAAAAGTTCCAGAATGGCATCAGTGTCCCAAACAAGCAGTATATTAGTAGCTTTGTCAAAGAATTCCCAAAAGGTATCTTAGTCCAGAAACAATAAATTAATTCAGATTATCATATATGGGCTGTGATCATTCTTAGATCTTCAGAAGATGAGGAAAATAATCCACATTGAAACCTGAAATCAATGGCTGTCATGATCCTTAGTTGGGATTAAACCAGATTTGTATTAATCCGCTTCTCAGTGCTTTGAACCACCAAAAAAAACCCCACCAAACCCAAAACCCAGGACTTGAGAGAAAGTCAGAGAAATTTGTATGAACTTCTACTGCCTTCAACATTTAAGACTAAAAGAACATGGAGCAGGCAACCAAAGGCAATATCTTGCTAGCAAAAAAATCACATAATAGGACTTGGATTATGCATTCATCAGGTTTCATACGAAGACAATTAAGGATCTTTTTCTCTACAGTATGAGTGTCCCAGGATCTGACATGTCTGATTTGGGATGAAATACTTTACTTGAATTATAAGAAAACTTCTTTTAATATTCAATCTTAGTATTCACAACCACCTTATATCCATTTCTTCATGTGTCAGCATTGCCCTTTGAGTCATCCATATTAATGAAAGCTGGAATGATATTGATACATGAATATTCTCTTTTTATTACTTCTGGGCATTTTGTAGTAGATTTGATCTGACCTTATTCTGAATGCTAAAAACCCTCCTAAAACCTTGAATTCTGTGATCTGTCATACTACCAAACTAACCTTCCCTTTCTAAAACATTTTTTTTTCCTGACTCTATGATCAAAAGGCCTTGAGGTGTGCCTCGCATGCCATCTCTCTTCCAGAGACTTTCTCCTTAAATGAAATGTAGAGTTCTTAGTTTCACTTGTGGTGTAATTTTTTTTATAACATTAATTTATACTGGGTTTTTTTTTTGCAAGCAATCAATCAATCATGAGCACAGTTATAGCAAAATCTGTTTTAGCAAAGTCTCTTTGAAGTTCAGGTAATTTTCTTGCTTTATAAAGATAAATAATTAGTAGGATTGAGGAAAGAAATCTATGAAAGACTTTTATTTTGTTCAGTGCCCTCATAGTAGATATTATCAGATACTGACATTTATCCATCTGTGTTTCTATATGCAGACAAATGGACTTCTGAGGGCAATGTAGCATGTGAGAAAAATAGTGAAGCATCTTAAAAATCCTTTCTCCTCATTCATATAATTTAAAATATTGGCAAGTCTGAATGTAAAGACTGTAAAAATAAATGTGCGACATTTTCAAATTCAGATGACAAAACATGATCCAATATCCCATTTAAATTATCAAGTTAGAACTTCTTTAACACAGAATAGTAGTTGGAATCACACAAAATAGAACAATGGTAAATATATCTAAGTTAATGATACATATATTGGAATTCAAAGTTCACCTGAAAGGGCGTTAAAGTAGAAGACAATTTTCCATTGACTTCATTTTTACTGAAATGGGCTGAATTCTACAGCACTATTAAGAGTTAAATTCAATACAACAGTTTGTTACAGAATTTCTTGGGATTAACTTCTCTGTCTGCCTCTATATTTCACTTTTTTTCCCTATGCACTTGCTGTCTCCTTTAGTTCACATCACTTCTTCTGACATTTAAAGCTTAAATGGTGGAAGTTAAAGAGCATGGAAACTAGAGAAACAGGTTTGAAACCTAAACTGTGTCTTCATGCTTTCATAGATCCCCATAGGTAAAAATCCAGAAACCCCTAATGGAGAAAATTTTCAGAAAAACACCCCTGCCTAGAATTTTTACACCAACAGAAATTATCTGAAATGTTATTATTCCCTTCTTAAAGTTACAGAGGAAAGTCAAACTACTTCTAGGGAAGGGCAGAGGGAAAGAAGTACTACACAGGTCATTGTTACAGAAAATAAATCGTATATTAGCTTTTGTTTAATGAGGAAGATGTTTTTATGGACATGAATCTTCAGAAGATTTATGTCTTTGTATAAGTTTTCCTCCTTTTGATAAAGATTAATTTTAAAAAGAAGGCCATGCAAATAAAATTCATACACTAATATTCAGGAAAAACATAAACTTAACCCCCTTTTTTTATCAAGTGCAAATAAATGAAAATTTGTTTCAAAGCTGAAACATTGAGTAAAACTGTGATGGATGGAGAGCTGATTTCTAATTTTGTCTGTGAGATATTTGTTGTGCAAACATGTTTATCTAGTCTGAACAAAAACTGTAAGGAAGAATAAGCATGAAAAAAAAACACAAAAGCCTCTTGTAGAGCATTTAATGTTTGTTAAATGCCCAATGGTCTTTTTGTTTGCATCGTCTTAGAACCTCTGATAAGGGACTAGATTCGCCATGGAGAATGCACCTGTGCTAAGGTGGTGTGTATACATAAAACTGAAGAAGAAAGTGAATAAGTCAAATTACAAGCAACATGCAAGAGAGTGATATAGAATAGAGAAAAAAAAGTAATTACATTGGTCAGGGTAACACAGACTAGAAAAATACATCAGGTGAGAGTTTGACCTTAGAATAAAGGACCAAACTAGATGATGACCTGAAGTCCCTTTCATTGCTGTAAGATTGATCCAAGCCAGGAGATGCCTTCCTGGTATGGAATGAGTTTCATTAGGTAGAGGAACAGTAAGGTCCTTAACAGCTTATGCAAGTGAGGTTTGGAGTGGATATTTTGGAGACAGCACTATATAGAGGGTGTCTAAGACTTTGGGGGGTGGGGGGAAGGGAGAGAGGGCAAGACCTTAATGATTATTGCAAATATAAAACAAATTTTCATCCTAAAATATCTGGTGTTGTACACTAGCAGCTAACAAATCCTGGTAAGAGGAACCGTCATATTTGAACTTGGACACAGAGAGCAAGTGTTGGAGAACCCCAACTGAGCAAAATCACAAAGTCTAGCAGCTGGGTGAGAACACACAAGAGACTATGAAACATGCAGTAGTACTGTGATACAACTGAAAAAATGAAGATTATAGCACATAATATAGGTAGAAGAAAGTTCCAAATGACATAGAAAAGGAGGTCCATGGTGAAGACAGGAGGATGACAGTCGTATAAGGGAGGTGGATGATGGGAAGATCTGGAAATAGGAAGGACAATATGGGACAAAGAGGGGAAAAGGAGCTTGGACTTGATGTATTTAAAGATCCAGAAGAGTAATGATTCATAAGATTGAAAAGCAGAGGAGAATGTGGACAAAACACTAATGGTACATGAGATAATTTTAGAGGTTAGCTTTTATTTTATAGCTTATATAGTTGGAGGAGAAATTGGGAACTCCACCAGACAGCTGTGAAGGAGACCTGTGCTACACTGGAACCAGGACACGTGCAGGGCATGTTTGCTAAGCTGGGGAAAGAAAAATAAACTACTGAAGTGCTTTAAAGCAATCATCAGCACTGTTGTGCACTGGTGAAGACGTACAGCAAATGCAAACCCAGCAATAAAGAGAACCTGAACAACAGAGAATGAGAAAGAGGAAATTTAAATACATTAGCTGGGATTGCAACAAAAAAAACCTTGTATATAGGCTTACCATTGACTTATTGAATCACACTCCTTTGCTTTTTCTCTGGTTCAATGACTCCAGCAGCACATTTTCACCCATCTGAATGAGAGCTGAAATTCCCAAGGTGATTTCAAATGCCTCTTATTACAATGACATCATAAAATCAGAGTTTGTACATTAAATTACCGCCGCTTTGGGTTATGGTTTTTAAGTTCTGTTTGTCCTCTGAAGGAAACCGGTGAGACCGATGCCTGAGGCAAATTGAGAAATTAAGTTCAGGATTTGAATTTTAACTCAAACAGGCACTTAAATCAAAGCTCGTGTCCTAGTGTAAGAAAGGAACACGGCTTCAGACTTTCTGCACTCTTCCACTGAACTTGAAATTTCAGACACTTTACTCGTCCATAGGGTTTCTCTACCAAGTGACAACTACCCAGATATCAGGGATGGCAGTAGCAAGTGTTAGGATGATGTGGTGCCTCTGAAAACATGAGGCATATGGCACTGTGCCATAACCTGCAAATTAAAGGCAAGTACTCATTTTTATATTGCTGTACACTTTGAACGGGAGAAGAAAAAGAGAGAAAAAAAAAAAAAAAGGCAGAGGAGGGAAAAACATGGCAAAGAATAAAAAGAAATGTCAAGAGACTATCCTTATATGAGTTTTCATTTAATTATGCCTGTCTCAGTATTCTAGAAGAAAATCAAGAGGTAAAAGTATAGGAAATAATAATAGTAATAAATAATAAAACTGACAACACTAACAACAACAACGATTAAGAACGGGTTAATCTCTAGGTAGTATGATATAATTAAAAAGAGGGACATTTTAAAACTTTGATTGATTCGATGGAATTCTCTAAAAGGAATCTGAATAGGCAGTTTAAAGAAATACTGGGAACCAATCTGGAAACACATGTCCAAATGCTCTATTTCTACACGTCAAAGGAAATTTCAGTGAAACGTAACTGCAATTAATATTACTTAAATGAAGGTGTAGGTGAGCTATTATGACCTATATTGGATTTTGATGAATATTTTAAAATACATTTTCTAAAAGAACTGGGCTTGCCTTGCCTTAAAAATACACACACATAAATCCATATGTATTTTGTAATAATATCCACGTATTTCTTTGATCAGCTATCCTAAAATCACAATTTTGTTTTACTTCTCTGGACAGAAAAAAAAAAACCAAAACCACATCCTAACATACCCCGTGTCCTAAACATACGTAATGCATCTCACATGCATTCTCACAATGTCCAAAAGTGAAATTGCTAAACCAGACAGTCCTGATTCTTTGTTTCCAACTGCTATTCCCATTTCTATTTGGTAATGCCTTTATCTCCTTTCCAAGCCTTCCCCTTGTAAGTGATTTTTTAATGATCACAATAGACCAAACCCCTCTCTTTTAAACTTTGTCCTTTTGTGGAACTAGGCATCCAAAATCATGCTCAGTCATTAACCAACTGTAAAGACAAAAATTAGTTCTGCCGGACTGTATTTAGCATTCCACACTCTTTACAGTAATGAAAAGTCCAAACTGTTGACTTTTCTTTCTCTTAAATAGATAAACCACATTGGCTGAAATTCTGTGAAAGATATTCCTCCCTGACACATACCAGGTTTCAAGCTGGAGCCCAGTCTTACAGCTGGGTTATGAATCTCCATAAAAGAGGAATTTAAAATGGAATTCCTGGCAGACCTAAGGCCAGCAGAGCTACTTGGACCTGCTATATTAGGGTTTTAAATCAAAATTATGTTACTAAAGATGCATCAGCTGGACACAGACTAACACTCTGGCATGTTTGGGACAGTCAGAAACACAGAAGTTGTAAATTGATCATATTTACTGAGCTCTGAATTATGAGAAATGGAAATGCGGCTGGTTCCTTGAAAATCCAGTTGCAATTTATATAGTCATTATTAAGCAATTAATGTCACTTAATATAAAGTGCTACTGCAGGGATACAGCACAATAATCCTTTTTTCATGAATATTTCTTACTGTGTGTTTTAAAAGTAACTCTTGTGAGAAATTCTGGCTGCTAAGTTAAGTAAATCAATTAAGAGATTATGAAATACGACCTCCTAAAAGTTTTGGAAAATAATTATTCAGTTAGAAACCTTTACTACATCAAATAATTTTGCAGTATTACTTCATTCTGTTGGGTTGGTTTTAATTTAAAGCTGGGGGACTAGTCTATCATAAAGGCTAAATATTAACTGGGATGGCACTTTTCAGTCATTGAAATGGATAAAGCGAGGTGGATTTGGAAGGATTCACAGATCCAACTTGTGACCCTCTGCAAATACGCTTCAGCTTTGCCACAGTTACAGTTTTCTCCTCATTTAAGAATCTTAGACCTTTTTAAGTCCCAGCACCAGTTGTACAGATTTGTCCGGAGCCCTGGGCCAGACCTAAGGGTCGGTTCCATGTGCATTTATCTTGCTCATCCAGGAAAACCGAGTCTCTGACCAGCTCAAACCGTCCTCTTAAAGTGGTTTTTAACTTTAAAAACCAGCACACTTAGAGCTACGGGTTTTAAAACTATAAAGCAGTCCATACATCTCTATCTTGCCTCAAGGCTTACTATCTGCCGATACCGATGTAGAAAATAACAGGCATCTCGGTCTGTTTCTCTTCAAAAAAAAATCTCTTTTCACTTTTGACACAGTTCTTTTGAAAGCTTCTCTTACCTTCTATATTCAAGGACTTTTTCCTATCCTTACTTTTTAATAAATCTCAAATATTTTCTGAGGGGTGATTTATATAAACCAGGTTTTTTTTTTCTGTCAGCTTCCCGTTAAACTTCAGCAATTTATTCAGACGGCGCGACATCCCAGTCGGCAGACTAACAGCATCCCTACCTTACACAACAGTTACAGTTCTCTTACAGATTACTTGATATACCTGGATTTTAAACATTGTAATGTGTCAACGCTGCATTAGTCCTAAGAATTCTGTATAGTCGATCCTACCCCTCAAACAATAAAAGCTCAGTTTTCAAATATGAAAGACCAAGGAGGCACAACATCACTAAAACTAAAATTTTTAAAGAAAAATGGGCTTTACTTAATTTTCGTTAACAAGAAATCAAGTACTTCTTGACCACAGAGGTTACCAAATTATAAAAAGGAGAAAGGGATGGTGGCAGTATTTCACAGTGCTGACTGAAGCGCAAAGATAGCTTGGAAATATAAAAATTAAGATGCAAGTTGTTCTCAGTTTAGCTATTTAGTCTAGTAAAATGAACACTGGTAGCACTGGTACATCATCAGCATCAAAACTGATTGTAGAAGTTTCACTCTTACACCAAAGTTCACCATTCACTTAGGTAAAGGCACAAGAAATGCTACTGTAACTGTGAAAATTATTTTTATCCGTCCAATTAGCTGTGCTTTTCCATGTCTGGAAACCAGCCCATCAACATCTTTCTTGTATTGGGGCACCAAAGCTGGTCACAGGACTCCAGAAGTGCTCTAACAAGTGGACTGGAGAGGGGCATAATTGCTTCCCTGGGTCTCCTAGACATGCTCCTTTTAGTACAGTCCTGGTTGCTTTTGGTCTTTGCTGCCAGGGCTTATGCCCAGTTTGTCATCCACCAGTGCCTCCCCAGGTCCTTCTCAGTAGAGCTGTTCCCCAGCCCGTGTCATTGTAGAATCATAGAATCGTCCAGGTTGGAAAGGACCTTTCAGATCATCGAGTCCAACCCTGAACCCAACACTGACAAAACCCATCACTAACCCATGTCCCTCAGCACCACGTCTGCCCGGCTTTTGAATCCCTCCAGGGATGGTGATTCCACCACTGCCCTGGACAGCCTCTTCCAATGTTTAACAACACTTTCAGTGCAGAAATTTTTCCTAATATCCAATCAAAACCTCCCCTGGTCCAACTTGAGGACTCTTGTCCTATTGCCTGTGACTTGGGAGAAGAGACTCTCCACACACTACTCTACACACTCCTTGCTGGCCCATTCACCCAGTCCCCTACATCCTTCCAAATGGTAGAGGTCCTCCTATTTTGATGTCCCCTGTAAACTTGATGAGGGTGCACTCCATAGCCTGCTCCAGCTCAGCAGCCTGCCATCTGAGTTGAGGTGCCTTCTCCCCTTTCCTGAGCAAGCCAGAGAGACTTAGATGATATAACGAAGCTAGATATTTACAGTGAACAAACTTTTTGTTTATTTGTTGCTTACAGCAGGCTTTTGGAAGATGCTGCCTTGTTTTTTGCTTTTCTTTAAAAACAAGAAGAAGAGCCCAAATAGAAAATAAAATCTGAGAGTGACATTTCAATCAAGTACAAAAGCTCAGTTTCCTACTTCTCTTTTCCTAGTTTCTACTGGGAGCATCAATACTCCTATTGTCATTTTAAATACAAAAGAAGCCATCTGCTCTCCCAATACGCACAAAGTATCTGATTAAAAAAAAAATAATAAATGAAACAACAGAGATAATAATTGCTCTGCACATTTATAAAAGTAATGAGCATAATCCATCAGATTTTAGGACACATCCCTTACACAAGGCAGGAAAAAAAAAACATTATTATGGAGGCACTGTCCCTGTGTTAAATTCCTGCTACTGTAACATGACATCCTGGTAGATTTTATTCATTTGTTAAGTTCAAATTTTCCGAAGTTTAAAATTATCCTGAAAACTCATGGCAGCCTGTTCCTATTTAACCAAAGCAGACAGTTTAAAATACACCAATATGCTGATATTCTGAAAAATATACTAAGATGGATGATAATTTGAGGGCCCTTTTAATAAACTTATGGTGTTTAGCAGTTTTTAGTCATTCTTGGGAATAGGGCTCTGACTGATCTATTGAGGGCATGATAAACTCACACATTTCCATCCACAATCTGACATTATTTAATTTGTTATGATTCCAAATAAATTCCAATGGCAGCAGCATGATGTGCAAGCAACCACTTGATCCTGAAGCTTTGATTAATCCACATTTGACCAACCATCTTAACTCTCTTCATCAGTGATGACACTGTCTTCGCCAATCCCGCACCATAATTTGCATAAAACCAGTGTCGTCGCATGACAAATAAAGAGTATCTTTCATTGACCTGATTTTTCTGGCCTTAAAAGGCATGGCAAAAAATTATAATTAACTTAAATGAGAGTGTAGGAGGTCTCTCCGTCCTTGGTTATGTGAATCTGAATACGATTCCAGTTGAGACACAGATCCAGGCCAGTTGTTTTACAGTTTCAGTCAAGCTCTGCAACTAAACAGACACAATATCTCCAGAAACACAAGCAAAAAGAGAGCATCTCTGTGTCATCATAACAAACCACTGTTACGGTCAGATAGTGTTCAACTGTGAATCCCGTAAAATGAAGTGTGATAAGTTGCAGTCTGCCTAATAAAGTGTGACTTGCCAGTCTTGGCTCGTGAATCTTACAGTTAGTACCCCTGAACTAGTCCTACCAGACTTTAAAAACAAACAAACACAAAAGCAAAAAAAAAAAAAAAAAAAGCCCACTTCAACCAACCAGACAAAACTTTTTGGAGAATTAGCAAAAGCTTACCAGATTTTCATTTCCGCAGAGGGAACAATATCCATTACACAAACCGGATCCGGTGGAATTTATTTCGTTTTCCAAAGAGGTTTTAGAATCCGTAGTCTCTGGTTTTTCCTGAGTTTGGCTGTGCCCTTGACCTATTTTTAAGTAGTTGTGATTTTTCTGGAGCAGAGCTTGCTATGTCAATTTACTGGAACAAATGGTCCTTCTGTTTCCCTGTGAGATTTCTATACCCCTAAGCAATTTGTCCCCCGACTTATTTTGAACTCTCTGATATTTTTCTATGTTGTCACTCATTTGCGTTTCAAGTTGCATGAAGAACTATTTGCTTTTTCTTGTAGATACTTAGTTCTTTAGAGTCCTTTTGTAGCTTTGCTGTCCTGCTGGGCATTTTTAAGATTTTTTTTCTTCTTCTCAAAGAAGAAGAGCAGAAAAACTTTTTTTTTGTTTCCAGTTGATAAGCTTTGGTCTCTCATCACACAAGTTTTATATTCTTTTTACCTTTTAGCTGTGTACTGGTGGCATCCTGCTAATTCAGTATTTTACCTTATTACTCACATCTTCCCAAAATGAATTTGTTTCAGGATTTGAAACCACACTGTCCCTTTTGCTTTGCTCAAAGTGCTCAATAGGTTCTTATTAGAATGTTTTCCAAACTGTTTCAATTTTTTATATATGAATAGTTGTGATGATAAGTAGACTAATTGATGGTGCACAAAGACAAATGGCAATGTCCTTAATACATTCAAAAACGTTTCAGTTGTTTCATAGTCTGAATTTTGCAGGAATTACAGTTTTCAGTAATGGATAACCATAAAAAAAAATAATATTATTTGCTCTGCTTATCTAAGTATCTCAAAAAGGCTATTCAAATCAATTGAACAACGGGAAAAGTTTTCAGTTCCTCCCACTGGATCAGCTGTATAATTTTCCTGACATTTTGGTTCCCTCAGTAAAAATACAAATTTCATGCAATTTGTGAGCCACTCTTGAGTACACTTTTTTTTTTTTTTTTTCACACGACTCACCCTCTTTCTTTAGCCAAAATCAGGAAGATGTTGTAATTCTGGCTTATGGCAGTGAAAGGCCAATTGTGACTAATGAACAGGCAACCAACCAACCTTCAAATCCCAGGCAGAAAGTGAGGAACAGAGGGAAGCAGACAAGTGGCTGTGAGAAGGGAAACAGAAAAGGAAGGATCCTGGGCTGCCTCACTCAACAAGCAAGAAAAACGAGCTTAGATCCTCATCCCAGGTGCAGCTTTCCCAGCTTGAATACAGGACCCACCATGCCACGCATTTCCAGCCACTTTCAGGTCCTGGAAACCTAGTTTATAGAATCATAGATTAGTTCAAGTTGGAAGGGACCTTAAAGATCATTGAGTTCCAACCACCCCGCCCTGGGCAGGGACACCTCCCACCACACCACGTTGCTCCAAGCCCCATCCAGCCTGGCCTTCAACCCCTCCAGGGATGGGGCAGCCACAGCTTCTCGGGGCAACCTGGGCCAGGCTCTCACCACCCTCGCAGGAAAGAATTTCTAGACAGGAAGAGACTGATGATGGACACTGCTCTGAACCCATCATCATATTTAAAATTTATAGAAGGAAGGAGTCCTGAAAACCAAAGTCCTGAAGGCATCACAAAGAAGCCGATAGTATTTCAAGTTTGGAGGAAAGAATGAATGACTTTCTAAAAATTACACTTTGTAAGTGTAATATACCCCACAGGTAAAGTCAGTGGTGAAGCCATGCTGGCTGCCTCTACGCACTTTCCTGTCTTCCATAAATTTCAAAAGAATCTTCCAGGAGGATTTGGTCTATAATCTCACCAGGCACTGAGGTGAGGTTGGCTGATCAGTCATTTCTAGGGTTCTCCTTTAAACCCTTTTTAAAAATGCAATGCTTCCCTTTTTCCAGTCACTGATGACTTCACCTGAATGCCATGACTTCTCAAATGTGATGGAGTTTATGTTATGTTTGTATTATATTTTTGGGAGTTTCAAATATTCTGCAGTTTATAAAAGATCACTTTGCACTCACATATGACAGTGCATATGTAAGCACTTGAAAAAGAGCATACAAGTTACTTAGGTTGAAAAACAAAATAGAAATCTCAGTTAAATGTGAAGGAACTCCACTGAAAGATTTATCTTTCTTTATAATATTAATTTGTACTTTTACCTGGATGCTATATTCTGTGGCAACACAGTCATTTCCTGCTCATAGAAAACAGTCTTGTACTAGGTACAACAAAAAGTTGCTCCAGTAAAATATAATTGTGGACCGGGTGATCTTTTTTGGTAACTTCAGAAGTGTTCTAAAAGTTTATTTATTCCATATCATTGGGACTCTTGACTGACAAGGCTTTTGTTTTCTATACTTCCTCAATGCTTGGCTGAACTTAAAAGTTTCAGGATGTTCAGTGCAACATTCAAAACTGGCTTTGATGCAGTTTTGGATCAGAAGCTTTGATGCTTGACTGTCAGCAGAAGATCCTTTCAAAGTTAGCCGTTATAGTAAAACTTCGCTAGAAAAACTTATATAAAAATATTTTTAAAACCTTATACAAAAAATATTTTTAAAACCTTGTATATATGTAAACCTTATAAAGAAAAAAAAACTTTTATATATGTGTGTCTATTCATCCCAGTGAATGAATGGTGTTTCTTGATACTAAGAAACTGTCTATACACAAATAAATATGAATATGAATTTATAGACACACACACATATATATGCATGTGTGAATCAGAATTTGGGACCTGATAGGTCATATGAAAATGCTCATCACCATTAATAAATGTAATAAATTTTCTTACATGTACAACATAGATCTGAAAAATATCCATAAAATAAAAATCTTTGGTCTTGACCTTACTCTCCACCGAGAGGAAATAGTACATGCAACATCCAATGGGCACAAAATTTTTTTAAGTAACAGAATATTGACAAAATAAACAGATAAACAAGACTCTAATCACCATTTTGGTTTTAATACTCTTCCATTATTTAATTTCTGAAAATACCATTCCAAATAATGCAATGTCTATGTCATTGGGATTATTCTGGAATTCTTCTCTCCAATATAGCGATCCTTGAAAGACAGGACCGGGTAGCATTCCTGCCAAAAATAAGAAGCCTTTTTGTAGAACATACGGAGTTGGAAATTGTAGTCATACCCCACAATACAGACCAAGAAATTGAACATGGATTTCCTGAATGAACTGTTACAGTTAATGGCCAGCTTTGTCTCTAAGTAGCTTTTCATTTCCCAGCCAATATCCTCTTAGCAAGCCTATGCCCATTAAATTCAATTATAGCTTACTGAGTTCCAGTTAGTTTATGTTTGGACATTTTTTAAGTGGATCTGGGATGGGCCAGATGAAAGTACATATATAAAACAGATGGTTTGGGGAAGAATCCATTTAAAAAAATATGTATGATTCAGACAGCTCTAATTAGTGTAAACGCATACAGTATAGAATAAAATATAGTATAGCAAAGGGAAATTATTCCTGGCAAAAACCCTTATTTCGTTCCATCAAGGTCTTCTAAAAAGAATTGCTTAAATTAAAGTAATAGCAGAAAAAGAGGCAATGGACAAATCATATATTGGAATTAACATGGTATTTAAGCTGCAATTATCAAGTACGAAAAAAATGCATCTAATGAATCAGTTAGTCCCTTCACTAAAACCACAAATGAACATTTAGCACATAAAGTGTATTGCAAACACAATAAAAGAAATCAAATCTCAACCACTGCAGTTATTACAAAATTAGAGGATTGAAAAGGTGATTCCCAGTGGCTATTTAAAGACAGCCACCAACGTTTGCACACACATACCTCCACTATGTCTTGTACAATCACAGTAACTCCATATCCAGCCATCACACGCCTCTTTTTCCCAAGGGCTCCTAAAAAAATTAATCAATAGTTTGAATTTGATTTGCGAAATAGTGTCCATTAATTTTTTAATATCTCTTTTTTTGTTGTTTTCTGGGATTAATAAATTAATCATCTCATTCTATTTTGTGAAGGAGGATTGTTGAACTGTTCTTGACGGTCAGCCACCCTTCTGTCATGGTAAACCCGCTCCTGATAATGTCCTTGAACATCTCTTGCTTTATTACTGTTCTCCACAGCTATTTTGTTTGGTGTCCACCAAAGGACTAAGTCTGCACCTACATCTTCTGTCTTATTTAGCTGAAAGTGTTGCATTTTCCTCAAAGGGTGATTATGTCCCTCTCCCTGTTTACAAAGACATGACACTTGTGTCCTCCTTGTGATCCCTCCTGGATCTTGGTTGTTCCAGTTAATGACAAATTCTTGTAAGGTATCTGTCCATTCACAGTGCTTACCAATTACATTTTATGACTTATTTTCTCATCAAAAGTTTGAAAGGCAGTTTTAAAACATGAACAATTAATTTGTGATTGTGTCCCATTGATAAGACCAAGTGTTCGCCCTAAAACCTGAGTTTTTGACGTATTTATTTAACTTCTAAAAAGAGAGACTTTCTCTGCTAGTTGCTGGTTAATGTTTATTTCCTCTTTTTCTGGGATAAAATGGAAGAATTTTTAGTCCAGCAAACTGAGATTAAACTTCTGTGTAAGTAACTCACCTCTTGCTGTTGCTGGTTTTATGTTGTGCTAGAAAGACAGTGGGAATTGTTTTTCTGACAATTTCTAAGGAAAACCTGGCCGATGATTCTTCACTTGAGCAGAAAACCAAAAACACATTCAAAAGAATCCGCAAATATGGCTATTTCTCTTAGGTAATTATACAGTTGGACTTGCTTTTCACCTTTCAATGAATATTTTAGGGAAAGAACAAATTGTATTGGGGTCTGAAGAAAACAACACGTCTTTGAGGGATATCATATCTCCAAACACATCTAACACTTTTTGTGTATGTGAGGCTTGGATGTAATTTCAGATACTGATTTGGTGTCATTTTCTGACCTGCCAGATGACAGGAAGTAGATCATATGGATCCTGGATTAAAGCCTAGAGTTTTTGAAGGACCAAGCCTTTTATGTTTGTCTGGGACATACATAATAAAGCCTGTTATTATTTTGAGAAGTCTTTAGCTATTAGAATGTCCAAGTTATTTACGTAGTGTCTAATGCAATCCTATAACAATTTCTCCTTTTATAATGTATTTATTGATATTTACAGAAGATAATTTTTAGACAATATTAATACGTCTATACAATTCTTAAGGACAGCTAGAATAATTTATTATGGGTATTATTCAAGTGTTAATTGTAATAGTTTTCCTGGAAAATTGGTGTACCTCTTTTGCCTGAACACTATATCCCTAATATAATGTACCAATTTATAAATAAGCAATAACAGTATTTTAATTTTCCCATACTGTACCAGAATTTAATTTTACCTTGGGGAAATTTGTTTAGTAAGTTGCTGAAGTGAACTATAGTAAGGTTTATTCAAAACATATACAAGTTTCAATAAATGACAACCAAGAGTACTTCAAAAAGATAGTTTCTATGGGCATCAAAAAGCAACAACTTTTCCTGCTATTTGTAGAGAAAATTTTCCCTAAGTTTTTATGAATGAATCTGCCAAATATGAAACAACTTTAGCTCCCCCAGTTTTCAATCAAAGCAGCAAACTGATCTTTTTAACTCAAATAATAGACGTCAGAAGATATCAGAATTGGGACCATAGGATCAGAAAGAATTGACATGACTACTTGTTCTAGTCCTTGATAATAATGAAGAAGTTTAGTTATAGGACAATTTCCAGCAACTTATACCATGTCTTAAAGCTTGTTAAAAGTCCAAAAATCACAATTAATGATGCCACTCAAAGAGATTAGGCAAGAAAATGCACATCCATTCTTTTAAATCCCTGTAACACATCCTGTTGAGATTGCCTTTTCTGTAACATGCAGAATGCAGTGGCTCAGGGAATACCATACAAAAATTCTAGAAGCAGCAAGGAAGAAAAAACGTATTCGTGACCCACATGCTACAGCCCATCATATACTTGGCCAGTATTTATTTCTTTCTAATAAATTTCTAGTAATTTATTTCTAATTAGTTTAACTCGGCATCATAAAGAAACAAGAAATCCAGAAACTCCAGTAACAGCGAAACCAAAGGAAAGCTCTATCATCTTAAAAGAAACAAGAACAGAGTTTTGTAACGAATCTAGAACCAATATTATTTCACAGGAAAACAAAGAAGAGATTTTTCAAGACAAATGAAACCGTAGATGTGGCCAAACACAACTTATGTCTCCAGAGCGAGCAGTTTCCCAACTCATTGGGTGAAGGTCTAAGTGTTCCGTGTTGTTCTGGAGAACACTATTGTCTCCACTACTTTTCTTATTCAAGTACAGAAAAAAGGGGAAGCTGCCTTCTGTAGAGACACAGACCTAAAAGATTCAGAGAAAACTCCATTCCCTGAGAAAATTGCTGGCCTTTTTTTTTAATTTTATTTTTTAAGTTTGGATGGTCCTGGCTGGTTTGGGACAGTCAGGAGATGTGAAATAACAAAGCAAACAAGTAGTAATAGTAAAATGGAGCTGGGACCATAAAAAGGAACAGAAATAAATTGCCTTGAAGGTATTGAACCCCAATGAAAAGAACTTGTCGAGACCCTATTCCACGTCTATTCTGGAAACACTTAGCTTCTTCTGGAGTCAAGGATAGGCTCAAGTGTTATGCTGAATTGAGGCTTAAAGAAGCACAAAACTTTATTTTCTGTGTATTTTCCCATATAACTAACGGGACATGACACCTGCTGGGTGGAACTGATAACAAATCCAATCCTATTTTTCTGTTTATGTCCTTTGATGTCCCTGTGTCCACAGTTTATGGCTCTGGGCACAGATGTCCTCTCCGGAAGACTATTATATGTGTTAACAAACTCATCTTACAGCATTACAGTCCCGTTTGTTCTACTCTCTGTCCCTGATCACTCCTTCTGGACAATCATTCTTTTATGTTGCCAATAGTTCTAATCTGCTCAAGTCTACTACTGTCCCCGTAAATCAATATCGTAACCAATTTCTCAAGACTGGGGGGCAATGAGAAGTAGCTTTTTGTTCTCATTCAATAACTGTTCTTCCTCCAGCCATCCTTCCTACCTACCACTGAATGGAGAGACTCTGGAGCCAGTCTGTGTTCGGACTTAGCAGGGCTGTGCCAAAAAAAGAAAAAAGCATCACTCAGGAGACACGGGCGAGTTCTTTAATTCAACAGCCGTACCAGAAAGTGTAATGAAAGCAACATCCTGGAATCGATAAAGAAGAGCTGAAGTAACAGAGATGCATGATGAGAAGAGTTGTGAGACGAGCCAAGAAGCAGCCTTGGAATTAGCAGAAAAAAAAGAACTGTCACAGAGAGCATGTAAAGGACTTTTCCAGCCACTGGGGGTTGAAGGACACAACAAATGGGGAAAGCAGTCCTTAATTACAAGAGGAGTTAGAGAGGAAAAGCAAAGGAAGACAGGAATCCAGGGAGGAAACTACGTTTTCGAAAGGTGTTAGGTTTTGGGGGTCTTTTTTTTTGTGTGAAGGATCATTGAAATATTTTATAGATGTACAAGTGAATGTTAGATTATTTTTCTATGACTTTTACTATGATCCTTCTCGGAAAGCATTACAAAAATAATGCTAATATCCTAATAGTCACAATAACCTAAATTATTATAGTGCTAATAACCTAGAAGTCATCAGGCTGTCTATGTGAACCCTCTGTAGCAAGAAGCAGAGGAAAAAAGGTAACCCCCCCCTTTGACTAGGCAGCAGCAAACAAGTCCCATTAAAATGTTCAAACACACACACCTCAACCAGCACCTCAGGGAGCCTCTTCTCCTGGATGAGAAAGTTCCCTGTTCTCCAGGGAAACGTGACTGCCCCCTCAGCAAAGATTAACATTTCCCAACTCCAGCCAGTTCCTGCTGGGTGGAATGTTTTACCTTCTGTAACATGGCCCGAAAATACCTTTTCAAGGCAAGGAAAGTGGAGGTTATTTTCTTGTAGAAGGCAGATGAAAAGATATACAGATGAAGATCTAGAAGACAGATGAAAATATTCTTAATCTAAACCTATAAAGCTAAATTCTAGTCCCTTCCTTTTGCCACTTTTCACATGAAACAAATTTGGAAATCAATTTTGACATAAATTCATAGAATCATAGAATGTTTTAGATTGGAAAAGACCTTTAAGATCATCAAGTCCAACCATTAACCCAGCACTGCCAAGTCCACCACTAAACCATGTCCCTCAGCACCCCATCTGTCTATTAAATACCTCCAGGGTAATTACAAGACTATGTTATCAGCCTCTATCATTTCTACCTGCTGTTTATAATGCAACTAAATGCTAGCAGACTGCATATTTCTTCAGGCTTGCCACAAATTCTAATCGCATATTGGCCTTTTTAAATAAAAAAAATAAAAAATCATATGGTTTGAAGGTTTTCGAAAGGCAGTTCAACCATGAAAGTTGTTATAGTCTTCAACTTAAGCTATTTTAGGACCTGATATTTTAAACTTTCACAAAGCAAACTGTTAAGGAGAGCTTGAGCCAGAGAAAAATAGCATTAGTCAGATTTGTTGTGGATGGTAATTAATAGTAAAGCTGCAGTAAATAAGTTCTATGCCCTATACACCACTTAGGGTTTTAATTTATGATGTTCCAAGAGAAAAAAAAAAAGGGGGGGGGGCAGAAAGAAACATACAAACATAGAATAACCTACACAGCCTTTGTCTGAAGTATCATAGACAATAAATTCTGGCTTTATGTTTTCATTTAAACACATGAATTCCCTGTAATATGCATTTCTTTTTTTTTTTTTTTAACTCTTGTGCAAATGTTGCAGAACATACATATTTAACAAAACCCCTCAGATTTTTCTGTGGCACTCACTGTTGGGAAAATCTTAGCAATGGACTACCAGTAATTCAGGGGTACTACCTGGAGCATCCTGCTGTGTTTTTGAGCCCAATCATTACAACAAACATGGAAGCATGCTGCTTTTTAGCTCCAAAAAATGTATGTTGACACTGTCATGTGAGCATTAGAAAGGAAAAAGAACTTACCAAGTATAATTTCCTGTTTTTTCAGTACCACACAATTACTAACTGTGCTGAACACACTCCAAAACAGAGACTATTAAACACCTGTAGCTACTAATTATAGTGCTGTGTCTTCCATGATTAGATTTTGATTCAAGATTTTTTAAATTTTCGTGGCTCACTTGTTACATATTGAAGATAGAATGATACGAGTCTTTAATCACTGCATTCCTTCTGGAAAGCCCAGATAATGGTATCCAAGATAGGTGAAAAGCTTGTTATGCATGTTCTTTCAAAATGTGATAAAATTGTTCAGGGCCTTTTAGCTTCTGAAATTTTATTTAGAATTTTTTTCAGCTTCAGTCTAATAAGAATACTATAAACAGCACCAACGTTCCATTTGCTAGATCAGCTTAATCCACTTGAAGGTAAACAATTACATTCAGCTAAAACTCACATTCCTTTAAGAATTCAGAATATATTAACGTGGGATAAGGCATTTCAGATATTAAATGACAATTTTGATCAATCTTGATGGCAAATTACTCTCAGTGCCTTCCTGTTTGGAATGTGATCTATTGCTTTTTCCTTCACAGGCTTCTGAGAAGAAGCCAAGGTATTTACATAGTAAATCCATTGCAGTCTTGGACATGCCAATATTGTGAGTACTCAAAGATTAATTAAGGTACGGTAGTGATTAGAAGCCTGCATTGGAGATAAACAGACTTTCCTAGGGATACAATTATAAAAGAAAGAGTTCCCACTCCCCTACAGATTTCTAATCATCTTGTATTATGAGAGACCACACATCAACAAGTAGAAAAATAAAGTGGCTTTATATGGGAAAACTGCAGTAATGTGATCCTAACAAAAAATATCTCCCAATGGAATATCCACTCTGGTAGGTTGGTTTTTCCATCTCACCCTGTTGCCCCCTTTTTTTCTTTTTTTTTTTTCTTTTTTTTTCTTTTTTTTTTTTTTTTAAAGAATGTGGGATATTTCTCTGTTCCTACCAGAGGACAGATAAGTGACATTAGACAACCTACTTAGCTTTTTTCTTCCACTTTATGAAGTCTGTCTGCTTTGTTCCCAATCTTAGCTGCCTCTCAATTCACTCATTCTGTAGGAGGCTCAAACTGCTTCATTTTGGAGATTTTCATCTAAAAGAGCATCATTGCAATCAGACCACTTCGTGAATACAGTCCCAAATATTCCACCAACTTTGCTTTTGTCTTCCTTTCCATATTTCTAACCCAATTTCAAAATAATGAGATAAAAGTAATCCAGATGCACAATGAGATATAAGGGGCTACATAGAAAGTCGGTGTAAAAAAGACTTTATTACGAGTCGATTGCTTGTATTTAGACCTGTACGCTTGCAGCCTATCAGTCAAAAAGTACATAACCCATTTATTCTACCCTTCCTGACCAGATTTAGCAGTATTTCACTCTGCTCAGTAGCTCAGGCAGCCCTGCAGCACTCGGACTAACCCAATTCAGACTATCACGAGTTACGACGAGGAGCCAAGCCTCGACTGCACTTCAGCTCTAGACAGCAACCAAACAGCTCCACAAGCACAACTGAAAAAAAATACCTGACAAAACCCGGTTTTCTTTTTGTATCGGTGCCTTTAGTATGTCACAGCCAACAGAACAGGAAGATGAACAAATGGTGGTCCAACTCCTACTCTGCCTTAAGAAGGAGAAGGTAATAATGAAAGTTCACTTGGTAATCTCCTAGTCAGCAGCTTCATAATGTGATCATGACAACAGAGGCATGAGAAAAGCCATGACATCCCTTCTTCCCTTGCCTCAAAATCTACTCTCCTAATGCATCCTGTAGAGATAAAGCCCACTTGTCAGAATCCTTCTTTAGTGTCACAGAGACTGCTGATACCGCAAGACAAGCCTCGGCACAGCAAGAGAAATATTCTTAGTTCCCTTCTATAAATCCAACATAACAGTGGGTTTAGAAAAACAATGCTTAACAAGCCTCTTCTCTGCCTCAGCCAAGTTCATTCCTGGTGTTATACCCTGACTTATTACTGCCCTATGTATAATATACGTGTCTTCCTTCAGTGAAGGATCCTGATGTCTCCTAACACGTTTCTCTACATTTCATTTCCCTAACCTGTATATTTCCTAATTTTCTCCTTCCTCTATTTTCCTTCACTTTTGGGAAGGCGTTTTGTCCTTTTACAAGCCAGCTTTTACCCTGTACTGTTGTAATCAACCGCTGAACCTAAAATACATGCAAGGACCCAAGAATTTTTGCCTGGTATTTTGATGGTGGGGACGTGGCCACTAGTTGACTGTCAGTGATCCAGTTTCTCTAGGGATACTCTCTAGATGCATCACCCAGCTATTGCCAATCTTTGCAGGCTTGAAATCTTAATATACCTGAAAGTGTCTGTCAAACTATGCCCCTGCCCATCACCCACTTGTTCCAGCGCTCAAGAAATGATAAATGCCTTTATCACAGAAAAGTCATTCAGTGCCATTGCATGACCTTGACACAGGCAGAATATCCTTGGCTGCTTTCATGTTAAAAACATCCCTGCAAGATACAGACATACACATGGAAGCCTTCTTCCTAGGTAGATGGGCACCTGTTTATAGTTACCCTCCAGTGTGAGCTGAATCACCCCAAATATCACTGCTAGCAAAAGTGCTCTTAGAGACATAACACAAATCAAGCACCTTATTTTGGTCATGACACAAATTGCTTGGAAGGGGAAAGGAAATAATTTTAAGGGTTTACATTTCCCATAAGCAAACTGGAAAATTCTATAAGGAAAGCAGCCAAAAGCCAAATCTGCATATGTCACACCTTCTTTTGCAAGCAATAAAACAGATAAAGCTTGTCACTTTACAACTCTTTCAACCTGGTGAATCTATATTTCATCTTGAACAATCATGCGGGACATAAACAGCGTAACCTTGCCCCTGGATGACCACTTTTTTATCCTTTAATTATGTTTATCCCAGTAAGCACTCTTTCTCAACTAGGGGTAACAGTTTTAAAGCAAAAGAGGGGAGGATAGGGATGAGCTGTGGGGAAGAAGTTCTTTGGTGTGAGGGTGGTGAGAGCCTGGCCCAGGTTGCCCCGAGAAGCCGTGGCTGCCCCATCCCTG
>JAOQGH010000032.1:62211309-62224909 GCA_025769975.1 Gallinago jamesoni
GAGAAGGAGAAGGAGAAGGAGAAGGAGAAGGAGAAGGAGAAGGAGAAGGAGAAGGAGAAGGAGAAGGAGAAGGGAAGTTCCATGAGTAATCTGAAAGTTGCTCTCCTAAATTTCAGGGCCATTCCTCTGCTACTTGTTCTTTTCATTCACCTCAGGGTCTTTAACTCCACTGTTTCATGGTCACTACAGCTAATGCTGCCATTAATTATTCTATCCCTGATCAGTTCTTTCCTGTACGTGAGTAGTAGATCATTTGTACATCACCCCTCAGCCTGTCCAGCACCTGTGTCGAGAAGTTACTCCTGACGTCCTCCAGAAATCCTCTGGGTTCCTTATGGCTCTTCCAGAAGACACCAGTGAGAGCACAGCCTCGCCCGTAAGAGCCTGAGACTTCTGAGTTGTTTAAAGAAGACTTCATCTGATTTTTCATCCTGATTGAGCAGCCTGAAACAAACTTCCATCATCTTGACCTAAAAGCAAAGTAGATTTTTATTAGTAAAGGGGTGCAGCACTAATAATTCCAAACTAATGAGCTCAGATGTGGGAAAAGGTTCTCTGTGATTTATTAGATGATATAGAAGATTACCTATCAGGAAATCTGGTGTTTGTGCCCAGTTCACCAATTCATTTGCTGTTTGACCTTGAAAGGTTATTTTGTGTACATCTTTAACATCATAATAAGAAAAAAAAACCTCCCCTCTCTGCTCTCCATTTAAAATAGCACTCAGTAAATCTGACTTATTCTACTTGTTTGAATATTATATTGGAGCAGCAGCCTTATTGAAAATTTAAAGGAGCTGTGTTCAGTGAACATCTTAAAAGCTTTATTTGTTAGAGTACATTTTGTTCCTTCTGAGCTAAGTGAGTACAAAATGTTTGCAAATTTGTGTTCCTGAAGTCTCTCTAGTAAATACGTTTGCATCTCCTCAGACCATAAAACTCCTTCTGGCTGCTAAATTAGCAGGATCCTAGAACAGCACAAGAAAATATTTTCTTTTAAAGCCTTTCCTGGAGACAATCAAATGCAGGTTTTTTATTCCTCTGTAGGTGACAAATGTAACAAATGTCAGTTTATTAAAGGGTGGAATATTTATGGAAAGCAGATGCTTCTCTGTGCTATTTTCTCATTAAAACCTGCATTAGAAAATGAATACATCTCATATATACATACAGACATTTGGATTTTCATCATGAGTCCATGGAAACAACAAAGGCTATAGGATGCATTAATGAAAGAGCGGAGACTCAGTTCAACAGTGTAGCAATAACCAACAGCAAATTCTACTTAAAACATGAAGAAAAGTGAAAAATAAAGCTTAGGCAGTTTATGGCAAACAGTTACACGAAATTACAGTGACTAAAATACAAAAGAAAATAATAAATTTGCCTACAGGCCGTATTATTGAAAAACAGTATTTAGAATAATTCTTGATAAACAAATGCTGGTGTATCAAGAAATCATCAATTCATTTTGCTTTATTGCTCCTGTGTGCATTGCACTTTTGTTTATCCACTAGATTTTATTTGCTTCTAATGGGTTTAAAGTGGATGCCTGATCAGAAACCAAATATTACCATTATACAAAAATGTCTCTGAGTATTACCTTTCTTTCTCAGTCCAAATTTCTGTCTGGAATCACCGTAGTATACCTATAGTAGTGAAGGACGAGGGATTAGTTCCTCAACAAACAGGTTAGGAAGTTGTGGATGGAGTAGACAAGCCAAGAGGTGATGAGAAGAGAAAGGACAGGGCAACCAAATAAATAGAGCTGAAGTGGAATCACCTCAAGTGTAGGCATGAAGAGATGGAAATACAGGAGAAATGGCTTACAGAGAATGTTCTCAAGCCTGTACTGGGGAACCAGCAGCTTGGGTGCCTCTCTAGTAATGCACATAACATGGAGTTAGAAGAAAAACAGGATTTAGAAGTCTGTGCAGTTACTAGGCTATGACCTCATTGGGATAATTCACACAAGCGGAGGTCTTGCATGGATGGATGGATGGATGGATGGATGGATGGACGAACGGATGGATACAGGTTTTTTAGGAAGGACAGGCCAGGTGAGGAGGGAGTGCTTCACTTCCAGTGAGAGAGCAGCTGGAGTTCTACCTTGGAACAGGTCAGGAGTCAGTTGAGAGCTTATGAGGGCTGTCTGCTACAAATGTCCTCATCAGGAAGGCAAAGTAGATGAGGTCTCCTTCAAAGAACTGGAAGAAGCCTCGCAGTAACAGCCCTGGTCCTCACTGACAACCTCCTGACACAGGTCACTGAGTAGCCAACAAGGAACAGTGCTCTGCTGGACCTCATACATATCCCCTCCTGGGATGTATTAGGCAGAGCATCGTGATCCTTGTGAAGGTGATGCTTCCCCTCTACAGAGCTCTGGTGAGTCCACACCTGGAGTGCTGTGTCCAGTCCCAGGTTCCCCTGGGACTCCCTACACTCCCCAGTGTAAGAGAGACATGGTCATACTGGAGATAGTCTAACAAAGGGCTTCTAAGATGGTTAAGGGACTGGAGCATCTCTCCTATGACACACTGTGAGAGTAGGGACTGCTCAGCCTGGAGAAGCGAAGGTTCAGGGGGATCTTATCAATGTGCACAAAAACCTGACAGGAGAGAACAAAGAAGACTGAGCCAGACTCTTCTCAGTAGTGCCCACTGACAGCATAAATTAAAAAATACAAAAATCAGTCTGAACACAAGAAAACACTCTTTTACTGTGAGGGTAGTCAAATGTTGGAACAGGTTGCCCAGAGAAGTTGTGAAGTCTCCATCTGTGAAGATATTCAGAAGCCATCTGGACACGTGTCTGGGCAACCTGCTCTAGCTTGGGTTTAGACTAAATCATCTCAAGAGGTCCCTTCCAACCTCAATCATTCAGTGATTTTATGAATAGCCCTTTTACAAGGTAATATTTTTTAAGGCAGTAGGTGTTACACCCGAGCCATTTGTAGTGTAAAGATGATAAATAGCACATATCAGACCTTTTTCTGCTACTGCATAAGGATGCTTTTGTGCTCTTTTGTGCATCACTCATGAACACATTGAAATTGTATTTAAATACCAAAGTTCATGTTAAACGGGTCAGTTGTCTGACAGCAGAAATACCCAATAGTGTGTTTTAAGAGCTGTCAAATCAAAATAATTGCTATTACTGATGTGTATTTTTAAGTAGGACCAAGTTGCCAAAATAAGGATCCATCTGCACAGCCTCATTCTGGAGTTTATGTTCACCAAAATTTACTCAATTTTTAGAGGTTGGTTTCTTCTGTACTATATGCATCCTTCCATTAGATCATTCATATAGTGTGAAGAGTCCGGAGCATAATAGGGCTGTCATTCCCTAAAACATTCTAAAACAGTGGTAGAATTAACTTTATAAATGATGAGTTGTAGCTTCTTCTCCTTTTATAAATATACTGTGCACCTATTGAGCTACACTTATAAAGAGCAGTGTTTCAGAGGTAGGATGTTTAACTTTCATATAATACTGGCCATTGCCAAAGATGCAATTTTCAGAGTAGCTAGCCCATTGGTCTTTTCTGCTATCCTTATAGTGACTTTTTCTTCTTAGGTACCAGAAAAAGGAAAAAAAAATGGTAATAACATGGCAGGACTGGAAAACTCTTCCATAGGTCTATGGAGATTTAATTCTACATGGTAAATTGTATTCATCTGCATAAATTACATAAAAATGCAACTTTAGTTTCCTAGGATATTGAGAATTTTTGTTTTCAGATTCCTTAACCGCATTATATTTTAGTTTCTCGATGATCTGAATTTCATTAAACAGGGTTTGTTTGTTTTTTTTTTTTAAAGCTGTATGAATTGACTCTTGGTTTGTACTCAGCCATATCCCTTAGTTAATTAAGTTTGTTTGTTCATTCTGCAAGGACTTTTCCCTGTTCTGAAGCAAGAATAGGAAAAACCAGGGGACTCTCACTTAGCTGGCAAGCTGTCAGTCCATCATAACTTGAATATTGATTTTGGGGGAGGGGGGTTGGTGACATTCCCTAGATGTATGTGTCAAGCTTGTTGACAGAGAGCTCTATACTTAATTGAATGTGATGTCTGTATGTGAAGTGATGAAGTTTGTCAGTGATGTATAAGCTCTTCCTCCCCTCCAGCCCCTTCCAATATAGTCAATGGAGTGCTATGAAATTCTGGGCTGTTCTGACAAACCTCTCTTTTTACTTTATAAATGGCAAAGCTGGGGCTGCTCTCACATAATTTCCTCACAGGTGCCTCTTTCACTGGATTGTGAGACACCAAACAAGTCCTGCCCTTTTAAGCACCCGCTCGCTTCTCCTGAATGTTTATGTGAAGGATGAAGGTCAACTAATAGGTAGAAATTCTGGTTACAGCTTCAGGCACTCTTAATAAAAGCTTTGCCTGTTCTGCAGACCACTAAAATTGACCCACTGGCAAATTAATAATATTAAGCCATTCTCACTCCACTCATCAATATTATGCTCACAAAATATATTGGTTGAATCTCAGATGGCATGAAGCTTATAAGGAATATATATATATATTCCTCAGTGTTCCTAAATCACAGATCCACAGAATCATCTAGGTTGGAAGGGACCTTTAAGATCATATAGTCCAACCATCAACCTAACTATGATAAAAAAAACAACAACAAACCAACAACCCATGAGTGAACCATCTTACTATCCATGCCATGCCTTGCCTGTTTAAAGTATGAGCAAGAAATGAGCAGGCAGGGGATTTCCTACCTTCAGTTCTCATCATATTTGAGCAATTCAGAGAGGCCTTTGTACAATACTTTTTTTTATCAATTGTTTTGACCCCTGTTCATCTAAGTGGGCTGTTGTTCTCAAACACACAAAGCAAACAGAAAACAGTATCCCATAAATCTGCTGGCATATTCCTGCCTTGTAACCCATCCTCCTTGCCTCAGGATGAACAGCACAGTGAGCTGAATTTAGGAAACAGTGAAAATGAGGTAGCATCTCTAAATTAACAATGAAATTGTACAAGGGAATGCAGATACCAGCCAAGCAACATGAATTTCCATTTCAGAAGTCCCTATAGCTGCAGCAGCGCATCCATATGCCCAGCAGAGTCTTTTTTTGTCTTGTTGATATCTCCAAATGGGGAAGGAATTTTCCCCTAAACAGGAAAAAGGACAATATGTGGCTGTACAAAGCCAAAATATAGTACAAAAAGAAAAACAATAGTTCTTTAAGTATTTAATATGAATCTGATTTCTGACACTATGTTTGAACCATTTCAAATGTACATATAATCCTCTTGCTCAAAATCTCTATTAGAATTGAAGTTTTTCAGCAAAGAAAGTTTGAGTCACAACTTCTAGGTTACTGTATTTTCCTTTCTCTATCTCTGTCCACACTAAACCATCATTATCTACAGTAACATGAGAATTTTTAGCCCCATTCTTCGTAAACATGTGAATTTAACTTTCTGTGAAAAAAAAAAGTTAACTATTTAACACAGCAAAAACAAAAAAAACCTGAAGAATTCTTCATCTGATATAAACTTGAAAAAACAAAACTTACCTTATTATACCTCTACTGGCTGAAATTTTGTGGGATTACTTCTGTCAGGCAATAACATCAGCTCAAAATTTCTACAGTCAATGCTGCACCAACTCTGAAGAGAAAAAAAAAAAAATTTAAAAAAGTAGAGAGCGATTGTACTAAGTTTTGCATTAGGAATCCAAATAGGCTTTCAAAAATCTTTCTGCTCTAAAAGCAGTTTGACCTTTAAAAATTGAAGTCCTTTACGAAGTCACATATTTTCTGATGTGTTTAAGTACTTTATGTGTTCAGTAAATGTCATAATGCCATTAATTCTCTTTGCAGAGACCTACAATTTTATCGTGTTATCAAGGGGGACCACAGTGTAGAGCAACCAGTGGAGTGTTTTTCTGAACACTGGAAGTCTGGAGTGGATTTTTCTGCAAAAAATTCAAAACTAATTGCTTGGAATTTGGGGTCCATTGAACGTTTGCACCTCAATTATCTGAGCAAGTTCAAAGCAAATTTTCAGGGATTCAAATCCAGTTTTCTTTTCACCTAGACATTTTGAAAAGTATATTCTGGAAGTGAGAAGTACCCCCTACTTTTTCTTTTTTTTTTATAATTTTAACGTGAACTTTTTTTGGCATCCTAGTACTTATATCACATGACTAAACCAAAGAGGTTGCTAAGCAACCTTCTGCAGGCAGGAGAAAGCACAGGAAGTCTTAACAGAAGATTTATGTTGGTGACTGAAATGCCACAGAAACATTAACGGAACATCTAAAATCCTCCATTGTTTTTAAAAACTCTTTTTAACCAAACATAAGTAATTTCCTAAAACAAGAGTCATTTGAGAAACTGCTACAACCATCCAACTTTTTTCACATAAAACTTATGGGAAAATAAATGAATAAATAATACTTTTATATCGCACTATTGCAGCTTTGAAGTATTTCTGTTTTGGGTTGTGACAGTATTTGCAGAAGCTTTTGAATGTGATGGTGTCCTCAGTTAAATAAAGGAGTGGTGAGATGCTCCTTCTTGCAGTGACAAGTCAAAAAATGGTGAAGGTGTGAGGGGTCCACCTAGCTGGCACCACACACACAGCCCCTTCTGCCATAGACCACAGCCTCAGCGGGGTCATCAGAGCTCCCTGGATAGAACTACCCATCTACTCTACTCTGGTGAGACACCACCTGGAGTACTGAAGAGATCTCAAAAAGAACTTCTTTGGTGTGAGGGTGGTGAGAGCCTGGCCCAGGTTGCCCAGAGAAGCTGTGGATGCTGATCTGGTGGGAGGTGTCCCTGCCCATGGCAGAGTGTGGAACTGGATGGTCTTCAAGGTCCCTTCCAACCCAAACCATTCTACAATTCTATGATATTGTTGCACACACTAGCAGACCACTGTAGGGACAACCAGCCTGGATCCTGTGCAGACTTGGGAGATGGGGTTCCTAGCACTTTAATAATGCCTTAATAGTTAGATATAATATTAAGATCGTAGGTGGGAAATTAACTGGATTGCAATTTTACAATAGTGGAAAAGATGAAAACCAACAAAAACACAAAGAAATTTACATTGAGTGAATGGGAGAGACAAGCAAACCATGCTCATGAACCGGGGGCCTGACTGGATAAAGGAAATTTCAAATTTTAAACAAAAACATTTCTGCTGCTGTTTGATTCCTGCTGTGTACAGAAAACCACAAATGGGTACACTTTCATTGCATATCTACAGGTTTCCATCATTAATTTATCCTCTTAAATGAAACAACTAACTCACACACCCCCCCCTAAATTTTGGCTCAAAACCACAATTACATCGTGTAACTATTAGATCACTAGCTAACCTTTGAGATTCCTTATTTATACATTTCCATTAATTCCTTGAATTTTAATGACTTACTGTTTTGTTTATCATTTGCTTTCCATTGGAAATATGCTTTTATTTTCTATTACAATTCTTAAAATATCTAAATCACTGCAGGTTTCTCATGTAAATCAGATCTTTTTGTGACTCATGACTATTTTATAATACAAGCCTGGTTTCTCAGAAAGGCTTGGATACATGTTCTTCTACCCTAGACAAATAGCTTTATATTTATTGGAGCAGTTCGTTTCCATCTATAATTTCTGAAGGAACTTCAGTGATGCTACCAAGTGAACTCTTGCCCTTCTTCCCACTTGTACTGCACCCTACTTCACAGGCTGGAGCCTCCCATGAAGTACCTCTGCTTCGTCAAAGCACAAGAGAAATCTTCTACTTTCAGTCTCTGTCGTAGATGACCATCACTGGATGGAAGTTAATTAATTTGTCCTCAGAACACCATGGTTTAATAGAGGGATGCTGCTGGAAACTAAAACGCAGAGAGAACACGTGACTTTCTCAAGGTTATCTGCAGAGTTGGTGACAAGGACAAGAACTGCTGCCTCTACAGAATCACATAGGGTTGGAAGTGACCTCTGGAGATCATCTAGCCCAATGTCTCCTCTCACAGAATCATAGAATCTTAGTGGTTGGAAGGGACCTTTGAGATCATCGAGTCCAACCACATTTAAAAAAAAAAGAAAAAAAAAAAAAGAAAGAAAAAACCCCCACCCAAACACACCCACAACCCAAAACAAACCAAAAAAAATCCCACAAAACCAGAAAAACCACACAAAAAAAGCACCCACCAACTAAACCCCACAACCACAACCCCACACACAACACCCCACCACAAACCAATAATCTTGGGCCCTAGAGCATGCTCTGAAGAGCCATGTCTCTCTTACCACTGTCTCCAAGAAGTGTCACTTCTCCTCCTGTATCAGCCAGAACACGCTCTGTCACAGCTCTACCTGAGGTACCCTATGAACCAGCAGTTCTTTTTATAAAGAAGCATTACTCCCTTCTGCACTTTGGGGAAACTATCGAGGTGAACTAATTTGCCCAAGAGCACAGCGGAGCTCAGTGACAGAAGAGGAAAAATAACTTCTTTTCTGGGTCCAAATTCAATACCCTGTTCTCTCAGCCACAAAGTGTAACTTGTTATAATGGTATTGGCTCTGTTCGAGGAAATATCACCTGGAGGTGATCACACGGAGGCTTGTTTATAACCATCATGGAGGAGGAGGCAGGCGGCTAAACCAACTCCGTACACAGGAACCTGAAAGATAAGAGAGAACGCAGAGAAACCTCCTATCATCTGGTCTTGATTGGCTCTTTAGAGGTTTAATTTTGCAGATTACCCAAGAGGACGTCATGCAAAGTGGGGTCACCTCAGCCTAATCCCCCTCAGTGGGGGAAATCAGATTCCTGTCCACGTACCTGCGGGGTAAGCGCTGGTTTGGAAGAGAAAAAAAATCCACATTTAGGAATCTACTGAGGTCACACCGGGGCTGATGCTTCAGCTGAAGCAGATCCAGGAGTGAAGTCCCACAAGCCCTCCATTCATCTCCCCGAGCAATAATTCTAAAGCCTGTTTTGCCCCCCAGCCAGCGTTATTTCACGGCTTGAGCAGAGAACGCAAGAAAAAAGCCAAACAGGTGGTAACAGTAATAATCAGCAACTTTTTTCTCCCCAAAACTGAACTTCAAGCAGAGTTTTTAAAAATGCTTCCGTTCTGCTGAGTGAAATGCTGACTTCACAGAAATCAAGAATAGTTTGGTGGGTTTTTTTTGCTGTCGAATTCAGTAGGGCCAAGATTTCATCCACAAACGATTCACCCAGTTTAATCTGTACAGCGAGCAATAGTGTGTGTGTATTTTCAAGAACTGAATTCTCAGGGCAGGTTCTCCTTAAAATATGGCTCTTTATCACAATGCCTAAGAAAAAATTAAGCCCTTCAGAAAAACCTGGCTAAAATAGTCCATATAGTTCAATTTGATAAGTCTTTTGGCTTCGTAATACGGATTTGTACGTATACATGTAATTTGGGTTTGTAATCTGTTAGATCTGATAGCAAACTACTAGGACACAAAGCTAAAAATGCCAGGGTAAATTCAAAATTACGCTTTTGATACGTAAAAATATCTGTAATCAGTAATTAAGTATTAGAGTTTCTTACTTAACGGAGTTGAACATCTACGGGCCAGCGAATTCCCTGCTGCTCTGTGAAATTATCCGAAGGCAAACTCATCTTCGCTGATCACCAAGCCAAAAGTGAAGAAGCATTAGGATTTGTGGCACGCAAGGCAGGGGCTACAATTAAAAAAGAAAAAAAAAAAAGAGAGAAAAAAAAAAAAAGAAGAAAAAAAACCAGCAGCACATCAACACATAATCATAAGTAATGTTCATAAACCTTTTAGGAAACTTCTGCTATGCCATGAACAACTGGTATTAGAAACAGACCCCTTATCTCTGGGAAACACATTTGTTAGGCTTATAAACAAGATATAAATTATGTATACCCTCGCTGCTGCCACAAAATACAACAAATACATTAAAAAAACATTTCATTAAATTTTAAATAAATTGCAGTTTTAACTCATGAGGAGATTGTTTATTTCAAGAGTTTATTTTTTCTAACTTTTTTTTTATCCTTATACGGCAAAAGTTGTTGCCAGCTCCTTCAGAAAAAAAAAAATTACCATTAATGTTGTGATAAACTAAAAATAATGACTCGCATAGCCACCAGAAAAATGTAAATTTTTTTTCAGTGCACAAGATTAATGGACCTGTCCCCTGGCCAATCTATGGGTTTAGAGCAGCAAATTACGATGGCAGTCACCAAAAATTTTGCCCACAAATTTGGAAAAAAAAAAAAAAAAAGGTACTTTTCCATAGCCCTCAAAGTCATTTCAGTTTTCACAGTTTCACCAGATGGTGGAAAGTATTTTTCTGCCAAAACACTTGAGCTTTCCTCATTGCTGCTGTGGCCTCTGTGAGCATAAACAACTGTTGCTTTCTGCTTCCTTTCAAGCTCCTCTGACAGTGATATTCAGGTAACATCGTGCTTTGTGATGGTTTTTGCTTTTTGGTTAATCTTTCTGCACTGTCCCCTTTCTCCTCACGTTCACCACTTCTTTTCACCCGCCACGTTCTCCACGCTCCCTCCTCACCAGCCAAAATTCTCCTCTCTGCCCATACCCTATAGCCTCTCTTTTCAGGTAAAGAAAAACTTAAAAGAAACGTTACAAAACCTGATAGTGGCAGAACGTGCTCCCCAATGACACAGTTTTTGCAAAGAAACCTCAGACAGCACAGCTACCTACGGACGATA
The DNA here is from genome assembly GCA_025769975.1 of Gallinago jamesoni. Taxonomy (NCBI): domain Eukaryota; kingdom Metazoa; phylum Chordata; class Aves; order Charadriiformes; family Scolopacidae; genus Gallinago; species Gallinago jamesoni. Next base: position 62,222,023 of record JAOQGH010000032.1, read on the forward strand.
TTACCTTTAATATGAATTTAATCACAGGATCACAGAATCACCTAGGTTGGAAAGGACCTTTTAAGATCATCTAGTCCAACCAATGAGAAAAAAAAATTGTTACTGTTATTTTTCCTTTTCTGTTACTATTCTATTAAGATGTCTTTATCTCAACCCACAAGGTTTTTTCCCCATTTCTCCTTCTTTTCTCCCTCTTCTCCCTGTCCTTCTGGGGGAAGGGGAAGAACTATGTGAGCGGCTGTGTGGTCCCAGCTGCTGCCTGGGGTTAAACCACCACAAATGGTCATTTCTTTTCATTCATTTATTCATACTTCCCAACATGAATTTACATTGAGTTCTACAGTCATCGTTGGCAATCAAAATTACATTAATTAAACCTCTAAATAGCAGCTATCAGTAACAAGGTGCTTATTTAGAGGAGAAGATACCAAGATATATGAAGCTGCATCTCATCTGAGAAAACTGATGTGTGATGATCTGGGTCACGGTCCAGCACTTTCCCTCCTTTACCCATAACCTCTTTCAGGACTGGTGTTTCTAGTGTTGACACCAATAAGTGCCTGGCAGACCTGGAACTATTGCTTCAGTGCTTTATGATAGCTCATACTTCAGTTGGCATACCAATGTGATATTTATATCATTTAATCCTACCTCTAAAAATTTGTTTAACTTAGGAGGAAAGCAGGCACTAAGAGGGTTTTGCCCGTTGCACCAGTTAACCAGCACTAGTAACAGTTAACCAATTAACAGTTCTACTAGTCAGTAGAATAGATTGTTCTACTGATCAACTAATTGCCTTTGTGAAAGGCCAGAGCAAGGTTTTGTTACCAGGAGGAGCTTTATCCATTTAAACTTAGTCACTCCAAACCAGAACCTTTTTAAAGCAGGAAAAATAATGCAGGACCATTCAACAGAGTCTAATCCTTTGTCTACATTAAAGTGGAATAATGTTTAATGTTTGGCATCGTTTCAGCGGTCACGGGTACAACTGAAGAAGGTTAAATATGGCGTTTGGAGCCGGCCCTTTGTCATAAAGCTGGATCAATCTGGTGGAATGAAGTTGTCTTCAAAAGGGATTTACAAAACAACTAAGCATTGGCCTCAATGCAAAGATAGTTCAGGCTGAAGAGAGGACCCAGGGAGAACGAAGCACTTAGAGTTTTAGTCCCAAGAGAGATATTGAAATAAGGTCCCAGTGATTAAATTATAAATACTTACCTGATGGAAGCATATCTAAGCATTGTTGACATAGTTCAAAAGGAAACTGTCTTGACCTGGTCAAGAATTAATGAGTTATGGGTAGAATAAGGTGTTCCCACGTTAATTGTAGAAATCCCTGGTGATTACTACAGGGCAGTGACCGAGAGTCGTTTTCTGAAGTGAAAGCATCGTTGTGTTTCAGAACTTAAGAAAAAAGTGGCTTATTTCTATTTCCCCAGTTAGACTTTAATTTTGGGTTTAGGCAATTTGATACTTTATGCATTTGCGTGGGTTTGTTAAGAAAGATGGACTGCAATATGTCAGTAGTTGAGTTTTGGACAGTTCAGTTCAATAGGTGTTTTATACTAATATTCTGAAGAGCTACTTAGAAAGTTTTACTGCCTAAGGTAAGGTAAAGGTTTCTGACAGGTTTTTTTTTGAAAGCAGAATTAGATTTTAGACTGAAGGAAATTTTGAGTTTGGAGATTTTTAAGAAGGGGAGGTTTGCAGCACAACCTATCTTGTGGCATAATAATTCCAAGTTTCAGTTTGAACAATGATCTAAGAACCCCCGTGCTTTGAGCCTTCATTCATTTTGCCTAGAGCGAAAAAAAAAAATCTTTTCTATATGAATAAGAATCTGCAACTACTACCAACATTGACTCCCTAAGAAACTGAAATCTATTCAAAGATTGGAAGTTCCTTTTAATGTGAAACACATTCCTCTCCTGGCCAGAAAAAAAAAAAAGTATTATGGAACAATTCTAAATTTACAGAGTAGTTGAAATTTTGACCTGTGGCAGCATCAAGACTGAACTCCCATCTCACCTACGTCCTTCAGGCAGTGCCTCTTAGAGGTCTAACTAGCAAATCTATTTTGAGGTGATATCATACAGTTGTTCTACTCTCAAGTGCAATACATTTGTTTTCATCGGAGCAATCTTGACTTGGTCGCAACATGAAATAACTAATATTGCTTAAATTATTTCTTTAGGACAAAGCATAAGGAGAAAACAGACTTTATGCCAACAGAACAGAAAGGAGCAGTCAACCAAGTACACAGCCAAATGTAAAAAAACAAGCCTAATATACCTGAAGTGGATGGATGGATCTTCTGCAAGATTCCATGTCATTTGCCTTGATTTAGAAAGTATTTCAGCATCGGAGAGAGAGCGAGCACTCTTGAGAATCTGCCTTTTTTTGCTCACCCAACTTCTTCAAGGATCTCAGCACTTTTTAAGCTTTTCCTGACATATCCATACTCACTTGTTAGCAAGGACTTTAATATCACTAGAAACAAAAAAAAACCAATCAAAAATCAATTAGGCTTTCCATTGCAGGCCTGTCCTCATCTGTAATTACCATTATCACTGTACTGTGGAAATTTAGTGGCACAAGTTTTTGACAAACATCTCAATTTATAAACTTGGATCAATAGATTTGCAATGTATTCATTATGTTCTAAAAAAACCTGTGAAATTTTCAAAATTCTAAAGCTACACCACAATTCAATACCGATGTCTTACAATTTACAAGGGCAAATAAAAGATTCATACAAATTTTATGTTACCATGTGTCTGTTTCAAAAAGGCACATGCAGAAAAATTGTTGAGGTGGTTTATTACTAATAACACAGCAGGTAAGAGCAGAATGTTTACTTTTATTTGGGCTGGATTTTAAAGAGAAT
>JAOQGH010000032.1:62244853-62255449 GCA_025769975.1 Gallinago jamesoni
GGGTGGCAGAGCCCTGGCAGAGGCTGCCCAGAGAGGTGGTGGAGTCTCCTTCTCTGGAGACATTCCAAACCCACCTGAACAGGTGGGACCTGCTGTGGGTGACCCTGCTGTGGCATGAGGTTTGGACTAGATAATCTCCAGAGGTCCCCTTCCAACCCCATATGATTCTGTGATATGCAGTGTCATTATGCAGAAATTGAAGAGCTGACCTGAAAATATTAATATTCTGTTATCACATCATCTATTATGTCAGTTCAATTAAAATTGATAAGCCTTATCACCTTGGACATCATTTAGTTGATTCTATAACTCCCTAACTTTTCTTCAGCACATAAAATTGCCAAAGGCAAAATATCATGTATGAATATAACTTGAATTTAGAATTTAGAATAATTTCCTCAAAAAGTTATTATTTTTTCAGCAAAGATTCTCCTCCAGCAGTGCTGAGCTGTCTCTCTCTTTGACTAAACAAGAATCTACTAAAAAATGGCTACTTTACTTTTTGCCTGAAAAGAGGATAATCTGAATCACTTTTCACCCTCGAGCGAGTCACCTTCTACGTAAAACTAAACAACATCAACAACAATAATAAGCATTCAGAGGTAACTGCAATTCAATACAGAAAATAAATATATTAGAATTAGGCTTTTAAAAGGAAAGTGGATTTCCTGTGTTTGGAATCACACAAGAACTTACATACTTACTTGCACACAAAAAAAACCCAAACAACCAAATAACTTAAAGAATTTTGACAAAGTAAGATGGTAGATACCTTATTTTAGGGCTATTATTTTAGAGCTACTAGATTTCTCTAATTTGTTAATTCTAGAATTCCATTTAAAATTCTGATGCTTTCAATAATTGGCTGATACAGAGAATTCAGTTAAAATGTTTTTCTACCGCCTAAATTGCACACAACAAGCAATTTTGGATCTCTACCTTACACAATATTTTTTGTTATTTTTTTTCTGTTAACCAGTCATGAAATTCTGTTTACACCATGAAACTTGTTTTAGCAGGAATTACATACCTACACTGGGATTTATAGTACAGAGTTTTAGCACCTCGATCGATGGAGTATGTCTCTAAGGGAAAGGAATGAAATTAATGAATATTTTTTTCTTTTTTATTTTTCTATTTCTGTTTGTTGCATTACCTGGTAGAAACTAATAGACTTTGGTTTTCTTGCATTTAATGAAACACGGGAGTCAAATTTCTTAAGATACATCAAACATGTATCAAGAATCATGCAAATACTTGGACTGTGATGGAAATAAATCTGATATAAACTATAATAAAAGGTTAAATGATCTAAAGTATCAATTAAATCTATAGAAAAAAGTCAGATTTCTTTTCCTATTCATCCAAGTTCTGATATTGCTATAGTACCATTAAATAAAATACACACAAAGTTTCCAAAACTACAAAAATAGGTGCAAAGATAGCAATAAATCAAAATAAACATGTTCACTCCTATTGAAAAAAAAAAAAAAGAAAAGAAAAAATTGCCATTTGCTAATTATACTTGGGAATATTATTTGCTACCATACCAAAAATATAATTTCATTTTAATCCCTGTATTAAAATTTACAGAAAACATGGGAACATTCTAGATATAGCTTGGGTTATGTAGTGTAAAATTGACTGCAGAGAAAATCCTGAAGTTTTTTTGCAGCTGGTCTTGGTGCAAGGGTGCAGGGGAATCATGAAAGTGTTTCTAATAAGGCATTTGCAGCTGTGGAAATGTTATTACTAAGCGAGGAACTGCTTTGAGGAGCTGAAAAATGTGAAAAATTCATTTCTGATATCAGAGGAGATGCAACGGAAACAAGGAAAGGAAGGATTTGTATTTGAGGGGCTTCAGTTTCTGCAGAAATCTTTTGCACATCACAAAACCTGAAAGGCTCCTCATTAGGATTCATTTGTAGATAAATGAACATGCTTTGCATGAAATCCAAACAAAGTCAGTGAAAAACCTGCTTTTAAAGAGCCTGAAAGTGATTTCACAGACATTGCGATGTAGCATCTTCCAAATAATTTATTCAAATCTCTTACAGTAGTTCACATTCTCCTCTAATTATGAATTGGAAACACTAGTTTTCAGCATGTCCTGCTAATACTGTGCCGAACCTGTAAGCTATTCATTATAAAATTATAATGAAACAATAGAATACGAAGTATAATCCAAATTCAACGGGAACAGAACAACCTGGGGTGTTGGAAAAGGACTCCGTATCCTCTCGTTTCTCAAGAGGCTGTGCTCAGCCAGGATGGTTTTGGCATCCACCTAAGGATTGATCAGGGGGTGCAGAAGAACCCCAGCCTGGTGAGGAAGATGGGCAGCCCCCTCACCTCTCCGTGGCGATATATGGCATTGATGAGAAAATGAAGGTCATATAATATTAATATATAATATTAATATATAATAGACATATATTAACATGAAATATTTTAGCAGCCCCAACAAAACCAGAAAATTACACAAAGAATAAACTTGATTGACAATATCTCTCTGTTTACCTGCCCCACAACTGGACGTTAGTCGTTTCAGAGCTTAAGGTTAGCAGGACATAGATTTGTTCCTTCCCTGGAAGGGTGTTCTTGTAGGTGGTGGCGTTTCAGCCTAGACCTTAGACTTGGGGAATTCAGGTGTACTTACCAGATGGGGGTCCCCAGGGGCTGGCTGTGGGGCAGCCTCTGTGGGAAGAGGCCGGAGCTGCCCTGTGCTGGTGTCCTGGTTTGAGGTTCCAGCTGGGTCTAACAGATCCACCACAGGCAAGATGGTGGCACGCCTGTAAAAATATGTTTAAGAAGGGGCAAAAATATCTGCGTGGCAGCTGTGAGAGAAAGCAGTGAGAAAAATGAGAAACAGCCCTGCAGAAGACAAGTAGACATTGTGCTCAGAGATACAGTTTTGAGATGGTTTTTTGTCAGTGTTAGGTTGATGGTTGGACTAGATGATCTAAAATGTCCCTTCTAACCTAGGCAATTCTATGATCCTATGACCCTTGGGTGAAATCCATAAAGGAGGTGCTCCAGGTGTCGTGAGCAGAGATTCCCCTGAAATCCATAGAGAGGACCATGGTGAGTCAGGCTGTCCCCCTGCAGCCCATGGACCACCACGGTGGAGCAGATATCCACCTGCACCACACTACCAGAGCAGGAGGTCTTTACCCTGTAGAAAAGGTCCACGTTAGAGCAGTTCTTGAAGAACTGCAGCCCATGGGAAGGACCCCTGTTGGAGCAGGTCATGAACCACTGTCTCCCATGGAAGGGAGTCCACATCTAACCGGGGAAGAGCATGAGGAGGAAGGAGCTGCAAGAGACTATTTCAGTTTAGTTTCTCAGTATAAACATCTGCTTAAATTGCCATTTTCTCTTCTGTTTTGCCATTTTACAGGAAAACACACCACGTGAAAATAAACCTCTCCTTGCAGGCAAAAATAAAACTTCTAAAAGCAGGTTAGCCCATTCTGAAATGCTGAATTAATTTTGTTTCATTGTGTTTTCCAGCAGTTTTGAAGTAACACGTGAGAAAATCACGACCAGAAATTAGTATTTGTTCAAGACTACCTTCTGTGTAAATGGGTTAATAATTTCACACCTCTAATGGGAGAAACATTATTATTTAATGGGGGAAACAAATTATTTATACTTTCTCCATTCCTCTGGTTGTTACATGACCCTTACTGCTGCTCTGCCCTGTGGGTTTGGGTGGGTTTTTTTTTTTTAATTTAATCAGTAGCATCACTGAACTCACGGCTGTTGGTTAGATCTTAAAGGATATCTCATCTATCATTTCTGATGTTGGGTGCTTGGCAGATCTATTGGTATAAATGTGGTATAAATATTTAGAAAAGCAGATGTAAATATAGCTCTGTTTAAATTCATTACTTTCAACAGAGTGCTAATCCTTACAAAATCACGTGGATGGTGTTTTACGAATACTATTAACACAATTCTTATTGTACAAGTCAAAACCCCAAATTAAGATGGGAACTCTCTCAAAGGAATAAAGTTATTGTTTTCCTCTAACTGAAGCCAAGTTCGATTTCTTCTAGCGCAGCAAGTTTTGGCAAAAAAAAAATAATAATAAATAACGCTACACATATGGTCTTTTTTAAGCACCTAAAGACATACGAAAACATTTTCCTAAGGATTTTTACTGAAAGAAATATAAGATTTCCTTTATCAGTATATGCCCATATGCTGAAGTTCACAGCAGCATTAGCTAATTTTACTTGTAAATGAAAGGGGAGACCGTCCCATTGAGTCATGAGGTTCAGAAAGGACCCCTTTTGGTTTCTGAACTCCTCCTCAGAGAGGAGTCTGGGTGCGGCCGGATCCAATCCTAGTCCCAGTCTTGGTCAACAATGTCTAAAGGGTTATATCTGCACAATCAACTCTTTATACCACTTAGTTAAGGTTTCACAGTTTAGCATTCCATTAGTCACTTACCGAGGATCAGTTGGGGCAAGGAATCTCTAAATCTGGAGAAGTAGGTGTAACCTCGAGTAGTGCCCCTGCTCGTGAGGAGAGCTCACAGGGCTCTGGGGCTGTTGAGGATTTACAGGGTTAAGATGAAAAACTTAAAGACATACTTGCATATCGACCACAGGACCAGCATTGCTTAAGCCAGCCCTTGGCTATTGTCTTCCCTTACTGTCTATTCTCTGTCTCCCTTAAACCCCCGCTGAGACAGATGGAGCCATCACGACTAGCTTATGACCACCCACTAGGGCCACCACGAGTGGTTATCACTTGGGCAGGGTTACAGGAGATGAAGGTCAGGCTGGCTGTGGAGCACACCCTCGCAGCCTGTAGGAGGGGAAAACACCATATGAAAATGTACAGTCTCTGTATTATTCACATCATATTCACATCACTCACCTGAAAGAATAAGAGCACATTTCTTTCCCCTTGGTAAGTCAACCTTCTTGGTTGACTCAATCAGCATTTTCACCTCTTAAATCAAGCCTGCGTGCGTGAAACTATTATCTTGCTTTCAAAAAGCTGAAGAAAAAAAATAAATCCTATTTCCTTCAGATTAAGGCCATTCTACTTAAACAAATACGAGGTTAAGAATGACCAAATAAGCAATTTAACTTTCACAGTTCTTTCATGAGGGGTTTTACCATGCCATCATTTAGCCACGTGCTTTCCTGTGCAGAGATGGCTTTGGCACCATAAGGGTTTGGTATTTTTTTTTTTTAGAGGTGTGTGTATGTATATGTAGGTGTACATGCATGTATCTATAAATTTACAATTATGTTTAATGAACTTTAAGTTTGATTCAGTTTTCTCATCACCAACGCTCAGTATCTCTGGCCAACAAGTTTGCCACGTACTTCATGTGGGTACTGGAGAGGCTTCATTAGAGCCCTACCAAGACATTTCCTTTGATGTTGGGTATTTCCCCCATGGAATTGCTGAAGGAGCAATTGAAAAAGAGCTCTCTGTGGCCTTTGTTCATATTCATGTAAATTATGTCATCATATTGTGCCTCTAGGACTCATGCTGCATTGATTAATTTATCCTACTGATTAGTCCTTTCACACTTTCTTTCTATTTGCGGTTTATTCCAGCTGCACAAGATACAGTACACCTCCTGATGGCACGGATTAGACTGAAACAACTTTTTTTACTCCTCACCTTACTCTTCCTGGACAGATATAAAGTAGAAGTCAAAATCAGGTCCGTGGTTAGGTCAACGCAGAAACTTCTACCGGCTTCATTGGAACCAGGGTTTCGTCCCAAAGGGCCACGCTCAGGCTTCAGTTGCCTTTCGTAGCTGAAAACTGGCAGGTGCACACACTTTTCATCTACCTTTTCATAAACTAGACTTTTCATTTAACTGTTTTTTGAGAGGAACACAGACAACACTTGTATTTTCTCACTACGGAATTCTCCCTACGTGATTGATACAACATGGCGTGCTAGAGAGCGTTACACCTCGCAGGAAAACCAAAAATTATTCCTACTTTTTACATCAAATCACCAATACTTCACCCCCCCCCCCCCCCCCCCCCCAAACACTAATGCACCTTCGTGCCAGAATAGTCATCAAAAGTTTGTTTGAAGTGCCAATTCCCACCATACACTGGGAACAGAGAGTCAGGAAAGAGCAGGACAGGGCTCAAAAAGCCACGATTTTGGCAACCTAAGGAAGTACAGCCTTATTATACAACAAAGCTTATAATTTAACTCACTGGACAGCATAAAGTAACTAAACAAAGAACAAGACATACAGAGGATGGGGCTATACGTGAAATACCACCTTTCTTTGCCGACGATTTAAGGCTCAAAAGGGAGGCTTTGAATTCACAGCTTAAAAGTCTGTCCTGGAGCAGGACAGAGTCACTGTTATTATTCACACCAAGAGGAGCAAACAGATCTCAGGCTTTGCTTCTAAGACAACGACAGTAGAGACTGAAATTTAGGTGTATATTCAAAAGGAAGTTAAAAAACAGAGGAAATATTAATGCAAAGTGCATAAATAGGCATGGAAATATTTAATGAGAGATAAAAAAAGGTGGCACTCAATAATAAATAATAAAAAAAAAAATCGAAGGAAGGGAAATAAGAAACTCAGAAGGAAAACACTGTAAGAGAAAAATAACCTTTGAAGGAAAAGTAATGGGGTCGTAACTCTGGAAATACCTCGGGAGCCCTCTAGAGGTGCTCACTGCGATGCTGTGATTTTGGGGCTGTCGGTCAGGAACACAACAGGAACACAACCGAGGCCGGGACGCGTATTTTTGACCAAGCAGGGTAATTTGGGGAGCCAGCTGTGCAATTATTGCGTGTTGTTGCCGGTCCAGCTGCATTGCAAGGAGAGATAAAAAGGCTGCAATTCGACAGAAACGTGCTGTAGATAAAAGCACAAACGTGTCAGAGAACTGGCAACACGAGTCATATTTATATTGTTGAAGCTCGTTGACCTTTGTGGGTTTGGTTTGGGTGTGGGGTTTTCTGCCCTTTTTAAAAAAAAAAAAAAAAACAACCATGAAAATAATTTTTCTTGAATCTCTGAACTTTTTTAACATAGCGTGCCCTTTTTACCATTTTTCAGACTGGTCTGCTGTCTTAAAGTCTGAGAATTTTCGGGGTTTCTGCAGGAAGACTTTGGCTCAGAGTAAAGCCAGCAGGTGAAAAATTTCTGATTCTCGTTTCATCGCTCTGCCACATGCTGCCATCTTTGGAAAGCACAAGGAGATATTTCACAGTTCCCAGGCCAGTTGAAAACTGCTGGGTTTTATTTCCTCAAGCCTTGGCTGGGATTTTTGTTTCAGCGATGACTTTATGCTTCTGAAATATTTCTCCTCCTCCTTTCTCTTCAGATGCTGGGCTCTATAATTCACTGTTTGGCTGCTACGTGAACCTCTAGCGTTATGGGAGGGCTTGAGGAATGATCCACCAGACATTCAGGTTGTCACTAAGCTTGTTCTCCAGTTAATTTTGCTTAATTATGATACTACATAAAAACTTGACTCTAAACTGGTCCATGCATACTGCGTGAAAAGCAACGGTTAGGAAAACGAAGTGAATCCCTTCGCAGTTCATAACAGCTCAAATGATATCCCCCCCCCCATCATTTTAAACCCACGAAAACTTGAGGAATCTTACACTGAACCCTTCCACCACTAAATGTGCCAGAGCATATCAGAGAAATAAAATAGTGAGGGTATTGTACTCAACAGCCGAGTTCCAGCAACGTGCTAAGGCCATACATCTTTCACACCCTCTTCTCTCCTGTGAGGCTCAGTCCATGACAGAAGGACCTTTCTTTGGGTTTACCTGCCAGATCTATGATACATATCTCAGAGAGTGGAGTTTTTCTCCCTCGTTCTCCAAACGGTGGCTTCAGAAGGAATTATTATTTCTAATTCGTCGGTCTTGCGGGGACGAGTCAGAAGCGGCAAAATGTAAATCTCTTTATAACTAAATTAATCCAGTCCTTTTTCATTTGTCATCCCAGTGACAAAGCCCCATTGTCAGCTGAACAGATGTACTAAACGCCTGTCACTTGTGTCTGCTAGAAGAGCAACAACTAAAAAAGAGATAATTTCTCCTGACTAATACATGTCAAAGCAGAAGAATTCTTTTTCCCTTTGTCTAGTAATTTGCTCGGGTGATTTGTCTGCTTTGCCCCAGGTATGAACTTCTAGTACCTTTGGAGGAGGAATCACAAATGTATTACACCTTCTCACGTTCCAGGAACCTGTAGCTTCTTTTATCCCTTCATCCTGTCTTTATATCGAAACGCACGGAGTTTATGATCTCATAACGAAAAAATACTCGCTAAAATACTCCTATTAAAATGCAAATGTTGACCTTCCACCATACCTTAAGTAAGAACTGCTTTCCCTTTAATTTTTCCAGAATAGACATACTTTGCAACAGGAGAATGATTTTCTTGGTAAATCTTGGTAAAAAAAACTTTTTTTTTTATTATTTTTCTAATGATTTAACATTGTTTAGAGGTTTTGTTGTCATTGCTACTTTTTTAAAGAAAAGTGGAGTATAAAACTTTCTTTGAAATAGAAAAGAAAGCATTATATTTTAGTATTAGAAAATCAAAGATGAATAGATTAAGCCACTGTTATCATAAGAAAATCAAATATTCTTTTCTCCTGTGCAAAAATACCATAAATGACAAAAATAATGTGACAATATAAAAGCAATACAGATATTCAAGGATCATCCCTGAATTCCTAGCTATAAATTAGAGGGTTTTTTATTCTATTCTTCTACCTTAAATCGTTTGCAGGCCGTTCTAATACTGGGGGATGCACCATAAAGCACTAATCGCTGACTTAGCTTTGTTCCCATCGAAACACAGCAAGAATGAAAATCACATCACCCCAACTTAGATGCCTAAAATATGTGAAAGTATTTTATTCTTGGAAATAATGGCAATACTTGCGCTTGAGTGAAGGCACAATATTGTACGTTTCGCAAAACACTTTGCAGAGTTCTGGTAGAAAGAAAGGGACTTTTTCTGCCCAGAGCTCTTATGCCCAAACTGCAGCTGAGGTTAAGAGGTCCTTCAAGAAGAGTTCCTAAGAAGGTATTTCCTCATGAAGCACTCGCTAAGCCAAGAAGGAATGGGAACGGGGTCTAAATGAGTGATATTTTCCAAAATCCTCTCTGAGGGTCTAAAGACAATCTTGTATCCCGTTACCGTCAAGAAAAAATTGAGGACTAATAACACATTTTCAGAACCTTATACTTAAGGCTGCCTTCCTTACCTTCTGCATGTTGGTTATCCCTGCTCTCTTCTGGATTTTCCAAGGACTTTTGTGTCCACCCACATCTGTCACAAAGAACAGAGGAACCACTGATAACGTTGACAAATAAGTAGCATTTGGGGCTCCAAATGGAACTGTAGTTTCTTCATTCCCAGCCTGGGCAACCAGGCCTTCTGTCTGCTTACAGCCAGGGAAAAGGAAAAAAAAAAAAAAAAAAGAAAAAGATGGTAATCCCAGCTGTCACCTACAAAAAAAAAAAAAAAAGATGAAAAAGACATTAAAAATGAAATGAAGGCAAGTCTGTGGGCAAATATTGTTCTATATTTTTTTTCCTATTTCTCAAATTAAATAAAGTTCCCATAATTTATTTAATGATTTCTATCAGCTCTAGGAAAAACAATACCAAAGCTGTTCACAAGCTGCACTTGCAGTTTGACCACAAACCTTTGTTTTCCCTCTAATCTGTGCACAGACAGAAATCCCTGCATGTGCAGAGTTGAAAGGATGGGGGAGGGTGGGGGGCTGAAATCATCTGAGGAGAGTTGCGCTGTCTCATCTGGTTTTTGCAGCATGAGGGTGAATTTCTTTTCTTTGTAACACCAGAAGATGACTATTGTCATCACAGGAAGGATTCTCCTCCACTTCTTGCCCTTCTCCAAGAGAAAAACCTCTTACAAAGCACCAGAGATTGCTTAGAGCTAAAGACAGGTCAAAGACGCCCAGTGTATTCATGATTTTTAAGATCTCTAGGTCATTACTGAAATTTCTCAGTCATTAGAAAAATATTAGTCTGGACATTTTTTTTCCTCTCTCTCAGGATAAAAAAAAAGGAGCTTTAAATCTCTCTCGGCCAGACATGGTACATGACACCTCCCACAGTCAGCTCATCCTGTGCTCAACTGGGAACGTGTTTAATTTCATTTCTCTTCCCTTTTCCCATTAAATTGTTGCTTTTGGTTAAGCAGCACTAGAATTTGGTTTACCATAGAGTGAGGCCAAGTGTGTGACCTCTAGTGGGAGGGCAAGAGGAGGGGTTTAATGATGGGTTTGATTGTGGTTTTTTTTTTTTTTGAGTAATTTTAGGAGGCAGGACACAGTGATGCAGGAGGCTTCTTCCAGTTCTACAGTCCCATGTTAAAGCTATTTGAAAATCAATATAAGTTAACTGCTTTAATAGCAGTCAAGTGACTGCATTTGACTTAGAATCACAGATTGGTTTGGGTTGGAAGGGACCTTAAAAGTCATGAAGTCCCACCCATCTGCCCTGAGCAGGGACACCTCCCACCAGACCAGGTTGCTCCAAGCCCCCTCCAACCTGCCCTTCAACCCCTCCAGGGATGGGGCA
>JAOQGH010000032.1:62266395-62276590 GCA_025769975.1 Gallinago jamesoni
CAGTTATTAATATTGAAAACTCATAGGAAGTTCAAGGGAGTAAGAAATCTTCTTTAAAAGCTGGGAGGAAAAAAACCCAATGAATATGAATTTACTTCTATTTAGCTATTTAGTGACTAAAATAAGAAACTTTCTTAAGCTAACAGTGGGATTTCTTGCCTTTTTACAGATATTTCATATTTTTTTTTTCTGTACACTTATTCTTAGAACAGCTCCTACACCAAGATGAAAAAGTGACGGAAAGGGAACTAACCCAACAATTTCCAGGATACCGGAAAAAACGTACCATTGTTTCACTCAGAGATTTAACCAAGACTCCAAGAGAGATGCACCTACACGAAAGTTGAGTAGTCTCCCATGAAACTTGGTTTCCCCTGGAAGGACCCCCATGTGAAACGTGTTCTGCTTCTATCAGTCTGGGAAGACTTTAGGATTGTTATGGAGTTTAAGATATTTGTTGTCCAATGAGTTTGAGCAGCTCCAACACATAAGATGAATGGAGTAAACACCAAGAAGAAAACCCCAACCCTGAAAACAAACAAGTGCTGGGCACCAATCACAAGTGCAAACCACTAATACACAATAAACTAAAGGCTAATGGCTAAAGCCTAATTGAAGAAATTATATTTTGGTCATTCCGTAATTTAAATAGACACGTAAAGCCCAACCAGTCACATCCAAACACATTATTAGCTTTTAAATGGAACACATTGGAAACATAGATAGGGGAGAAAATGACAAGTTATAAGACTCAGACATACAGCAAACCTCAATTTATTCAGACCTATTAGTTCTTAAGCAGTCTGCAGTACTGGACAAACCAGTGCTAATTAAATTTTGAAAGAAAATGCTTTACTGTTTATGTAACCAAAGGTATAATTCGCAAGAAATTGCATTCTTTATTACCAGGCACAACGCATATTACTGGATCATTAAGGCACTGAACTAAAATAATTTTAAAAGGCAAACAAAGTGCCTTTGCTTTAGTTTTCTTTCACATTTACTGAGGACTACATATATATATATATATGACTCTTCGGAAGCGTTTATAGAAATGGGTTACAGAACTTCGTAACACCTGGTCGTCAACATCTGAACAGTTCTGTGTTCTGTGAAACCCCCTTCTCCACAGGGAAACACTGGGATCATCTCTGCCAGGATTTAAGCTAAAAGTTAAGGCGAGATAGAATGATATTCTTGATAGAATGGGCTTGACCATAACACACCTCCCATCAGCAAACCGAGCCCAGGTCAACAGTCAGAGCAAAGCCACCTCAAGCCAACAAGCAGAATGGAAGACAACCTCAAGATTAAGATGTTCCGGAGTCTTCAACACAGAATAGGGTCTAGAACGAAAAGTGGGAAGGGCTCAAGTAAGGTCACGTCTACTACACAAGTTCTAAAGCACCCCAAAAACCTGAGCTGCAATCCAAGAGCACAGTTATGTGGGAAGACCCAATTGCCTACCACAACTGTAGCATCACCAGCCACATCCTTCTCCACTGACTGCCAGGATTTTCTAGTAAAACACGAGCGGCAAAGTGCAACAGGAATATTCTCAAAGAAATTTCAACAAAAGACAATAACTAGACAGTGATTAAGCTGTAAGAACTGAAATAGCAGGACTATTTTTCCCCATAACCGAGCTGCAGGAGGATCCCATTTGCAGTGGAGTTGCAAGAAAAGCAGCAGACGATCCAAATCTAGCATGAACCACGGGAAAAGCTTTGCAAGGGTTCCTCTCCCTTTTTTTTTTTTTTTTTTTTTTGTTACAGAGAACAGACTAGCCTCACAACCGACCAAATTTGACAAATACTCCTCTTTTTTTTTTTTTGTTAGCACAGAGAATATTTTGGGCAGGCCAGAAGCAGGAATACTGTAGCCCATAGCCAAGCACTCCGAGTCTTACCTTGCTGCAATAGGCTCACTTTTGAGAGTTAGCCCATATTTTTTTCCAAACAATCTTGGAATATGTTACATCCAACCACCAAGGTAAATCTGTTTCCAGCCCACACACACCCAGTTCAGGTTTCAAAATGGAACTTATTGAAACCGCAGATTTGCCTGAAGTAGCCCAAATTGAATGTATTTTTTAGCATATGCTAAAAACAAGGACTCGAGTCAGTACTTTCTCTTTTTTTTTTTAAAAATAAATCAGTTTCCATTTGGACTTGGGCACAACTGAAGTTGTTCTAATTCAGATGCCAGCAACAGTCTGAATAACTGATTCTCTCCCACTGAAACAAGTAGAAAACACTGAAAAACAAGGATTTAAAGATCAGGAAGGTGAGAAGACAGGGCAGGCTCATAACAAAGCATCTCAAACAGCCAAGACCTTACCTCCTAACTCCTACAGTCACCACCACCATCCCCAGCAGAGCGTGGAGGCTTTTTTTCCCCCCAGGCTCCTTAATCTGGAGCTCCCTGTTAAACTGGAGACATCTTTGGAGGTATCCGTCCCCCACTGGAGAGATTCTTGGATAATGTTTGCAATCCCTTACCAAACAGAAATTGTGTCTCACCATCTCAGAAAAAGATCTGTTTCAAAGAAAAAAAAAAAATCATAGTAATAGTAGTCAATATTCATCTCAATGAAAGGAAAAATAAAACAAACCCAAAGAGATCCCACCTTGTATTTTTCTTCAGCTTTCGGGTTGTTTCCCTCCCCCATCCTAAAAAAAAAATATGTGAAAAAACTACACAAACAGAATATGGGGATTCTGTTCAAACAATTAGTAGGAACAACGCTTACACAGCAGCTTCACACCTGTGATGGCTGCAGAAGTCTAACGGGGTAATGATGAACCTGAGATTTACTGAGACTTTAAACCTGGTCTTCCCACCATTATAAGCCCCCCCCATCAAACACCCTTGTCTCCTTTAACTTCATTTTGCAGATCAAAAGGTAAACACCAAGTTATTCAACAGCTTTCATATGGAAGGACATATAGAAATCTTTTTTTTTTCTTTAAAACCCCCCACATTTCTATTGATTAAATTTTTTTCTGAAAAAAATAAAATAAAATAATCCATTGCCTATTTTAGAGAAATAGCATTTATTCAAATAGTTAGCATTTATTCTCTGAAAATTACACTTCCTTTAACATTCCACAACATGGCACAGGAACATTAAAACATCAGCAGCCATTGAGGTATTGCAACAAAACACATTTATTCTGCAGGTCTTAAATCAGTCTGAAATGTGTAGTGCAACGATGATACGTCCAACAATTGGTCCAAAGCTTTGACACCTACGTGAAATAATTCATTGCAAATTTAGTTTCTACTTTCCCAACTAAATTTTCCTTGGTTTCACACTGTCACCTTTCAGTGTATCTCTGTGGATCTCTACATAACTGTATACACATACATAGCCTGAGTATTTCTGTATATACAAATACAAAACCAAATTTAAATAGAATTTAGTAAACATCTCTTTTTTTTATTATTTCTTTATTTTTAGGGCCTTTTAACAGCAGCCCTACAGATACTTTGTCTGCGATATGCTTCTGAACTAGAACAAATGTTTCTGAGGTCCTTAGACCAAATAAAAATACACAAAACATTTTCTTCACGGACATATTCACTTCGATGCACAAAATCCTTCCATTGCTCCATTTATTCCATTAGTGTAGGGGCTTAAATGATGCATGAGGCTCTCAGCAGCGAGGTGAATGTCACTTTTAAGATCCCAATAAAGAGACAAACAATGCAGCAACCATAACTCAATCCTGAAAAAACGTTTGCAAATAAAACTACAACTGTAAACAGTACTTTCTTACTACAGACAGAAAGGGAAGGAATTTCTCCTGATGGCATTGGGCCCTGATTCAAAAAAGCATTTAATAATGTGCTTATTAACGTTAAGCACTGGCTTTAGTCAATGCAATTTAAGTTCAGGCTTATATGCTTCCTTGAGCCCGGGCCTCAATGATGAGAAGAGGCTCAATCACAAATTAAAAGTAGCAAAACAGTCAATAGTGCCCCGGGAAAATTAAAATCTACAAGCTCGTTTCAGATTTAACACCTGGTCAAATGTGGGAAGTGCAAAGTCTGAAAGACAAAACCTGCTTGTGCTACATTCCAGAAGAATAAATACAAACCACTATAAAATAGCTGAGTTTGATCTCATTTTCTCCGTGCTTCCCTAGCAGAGTTGCCAGATATATTATTTGAGTCATTTGTCTAATTTCTTCAATCAAACAAATTATTTTTCTAATTAAGCTGCTCAACGCAATCAAGAATAGAAGTAAATGATGTGAGAAGTGTTACAGCACCTGTGACTACCAAAAATAGAAGAGAGGAGAAGCGAGCTTACTGCTCCTCTGTGGGAAGAAATTCAGGAGCCACAGAAAGCATCCTCAGAACCATCCGTTAATAAAAATCAAATGTCATTGATGCTGATTCAACAGAACGTTTCCTCTGAAATTTTAAGGAATTAGGAGACTATTTAAAACAATTTCCAATAAATAGTTCAAAGTTCTCTCTTCTACCCTGAGAGGTCAGGCCAATTCCAACCAAACTTGAGGAACGGTAAAGGCATCAGGAAGTTCTTAAAACACTGTAGGAATTTGGTGGCAGAGAGGCCAACCAGGCCACAAAAGCAGCAAAACCAAGCAGATGCCCTTATTAATGCCTCCCCAAAAAGTGCAGTGTGAGCTCGTTAGCTCTTTGTTCCCTCGGTCCTGCCACTTAACCAGACAACATCTGCAACACCTGGACACAGCGGTGCCTTTTGCCCATCCAGCTGTTACAGGACGGGGCGAAAAATGGGAGATGCCACGAGAGAGGAAGGAGGTAACCCCGAGGGTAAGCCAAGGTGAGATCCACAAAACAAGTGAAAAGAAGCCAATAATTTCATTGCTCACACAGGTTTTGGGTTGAAGGCAGATTCTGATTTTTGAATTTGAGGAATTCGGTGCTTAAAACAATTAATTTCCCATGGGAATATTAAACATTCCACGGGATGCTAGCAACTTTGTCAGGACCAAGCAAGCTCTACTCAAACAGTGAGAGAAGAATTTTGTCACCCTGAGCTAACCAAGAGTTTTTCATAAAATTAATTCAAAATTTTTTAATTCCAAAAGTTGATGACGATAAAAAAAAATCTATAATGACTTGAAAAAAAAAAAAAAAGACTTGATACTACTCTTCCAATTCATACACCCTTTAAAATTAGATGTTGCTTTGAAGACTTCTTTTTGCCAACCTCACTATTCTCTCTCATTGCTCAGGTGTCATGATCCAATACACATCATACAGACACCGTTCTAAGATACAAGAACTAATACATTGTCTTTTTATCCCAGTCCTCTCCCTTTGGAACCTTTCACATACTGTTCTGTCAGAATAAAAACCTATTTTATTCTTAAATTAAAAACAAAACAACACAACCCCCATGCAAAAAGCAGAAATAACTAATTTTTATAGTGTTAGGTAATTAAAAATATTGCAGGCCAACGGTATGAATTTCAGTGTAAATCTTCTCTTCCTTCCAAAAATCTCTCTCCAGTACTTACAAGATGGTACAGAACATAAACAGAGCAAAAGCTTTTGATAGTGCTTAGAATTATTATATCAAATAAAATCTCCAACAAAAAAAATAACAACAGACAAAACCCTGGTGTCATTGCATTGCACAGGAAAACTTCTGAATTTCAGGATTTTTACATAATTGGTTCTCTCAGTTCAATCTTAAATTATAACACGTGGCACAGGCATATACAAAAGCAACAGCTGCATATAAACAAATCATATTTCTTCTGCACTGTACACACCAAAAAAAGACTACTTTTGCCCAAAAAGTACATACACACACATATATACATCTGTAAAACTTCGGACGCAGGAAATCAGCTAGAAGTTTCATCATGAAGCGCCCTGTTCTTCTGCAGCACTGTATTTAGTTCCTGAATCACATTTGATGGCAATTTGTTATCCAATTCCAAAGTAGTTTTGTTTGGTCTGCTCTTATTTTTCTTCAGTGCTTTATGTGGTCTCTGGTGGAGGTCGCTCAGTCCCGCACCCGCATCCCCAACGGGGATCAAGCTCCGATGAGTTTTTGCGTGATTTCGTGCCTTCTCCTCCTTCCGTTCCAAACACTGTGCCACGATGGATGCTTTTTCTTTCAAGTTTTTCCTTTCTTCCAGAAGGTCGTTTTCCTGATGCTCACCGAGCTTGGGGTTCCCAGGTTGCAGCTCTATATTCTGAGCAAACATGCAAAAAAAAAGAAATAAGAACGCTCACATTAACACAACGTTCAATAATATTTAGGTGGCAATTTTTGCTCATTAGTTTCGCGTAAAAAGTTTAAAAGAAAAATCAATTTTACTCAAGAGCTGAGACAGCACAGTTAATAGTTTTAAATTCCCACAATTTGGGCTCTTATCATTTAGTAAGCGTTTTTATTAAGTATATTTTCTCAATTAGTGATACTTCTGAAAATTACATAAATCTTTCAATTAAACGCACCGTGACAATGAAGACATTCATTTTCATACATTCACAATTTGACTTTTCCTTCTACCACAGGAGACTAAATTTTAATGTTTCACAGCACACACATGTACTCTTAAAAAACTCAGAATCCTTAAATTGAATCAATATAACCGAGAATGTTGCAATTTTGATAACTTAACGACTGAGCTACAGGAATGTACACAAGATAATGTTACATGATGACACAGAAATTTTCAGCAGCTGTTCAGAGCTACCTGATAAATTATCAAGACCATCTGCTTTTTCAAATTTTGGGTAACAATTTGAAGTAACATAGAAAACCAAACCGATGGCAATGTAACATTTAAATTCACAGCTGGTGTGGCCCACGAGGAGCACATCTGTATGGTGCAAGTGCTGAGAACCTGACATCCACACTAACACTATTTCAGGGCTGTTGCCTATTTTTTGTTGTTGTTTGTTAAAAAAACAAACAAACAAAAAAAAAACCCCTTCAGATTAGCTTTAGGTTTTTCTCCTACCAGCAGGAAGCCTATTTTTGGCTGCAGAGCATTAGACAAGCTCCTGAAGAACATCTTCAACTTTGGTTTCACCTGAAAGGAATCCAAGTTCACATGCTCCAGAACCATTCCACACTACGCTCCTAAGTAGAACACTCATGTAGAAGTATCTAAACTAGCTCCTCTCTAGCATTTGAATATTTTTTCATGTCTGCTTTAACATATATGAGGTATCAATGTTCCATGAGACATCCTTGCTCATACACTATGGAAGAATAACTCCATAAAAATCCAGCCAAACTAAAGAAGTACCAGAAGACAGAAAGAACCAAAGTCTCCCTCAGCTTTGAGTACCTCCTAGAAGTCAACAAAGATGTCAAACATGAAAGAAAAATTCCAAGACCTCATTTGTTCTCCAAGAACTATGTGGCTCTTCCACAAAAGGCATAATCTGCCTATTGCCACACCAGCTGAGCAGAAACACTACAATAAATACCTCTACCACTTTTATGTGCCTTGTAAGTTTTAAAGTGACATTTCTTTCTCCATGAGGACAGCAAAGAGAAGCTTGTTTCAAAAAAATGAGTGTTGATGCAGCAAATTAGTTGCTTTGTGTAGGAAGAAAAATGGTAAATATTAAATGAGTTTACACTGAAGAGATCTCAGCAATAAAACAAAGTCTAAATTTGTGCAGCCTCCTGAAATTTCACCTGAGCCAGCATCTGTTCAATAATAATAAAGAAACAAACATTTGGATGATATAAATCACAGTTTTAAAAAGAGCAGATAAAAGGGTTATTTTATTGGTATCACTTTTAGCATTAAGGATGCTGGAATTTCTATTTGCCTTCACTAAAAATGAAAACTACTCAGTAATAATGAAGCAGCCATGACCATGATACACACACAAAAATAAAATATCAGTGCTATGGAGGAGATTTTAGCTCACCTGAAGACTCTAAATTCTACTGCCATCCCTGGAAGGGTTCAAAGCCAGGTTAGAGGGGGCTTTAAGCAACCTGGTCCGGTGGGAAGTGTCCCTGCCTGGGGCAAGGGTGGGACTGGATGGTCTTTAAGGTCCCCTCCAACCCAAACCATTCTATGATTCTAAAACAAGCAAGAAATAATACTGCATAGAGGCAAAGGAACAAGCCATTTTGTTCCAACACTTCTCCTCTGCTGCATTTACATTAGTTATCCCTATTTTTCCTAAGCAGGACAGTGCCTCCACCACCACTGCTTCTTCCCAGCTGGAATTAAGGCAAAGTTCTTCCCACAGGCATCAGTATCTCCATGTGGACACCAGAAACTCATCTCAAGCTGATATGATAAGGTTGAGACACATCGCTACTTCACGTAACGTAGTGACACAGCTCAGTCTCTGCAAAGAGCTGTCACTAAGCCCTCGTGTTCTTCATTAAGACAAATAATCTTACAACCTAAATGCATCACAGTTAGTTCCATCTGAGCTTTCTGCATGACATCCACAGACCTAACTAAAACAGCACGGTTATTTCAGACAGAAGAAAAGATATGGTAGAATATGCATGCAGGACACTTTTCAAGGACCTTATTAAAATAAAAACTGTAATAAGGTGCATTATATTTCCAGGTAAAAGTCCTATTTACTTCTCATGAACAGTCATTGCTCAAAAAAAAAACCCCAAACACAAATAAAAATCCACTATTGATTTACTGAACGGCCAAGAGGTGATATAAGTTCAGGTCACAATGTTCTTTTACGTTAAGTTATCCTAACTGTTCCTTTAATGACAAAACAACAAAAAGAACATTGGTAATTGGAGCATCTACATTTCATACTTATCCAGGTCTAGAGAGTTCATTATTACTGGCCTAATTAAAAGTATAGCATAGTGGTTAGAAGTTATACACCATGTTTAAACCCCACTTACCTCTGTGCTCCCTCTGATTTTAGAAGTGTTCTCCTGTTGAATGGGAATTAGTGGTAAACCTCCAACCTTTGGACTTTTAGTTATGGACTGTTTTCTCGCCTTTCCAGCAGGTGGCCACACATCTGCATGCTGAAGAACAAAATTATTCCTTATTTTTTGGTGCAGGATTTCATAAAAACACAATATTCTTTAGTATGTAAAACTCTCTTGGGGAAAAAAAAAAAAAAAAGCAGCTATCTACTGTGCAACACCATGCCCTCCTCTCATGGGACAGGGGGAAAAACTCTAGGGCACTTAAAATTATCTTAATATTTTGTAAGTGCTTCACAATATTGACCAAACAGAACCAAAATTGTCTCTATACAATTTTCATGTATAAAATATCTTCCCTCCCCATTATTATTCCAATTATCTTCTAAGAAGAGAAAAGATCATCAAACAAGACACACACATTTACTTGATTCGCTGTTTCAAAATTCCACACACTTTCAGAAGTCCCAACAAATTTTACTGAAATAAAATAAAATAACTCTAATTTGCAAGCATTTCAAAAATTCTATTAATAATTTAGGAGAAAATCATTGCTTAACCTGCAATAACAACATATGTTATCCAAAAGGAAATGCCGTGACACTCTGAATGCTCAGAAACAGTCTACAAAAATAAACAGATTTGGCTTTAATAGCAGTCTTTGCTTTACTTTTACTGAAACAGGTCAGTTTTGGGAGGAGAGATGGGAAGAGAGGGGAGGAAAAAAAAAATAAACTGAGTATTTAAAATAAAATGTTAAAACCTCCTTCTGTAAGAGGACTATAATGAACTTTCCTAAACAGATTACATAGAATTTCACGTGTAGAAATTTGAGGACTCGTGGTCAAAGCTCCCAGATTCCTCTGGCGACATTAATCATAATATTAACCAGAAAGATAGCTCTGAGGACAAGGTAGTGTTAGAGCATTTTCCTGGAAAACCTCTGACATGAGAGTCTGAAAAATCCCAATTCAAAGCACCAATTATAATAAACGGGAGACAACTTTAGAACACACTCAACACAACTTTAGAAGAAAAAAATATCCTTTTTTACTGCAGAAGTGGTTAAACACTGGAACAATTGGAAGTTGTGGAGTCTAGATGATCCCTAGAGATCCCTTCCAACCTAAACAACTCGGTGACACTGTCCAAATCTGTAATAGATATCTTTTCACAAGTGTCAGCATCTTCAGCATCCTTTATGGTTTTTTTATAATGGTATTCAAGCTCCCAAATCCTTGAAGTAAGAACTCTCTTCAGGACTGTATCCGAAAATCCAGTTGTGGAGCTGTG